>CM031242.1:516430787-516926589 GCA_018340775.1 Taxus wallichiana var. yunnanensis | reverse complement strand
GCCTAAATTCACCCCTCCCCGATCCTAAGGGAGAACTACATCGGTCTCGAGGCCCTTCCTTGCTTTGTGCAATGGGCTATGTAGGCAGCACTTCGGAGACATGGGGTCTCCCAAGGTTAGCTCGACCATCCCCTACCATAACCTATCTTGTGTGGTGAATATAAATATTTTTGTGTATCTTTATTTTAATCACATTTCTCTTTATCCTTTTTTCAAAACACCGACAATCTTATTATTATCATAACTCAAATCAACATACATATTCAGTTTTATTTAGATGTTAAACAAATACATCTTCTCTATCATCGACACGCAGGTCGGCATCCTTATTCTTATACCTCGCTAACATATACTCATCCCGAACTAGGTGATGATCGTGATCGTCGACCCCTCTCGCCGGGCCTCTCTGTCCTCAAAGGTACCGCGGCTATTGGTACCGCCACCGCGATCGTGATCTCTCCTGTAACATATAAATACGCCCTCTCGCATGGAGAACTCCATCCTCTAGTCTCGCCGCCCGTGACTCATGACCACTAACAATCCTCTTGTCTCATTCACCTGCATTTGGAGCTGTAACCAAGCGCTGCAGAGACGATCCCTCTCTGCTTTGTAATCACCAGCTTTGTGTCAGGCGCTCACGTACACCTCGCAGTTCTGCTACCCACCATAATCTATAGGCCTCTGTCATTCCTACATCCATTACCCTGCGATCGGTTTGCTATCTCCTCGAGGCCCTTAAGGAGGTGTTGGCCGGGGTGGTGAGAATCTTTGCCTCGGCATCGATCCTCATATATGGTTTATAAGCTTTTGTGGTATGTCTGCTGAAATCCAAATTGTCGCCGCACGCGATCTATAGGAATCCTCTCATATTCACCTGGCCTGTGCCCCGCGATCCACCTCAATCGCTCTACACCTCTCAACTCCTCGGCTTATGATTTCGGTTACCATATAGTTCCGTAGGGAGACCTCAGCCGAGATATCCGCATAGCTGTCACTCTCTCCCATACTGCTGTAATACTCAATGTCACCCGGCACGGCTTTGAGATCTTGCCTCTTGTTGCATGCGGACCCATCGTCGGAATCCCGACCTCGTACTCCGGTCTCTCCTTTTGTATAGATCGGCCTATTGGTCGCACACAAACAATGTGCTCATAGGCCCAACAATGTAATAAGTATGAGCAATCCAGCGTTGTCCTGTGACTTCGCCTCTGAGCCCATAAACCCCTGTATAGCTCAGCTTGAATATGCAGGTGCCCATGGCAAACGTAACGTTCCTTTCTATCATCTCCCGGATAACACACATCAATGCCTTTGGAAATTTTCCCCCTTCCGCCCTCGGTAATGCATAATACCCTCTCGCTATCATTAATATCACTGCTAACCTTGTCTCCTCGGGGTGTCTTTGCATACATTACCCCATATGTAAGCGATAAACCTCATTGTGTCAAATCTCGTGCGTATGGACCAAATCTTTGCTTCTGTTATCGCTCCCAGTGCCGTATTTAGGTAGTGCACGATATACCGGCTCTCTGTAATAGGGAGTCTCAAAATCGAAACACATCTTCGATGTTCTTTGTCATCTCACTGTTGGCGGATAGAAGGTATTTGTCTCGAGATTCCATCTCTCAATCAGCGCTTTGTAACATACCATGGTTACGTGCGATTCGTGAATAATAGCAGTTCCACTTAACCCCAAGCGATTTATCAATGTCCATTCATTGGTGTTACATCCGCTCGGATTCGCGACAACAGCGCTGGCACACTATCATTCATCCTCAACCCTGTCTCTGCCTGCATACACCAAAACAACAAACAACCATTCAACCCGTTAGGGTCTTCTTCAAACATTCTGGAAATTTCTCCGATGGCCGATTGCGGTTATCGTAACCGATATCGGTTGCTTAACCGATCCGGTTCTCCTAACCCTTCCAGTCAGCATCAATTTTATACACCTTCCTTAAAAACAACCACCTACGACAATAATTTGCTCGTTTCTTCGTTTTTATACATATAAACATACCTGGAACCCCTGATTGCCTACCCTGTACCACTTAGCTCACCTGCAACCCTTGTTATCATGTTTTCTCTCTCATATCTACCCACCTACTCTCCCCCATCTTACTCACGAAACATACAGTAATCAAATCACAAACAAAAACAATACCTCTTGAGTTGCAGCAGCTTGAGGTGGCCCTTGTCTGCCCTCCTGTCCTTGCCTGCTGGATGCTTCTCCTCGTTCGGCCATGATCACCACCCTTTTCAACTTTGTCTTTCTGCCTTCTGAACCTCGGATCACAATTCACTTTCCTTGTCTCTTTCCTTCTTCTCACCCAAATCTCTCATGCAAATCCCTGTCTCAGTCGTCAAAAAGCGTCGCGTTCGCGTATTTAACCTCTTGCATGGCTCTAAAATTAAAACTTAAGTTGCCACCCTAGCTTTTCTATTTTTAGAAAAGCTCATACCTAAATAACCGGTATCGGTTATTTAACCGATATCGGTCTATGACTACCGATATCGGTTACACACCTTCCTTTTTGAAACAGGTTTCTTTTCTTCATTTCTCCTCTAAATTTTTGTCGCGCCCGCCTCTTTGCCTGCATAAACAACAAAATTTACCACATTTGTTCATCCACCACACATAGCATTATAATTTCATTAAACATCATTTATACCAATACACAACCATCAACTACAAATATCAAAAAACTATCAATCTATACATCATTTTGGATCCAACTCATCAGTTACATATATCACACTGTCACAAAACCACCAATTTATCACATAACTTGTCATTCATATATACGCACAAAAACATCAGCATCATCTATCTATCAACATGTCAATTAAACTCATCACACATTCTATATATTACCAGCCATTAACCACATATTTCAACACATTTTAAACACAGCATGTGGATCAAAACATCGTCTCTATATATATACAAATTTTCAAAATACAATGTGCCCTACATCGGGGCCCTCGTGATCTCATAACATACCAAAGGCGGCACGCGAGGCGCGATACCTACCACAAATCTCGGCTCGGCTCGCGAGGCCGGTCTCTCATATCAAAAATATACTCGGCTCGCGAGGCCGGTATCAAATGTACAACCGTGCTCGGCTCATGAGCCGGTATATAATAAATAAATAAATCAAAACAATGAATAAATGTAGGCACGCGAGGCTCTCTATCAATACTGACCAGTTCGCGAGACCGGTGCCCGTGTCCTATCTGAAAACCACGTCGGGGATCTATCAGCTCTCCCCACCGCCCTCGGCACCTCTCCCCCGCTGATCACTGTGGCGCCTCTCGCCTCCTGCTGTCCACGGACACGCCGGTGTGGCTGCCCTCCCCCTGAGATCTCTAGTGTGCGAGGTCTGCGCTCATCTTGTTGCGTATGCACGATACTCGACTCGGTCTTATCAAGAATATCCTGATAATAACGGGCCTCTGCTCTCTAACCTCCATATAGCGATCTCGCGCCCTTTGAAGGAGGCCCAGGGCTGGTCCCTGGCACTTAACACCACTATCCCCGAGCACTGTACCTGCACTGTGGTTGTGGTGGCTATTTGGTGGAGTCTTTGCTGTGCTTTGTGCCACTTTTTGTGGCCGTGGTGGTATCGGGGCACTGTGGTGTGCTCTTCTCTTTGCTGAATGCAGTTTGCTTTGCTGCACTGTGCACACTTTTTGTGTTTGTCTTCTGCTTTGGTGGTGGTCTTACACGTGCAATGTCACTGAGCACAGGGCTTTGCCTGTAAAACCCCTATCGTGCTGTGCAGCAGACAAGTATCCTGTAATAAAGCTGCATTTTGCCAGGCCTGATCTCTCTCTGCGATCCTGTGCGCCAAGTGCATTGTGCGGGGCATCTTCTACCCTCGCCGCTCTCTGTCCAGCCACGGACCACTGTATCTTGCATAGTGCACCGGCATCATCCACACCCCCACTGCTGGTCTCTCGCTACCCAGTCTCGGATCCCAAGGCTGTGGTGCTGGCAGTGGGGCCTCTACATCATCCCTCTGTACTGAGGGAAGGGAGGTGGCTCGTCCTGTGGCAGCCCCATCTGCCTGCGTACCCTCTCTAAGGGTATCCGCTCGTACTCTCCCGGCCTCGAGATCTGCTATCTAGAATGTATCTTTGGATCGGGCGCGGTGTATGCGGGCTCCTCTGCCAGTGGTGACCTCTGTAGGGTCTCCGTATAATGTCTCTTTGCGGTAAGGCCCTCAGCATATGTCTATAGTAGGTCACATCCCGACTGCAACAAGTTGCTCGTGGTGGCCCTGACCCCCCAACCACCTCGAAAGCCATATCGGTATACGATACGTGGCCCGGCTGCTGGGTAGCCCCTTTGGCTTTGATGCATACGATGTGCTCGTAACAGTCTGACAAAAGGTCGAACAAATACCAAATCACCTCCTCGGCGATAGCTTCCCATAACTCCTGTATAATTGCACCGGATATCTTTGGTGCCCATGCAAAACAGTGTGCTCCTCCACCATCTCGGTAGCACCCCATCAATGCAGTGGGCGACCTCCTCTGCGAATCGGGAGGCGAAGCGGGTGACCCCTATCATCATCAACACATGAGCCGTGTCTCGTGTCTGTGTGCGCGGTACATGTCCCCATATCAATGCTCGTATGATATGTAAGAAGCTGCGAGTTGCATCCCCAAAAACCTGCGGGATGCTATCCATGGCGATCTCGAATCCACTGGAAAAGCGGCCTCTCCCTCGATCGGTAGCCGCGGGATGCGTACGCATCCTCTAATGTGACGGTCATCTCCCGGTCGGCGAGATGGAACACATTGGCCGCCGGATCCCATCTCTCGATGAGGGCGACCATCAGGCTGTGATCTCTGTCGATCGCTCTGTACCTCTGGACCCCGCCAAGCCCCACCTCGCGCATGATGGCCCAATGCGCCACGGATATGTGTGGCCTCATCCGGCTCGATAGTGGAGACATCTATCACGCATCGTCAATCGCGGCGTGCTGAAATCAACCCACATTCTTAGACCCACTCGTTCTAATAACATCTACTTTCCCATCTACCCCCCTTTTTTTTGTAACACCCAAAATCTAACCCCACCCCAACACGCTACCTTACCCACCCGAAACCCAACCTAAAAAACACTAAACCCCATTCTAAACCCAACCCATACCCCGACTCTCTACCTACCCAACTCGGCCCCACTGACAACACGCTTGCAGCCACCCTACCCAACCTAAAAACCCTAAACCCCATCCTACACCCAACCCATGCCCAGGCTCTCTACCTACCCAGACCCAACCCAACCCAACACAACCCACCCCACCAAGTCACCCTATCCACCTTCCGACCTATCGACCCAACACCCTAAACCCCACCCATACCCAGGCTCTCTGCCTACCCAACCCAACTGACCCACCCCACCAAGTCACCCTATCCACCTTCCGACCTATCAACCCAACACCCTAAACCCCACCCATACCCCGACTCTCTACCTACCCAACCCAACACAACCCACCCCACCAAGTCACCCTATCCACCTTCCGACCTATCAACCCAACACCTAAACCCCACCCATGCCCGACTCTCTACCTACCCAACCCGACACAACCCACCCCACCAAGT
Source organism: Taxus wallichiana var. yunnanensis (assembly GCA_018340775.1). Taxonomy (NCBI): domain Eukaryota; kingdom Viridiplantae; phylum Streptophyta; class Pinopsida; order Cupressales; family Taxaceae; genus Taxus; species Taxus wallichiana. Next base: position 516,920,976 of record CM031242.1, on the reverse strand, counting down.
CACCCTATCCACCTTCACCCTGACACCATACACCCTAAAACCACTCCCCACCCAACCCAACACCCCAACACCATAGACCCTAAAAACCACTCTCAACCCAACCTGACCCACCCCACCAAGTCACCCTATCCACCTTCCAGACCTATCAACCCAACACCCTAAACCCCACCCATACCCCGACTCTCTACCTACCCAACCCAACACAACCCACCCCACCAAGTCACCCTATCCACCTTCCGACCTATCAACCCAACACCCTAAACCCCACCCATACCCCGGCTCTCTACCTACCCAACCAACACAACCCACCCCACCAAGTCACCCTATCCACCTTCCAACCTATCAACCCAACACCCTAAACCCCACCCATACCCGACTCTCTACCTACCCAACCCAACACAACCCACCCCACCAAGTCACCCTATCCACCTTCCAATCTATCAACCCAACACCTAAACCCCACCCATACCCGACTCTCTACCTACCCAACCCAACACAACCCACCCCAACACCATACACCCTAAAAACCACTCCCCACCCAACCCAACACCCCAACACCATAGACCCGAAAAAACCACTCTCAACCCAACACCCTAAACCCCACCCATACCCCATGACTCTCTACCTACCCAACCCAACACAACCCACCCCACCAAGTCACCCTATCCACCTTCCAACCTATCAACCCAACACCCTAAACCCCACCCATACCCCGACTCTCTACCTACCCAACCCAACACAACCCACCCCACCAAGTCACCCTATCCACCTTCACCCCAACACCATACACCCTAAAAACCACTCCCCACCCAACCCAACACCCCAACACCATAGACCCTAAAAACCACTCTCAACCCCTCCCTCCCCCACCGATACCGGCCGATACGAGACCGATGCCGGTCCCCCTATTAAACCTCAGCCTCTGTTTTTGCGACCGATGCCGGTCGTCTAGTGACCGACATCGGTCCCTGTTTACTGCCCGAGCCGAACCCGCGCGCGGCCCCCAAAACTCATTTTTTACCTATTTCTACCCATCTACCCATCCAAAAACCCTAAAATTTTACACACCTAGCCGCCTTAGCATATCTAACCTATCTACCCTCCCCTTTCTCAAATTACCTTCATTTACCCATTATTTCCTCAAACTACCAATTCTACCCAAATCCCAAAAACAACATACTCAACCAAACCACCAAAATAAGAGAGTTTAGAACCTACCAGAGGCAATGCGACAACACGTCGTCGTGGTGGGATGGGTGGTGGCGGTCAGTCCCAGTCGGCCCCTCCAGGCTCCTCTTGCTGTGCCATGGCTCCAATCCACGATCTCGCTTTGGGTCCCGGCCAATCACCTGCCGCCTCCTCAACTATTCGGGCCCACTATCAACTCTCTCCGCCAATCAAATAGGCTCCACCTCACTCAATACCCTCCAAATCAACTCCACACGTCGACAAGTCAATTTGGATTACAAATAAACAAAAGTGACAATGACAGGCCGTATATTTCTTTTTATAGGTTTTTTAAGCTTAAACGCCCGATGTCGGTTTCCTTTTGGCTCAGAAGCCGGTATCGGTCCCTCGCCGATATCGGTCATGATGAATCGACGCTCGGTTTGATACCCTTTACCCCATTCTTTGCCGTTCCTTACTCCTTGCCTCTTTTTCACCAATATCGCCTCTGTCCACCTTTGTTGCACAACATTTGTTCCCCTGGTCCATTGGCCCGACCGAGGCCTCGCCCTACCTGATTGGCCCGACCCAAGGCCTCAACCTACCTATTTGGCCAGGAGCCCGAGGCCTCGCCCCACTTATTTGGCCCGACCCGAGGCCTCGCCTACCAATTGGCCCGACCCAAGGCCTCGGCCTACCTATTTGGCCCGACCCGAGGCCTCGCCCCACTTGTTGGCCGGCCCGACCCAAGGCCTCGCCCTACCTATTTGGCCCGACCCAAGGCCTCAACCTACCTATTTGGCCCGACCCAAGGCCTCGCCCCACTTATTTGGCCCGACCCAAGGCCTCGCCCTACCTATTTGGCCCGACCAACGTTTTATTTTATCCATCCATCCTGTACCTTGTGTTCAATCGAGCTCACTTGTTCGTGTTTTAGCATGATTAGGGTCCTTGACTTGATCTGTCGACCAACTTTGCCTAGACCTAGACCGTGACGTTTATCTCAACCAAACCAACCATTTGAGTCTTGCCGAACATGCCTAAAGCGTGCTGTACCTTACCTCGTTATATACCACGGAGCTACTTCCTATGCCTTGGATACCGGATTATATCACCCTTGTTTGGATAAACTATCGACCTTTGCCTATACATTCTTTGGTTTGCTCGTCAAATCATGTACCCTAGTCGTCTTATTGCATTTCAACATGTGTCATCGCTTCCTTGGACCTACACCATCACCTTACCATCCTCTCTACCACATATACCCTTTATCGACCCTATCACGATTTCCCGTTCACTCAATCTGTGATAGATTTGAGGGATTACCTATATCTTTAACATGAGAAACCACTTCATATTATTGTCGCGAGCTTTACTGAACAAGCTACCACGACAATAAGGGGCTAATGTAGACACCAAATTCGTGTCTCACGACCCCTTGTGACCCGCATCCCATTTCGCATGACCTAACCTCATTACCTAAACTTTACACAATTATTTATTAATTACCTTGTAATTGATAAATCCACATCACCTTACCTACCACCTCACTTGGCCACCTCACCATGACCTAGCCCTAACCTAAACTAACCTAATTAGGACCCATGACTTGGTCTAGACTCACATCCATAACTAATGCCTCCTTACTCGCACCCAAAGCCGACCTTCTAGCCACTTGACCAAGCCCATGGCTGATCTCTCGGGAGAAAAGCGGGAAGGTGGGCTATTTTACTAAAAATAGCCTACTTTTTCCTAACCGATGCGGTTCTACTCGACACATGCCGTCGGTTACGCAACCGCCATCGGTTCCCTGTAAATGGGCTTCCCAAACCAAAACAACGGATCGAATTTCATTTTGGAGATTAGTCGAAGGATTTTTCAACGGATCAGCAGAGAGAGCATTGCGGCGGAGCGAGAGTCGAACTTCACTTGACCAAGCGAGACGCAGTAAAGAAACCGGAAGAGTTGGGCAAAGGAGATCAACTTGCACCTTCATCAAAAACAAGTAAGTTATATCTTGCATGTCCTCCATTATAACATTTCTTGTGCTTTTGGAATTGTAATCTTCCCAAATCCGTTCTGAACCCATTATCTAACCTACCATTGCCTCTAACTATCATTCCTTAGCTTCTAACCATCCCATTTCTCAATACTATCCAAAACCAGCCATTACAAACACCACAACCAGCCCGGAAGATCCTAGAACCAACCGGTATCGGTTATCGGTGACCGCCATCGGTTATAGGTAGTAAACGCATCGGTTCCTTTGATCAAAACCAAGAAAAACGACCTTTTCCCTACCCGGTTCCACGAAACAATTTAATTGGTACTCTACGGTATTTTGTGTTAATTCATATTAGCAGGACTCGACCACCTTCAAAAGGAAGTTTCATACTTCACAGGCCCAAGGCGATTCCCTCATTTATTATCTAATCAAAATCTTGTGGTCTTGTGTTCTTATTTGCAGAGTAGTCCTTCCAAGACAAAAAGGAGTTCTTCGCGATCGGCTGATCTTTCTCTACGGTATGCGCACATCATCTCGACATTCTACAGGTATTCCTCCTAACCCTAACCTTATCTTTCTATAAGGAGCGAAGCATTTCGAGTGAAACACTTACGAGAGGAGATTATCCACGCCATTCATCAACCCATCCGCTAGTCCTTCCTTAGGATCGGGCATCGAGCTTCCTCCTTAGCTCTAGAACACGAGCATGATAATCCCTTATCTTCTCCTTCTCTCCTTGGGATAGCTTTGTGATCTCGATCATGAGATCTGCATATTTCTGTTGTTCACCAAATTCTTCAAGAAAACTTTCGAGTTAATAAATCCCATGAATTTTCACATTATCACCTAGTGTTTCAAACCACCTAAGTGTTGAACCATCCAAAAAGGTAGGAAAAAATTCAGTCCATTGTTCCCTTCTTATGAGGCCATTACAAATACAAGATCGTTTAAACTCTTGAATGAAAGAAGAAGCATCTTCATTAGATTGAGCTGAAAAAACAGGAATCTTTCCCATTTTCAAAAGTAACCACCGTGAAATACCAACTCACAAGTACAATCAACAAGACTTATGTGCACAAATAATTGGAATCACTATAGAAATGACCACGGTAAACTATGGTAAAACTTGACTTACTGCGGTAAAAACTGATTTTACTGTGGTAAACACTATTCACGGTAAAAAGTGAAGTTCTCATGATGTAAATACTATTCACAAGTAAAAAGTGACTTTACCATGGTAACTACTATTCATGGCAAAAATGAGTTTACCATGGTAACTACTATGCACAAAGTGAAAACAAGGTTACCCTCTAATTGATTTTTGACTAAGTGGGAATATCTCTCCAGAAAATCCACCAACGAGGAATGGTCCCGGCAACGGAACCAAAATGTCATCACCAATCCGGCACTATGATAATTCTTCACCGGGAACTCCTCGTGCTATGATTATTTACTAATGCACAACCTTTAGTTTGGTGGATGTAATCTGGAAACAGAACAACAACATAACACAAGAATACCATCGACTATGATAAGACGGAATGATGACAAATCAGAAATATCAAAGGAAATAATAATATTAACATGAAATTGTTACAATCTCACCCATGAGGTACTTGATAAGACTATGGGAGAAACTTTACAATTACGCCTCTTGATGGCTTCTTGACACCTTTAACTCGATGGCTTCCTTCGCACACTTCCTACTGATATTTCTCACTACTTCTTTCTATGCTAAATGAGGGTAGCCTCTCTATTTATAGAACTTCGAGGGCTTATCCATCTTATCTCTAAGATAGGATAAGAAATCCACTCTGACGAATCATATTCCATACCTTAACTCTTATATGTACATGTAAGCTTATCTTCTAAGATAAGATAAACTTTATCATTTTACATGGGTTCCACATTTTTAGACTTTTTACAAATAAAATACACAAAATATTTATGACCTCACTCCTTGTCCTTATTACCAATATAATATTTCTAATTCCTAATCACGTAGACCCTACTTCTCTAATTACCCAAACTTTGACATTTTAACATTACCGGACCACTTACGACAAATATTTACTTTTTACAACATTCCTATTGTACTTTGACTGTTACCGTACTCCACATTATTGGCGGCACCGTACTGCGGCGCCGTTATCTTCTATCAGACGCTACTACTAATTATACTTAACAACATCATACATTAATGAAATAGAAATTACGGAGGAAAATTTTAGTGTCGACGGCAGTCCTCCATTGGTGAATGTTTATCCCTTTGTAAACCTTCCACTCTCTGTAATGATGTCTCTAGGAATATTCCCTGTGTGGAATATCCTTTTCTTGGCCTCCAAGGCTCCAGGATGGCACCTTATCCACTCATCATGCCTAGTCGAGCCCTCATGTTTTTCCTCAAGTCCTCTGGAATGTGAAATATGGCTAAGTCCTTTAAACCCTTGTTACGCCTCTTACGCACACCTTGGTTTCACTAAAACCCTTCTTAAACCCCTTTCATGAACACTTCCCCTTGAGTGCCATGTTATCTACTGATCCTACATGCTTTCGTGTGCCTCTTGGTATTTAGCCAATATTTTAGGGTCCAACAATGACGGTGTGTCGTAACCACTCTCTAAATCGGGCTAAGGAAGTGTGCTACCTCTCTTACCAGGGACATAAGCTTAACTAAATGGGTGCATGACCTCTATCATTGTGAAGAAACATGTACATTTCTGGTAGAGTGTGAACCCTCATCTGGGTGTACCTCAATTTCATATATAATATCCTCTGCAATTATCTCTGGCTATATAGGAAGTCGATCTTAGAGGAAACCCATCATCTGATGAAGCACGTATAAGATCTACGACCTAAAATCAATACTTAGGAGCCTCTGGAGGTGGCCTCCCATGACCTTGAGTCATTTCTACACCTCATCGAGTATCGCACCCTATCATATTTCATGAGGGAAAAAAATATGTTAGAATTTTACAGAAACTATTTAAATAAATTGGTTTTATCTAAATAAAACTACCAAAAGTAATTAACAAATCCCTAGAGCGTTTGGTGTTGAAATCAAGCTCGATACTATATGTCACGCCCTACTCGGACAAGTTCCATCACGATGAAAGGACAACCAAAAGGAATAAAGGTGGTAAAAATTTTTCTTAAGTAACTTATCGACAATTATGGCTACTCGCATGATTGAGTCCAAGTGACTATGTCGACGTACAACGATGTGACATCAAACCGACAATTGTGAGCAATAAGGAGAATTTAGTTAATTTTAGCACCATTATAACAACGTGATAAATAGTCATGACGGTGGTATGGTCAAAAATCCACTTGCGATATAACTTATCACGAGGAAAGATCAACGAGTTCAAGAGTTTTAAGTTTGACAAGTTATAATTGTTTTGAAAACAATCAAGGGTTTTTTTGGGAAGTCAAAATAACCATTACGGTCATGGGTCCCATTTTGCCTCCAAAATGGGCCCATGCCCTTGAATAATAATACGTGAATTAATAAAATATTTAATTTATTTAAATATCCTGCTAAAGGAACCCCACAAATAAAAGTTAAGCCAATTATAAAAATTAAGCCATTTAAATTTAATTTACCCATCAAGTAAATGATCCCCAAAAATAACCTAAGTCACTAATTAATTTAACCATATTAAAACATCATACTAAATTTAAAACACCCCCATCACTTAAGTTATATGCACACTCAACCATAGCCCTAGGATCTGATTTAATCTCCACCGTAGGATTAAATCTAACCTAAAATCTAAAAGGGTGAGGATATATTTGCATAACCTAAGTTTTAATTCATTTCTTTCTCCTTCTCCATTTGGGTTTCTCCATTTTTTTGTTTTTGTAGGTATGAAGAGATCAAGAAGAGCTCAAGCAATCAAGGTTTCAAGATCAAGCTTCTCATTTATTCATTAATGGCAGATCACAAAGATCTACAAATTTTATATTTACATTGTTATTAGTTTATTATTGTTATTTTTTCCATAAGCTCATATTGTGCCTGAGAATGAAGTATGTTTATTTTCATTTTAAAAACAAGATAAGGGATAGGTTTGTATGTGTGTGTATGTATACATACATACATACATATATATATATATAAGAAAACACATGTATATGTAGCCAAAGAGGCCAAACAATGGCAATTTGGGCAAGCCACACGCTGCTGTGAGGGGATAGAAGGGGTAGTAAAGGAGGCAGGGGGGGATGTGGCCCATGTAATAATTTTAGTTGTGGCATGTGCCACAGTCCCTCCTTTGGGGATAGTCATGGTGGGGTGGGGAGCTAGGACATTCGTCCCACCATCCCCACCCTAATTTTTTTTTTTAAATTATTTACAATATTAAACACAACGTATTTCAAATTAGTTTCACAATCTTATTTCAAAATTTTGATTTTGATTATATATATACATACACTTAGGTAATATAATATATTATTATAGTATCCTATATATATATATAATAAATAAATTTCTCAATTCCTTTAGAATTTGAGCATTTAGAAATCTAAAATTTTATGTGTGTGTAAATGTGTTTGTGTGTGTGTGATGTGTGTGTGTGTGTGTGTGTGTGTGTGTGTGTGTGTGTGTGTGTGTGTGTGTGTGTGTGTGTGTAATGTGTGTGTGTGTACAAAAACTACTCGGTTCAAACTAAAATTGTCATTAAACTTGCAGAAGTAACTATGAAAGGGAAATGCTTTCTTTACCTTAAACACACAACAGATAAATATACACAAAGAGAGGGATTATTTCCAAGCTTATAAAGAATATCTTGTTGGTTTTAAACTATAATTACACTAGAATTTCAAAATTAAATTCGAGAACAAGAGGAAATATTTAAACATGGAATATTAATTTACATTTAAACAACAACCCTTTTCCAAACATACAATGGTAATAAACAACATAACTGAATGCATATAATTTTCTTTCCTTTTGCACAAGATAAACACTACCAAAATGAAGCTACTATTTCCATATTTCAAGCAAGAAGAGGAGGATAATTCCATTCCATACATTTAATCATTTCTTCATTTCCTAAGTTAAATTCTTCATTCCAAAAGAAGAATACACAAATAGATATTAAAATGAGGTATTTTATAACCTGCAACTTTAAGTAACCTTTAACAATTGCAACAACATTTCCAACCATGGTTTCAACTATTCAATTTACATGTCATAACAACTATAATAGAATAATTTTTTCCTTTTCATAATGAAATAATATGATAAAATGCAAGCACTACAAGCCCTCCTCACAAGAGGAGACAACATGCCAAATTTTTGGCTCAAAAACACAAATGATGTTACAACTCCAAAACTGTAACTCTACATCATCTAGGCCACTCCATTTAGCTCCAAAACAAGCAATGAAAGGGTCTTCAATTCACAAGAGAAATTCTTGGTTGACCACCCAACCAATTGGCATCATTACATGCCACCAAGGAGTCCAAGGTGGCATGCATGTTAGCCTCCCCCCAAGCCCATGGGAAAGAGGTAACACACTTTACTTAGCACATAGGAAGGATTTCAAATGCACAACATTTCAAATTAGTTTTAAACATTTCAAACAAAACAATTAAAAAGAAACTTATCCAAGAAGCTCATGCTTCTACTTGGGAAGAGGGGATGAGAATCCCAAATTTTTACAACCATAACACTATGCCAAAACATAAATATAACCCCTTATCTCTCCATGGATTTAACATCTCCTTATCTCTCCAAACTCCCCTTATCTCTCCAATAATTCTTTTCAAACTTAAAGTTTCCTTCTTTAAGGGTAGGGATGAATTTCAACCCAAATGGAAATCCATCCCTACCTACAAACCAAATGTAGGAGAGGTTCCCAAAAAATAAAGAGGAGGAAATTCCTCCCTCTTCCCATTCAATCTCCAAAATCCCACACCCCTCAAGGGTGGGTGGAGTAAACCAAATAAACCAACACACATTCAAACACCACATTTCATACCCAAAACATAACATTCAAAATGTAAAATTCAAATAGAAACAAGGAGTTTGCAAGATCCTACCTTGCACTCAAACAAGCCAAATCCAAGAATGTCTCCCAAATATTCCAAGTCTCCTTCAAGCTCCCAAAGCTTTCCATGAAAAAAATTTCAAGAAAATAACCCCATCACTAAGGAAATGAGGGGTTAAAAAGAAAGAAGCTACCAAGACAAGCAATGGGAGGGTGAAAAATTTCACCCTCCACCAAAATCAAATCCAATCCCCTTGCCACAAAAATGCACAAAAAAAAAATGAAGGGAAAATCAAAATTATCCCAAAGCAATCATGAGAGGATTTTCCAAAATCCCATACATTCCCAAAATCAAAGTTCCCATAATATGAAGTGTGGTGAGTGGAAAATGAGCCAATGGGCCTCATTTGCATTGAAAAGAGCCCACCACCCATAGGATGGGGGTTAGGGATTCCTTTCCATGCAAATGAGGTCCCTTTCTTGTCATTCACCTTACTAAATGGCACATTTTTCCCAAATCCAAGTTTGGGAAAAATGTGGCATTTAGGAGGGAAAATTAGGCTCACCTAATCCATGATTAGGTGGCCTAATCCACCTAACCTCAACACATCATCCAAAACCACAAAAGATGTTAGAACCACATAAAAAGGGGTAGCATAAAATATTATCTAGTAATAAACCAAGGAAGGAAAAACTTAAAACAAGTAGCTAAGCAACATATTAATTCATCACCATGATAGAAGGAAAATTAGGCTAACACTCCCAAACCCAAGCAACCCAACATGACATGGCACACACATGAGAAAGGGATGTCATAATTGATAAGAAGAAGAGGTTTTCCATTAGGGAATTTTGTGCTAATTAGTGTGTGTCCTTGAATCCCATGTTATTCTCATGATCAATTACCTGCCACCTGCACACTCAATGCCAAACCTCATATCTACCCAATATGATAACAAAATATGACAATATCATATGCATCAAAATCAAACATCCATACGAGTCATGCTAAACTAGCAGTATATCATAATATGAATCATCAACTAAATGAGACGATATAACATCATACATAAAATTTGGATCCAATACCAATGCAAGATCATGCCCATATCAAATCATGATAACATCATCATAACACAATATCTGATAAATGAACAATGGCATCATGTGCCCCATAGGAAACATGTCAACAAGAGTTAGCATCCTAGTGCTAGCAAATATGATATCATGAACAATGTCACATAAAAATAATGTACTAAAGTAGTAATATCCTTGTCAATCAATAATATAAGAAATAATGTCCCTGTCATCATAATATTCTAGATCTAAATGAGTCGCTATCGACCAAAATGAGAATACGAAAAATGTGGGCACTATAGTTGTGAGTATGCTTTCTCCCCTTACTCTCTCAAGAAATAAAATGATATATTTAGATGCTTCATGGTATGGTGAATTCCATATCAACATTGGTGTTGACCCTTGATGATGTAAGCTTGAAGGATACTATTCATAACGAATGCACGATAACTAAAGAAACCACAAGATTTTTTTCCTTAAGTGTATTCATAACTTGGGTTTTATAACTATAGGTGAAATTTGGATAATTATAAATAACTTGTAGAACATGTAAATAAACAACCTTGGTGGTAGAGAAATGTTTTTGTTTATACCCTAAAATCTAGAAGAGATGTAATCTAAATGTGTTAAACCAAATGAAATGTGCATTTATCACTATTCTCAGTTGCATTATGAACTTCCAATCTCTATTACACATATTGTTTTTCTCATGTGAAGTTTGTTAGTGCATTTATCTTATATTATTTTGATAATACAAGTAAAATTATGTGTTTAATTCAATTTTTCATTTTTTACACTTGAATATCTTATTGGTTACTTGATTCTTGATGACCTTTACATAAGGATTTTGTCACCTTGGAAAAATCCCTTTAAATCATTATAAAGAAACTTTGGGCTCTACTTAATAAAATGATAAGAGTCGGGACACTCAATCCTTCCACCTACCATAGATGATGACATCCTTTGAAAATAGTATTGTCTCTAGAAAATAAATGCATCCTTGGAGTTGAATATGAGTGGTTCTTGTTGATGGAGTCATTCTTAACCATCTTAAGCATTATCCAAATAACTCTCCTAGTTATCTAGATAACTTATATTTTCATCCTGACTCTGGTGTTTCACATTTCAGGTTACACGCACTCAAGATTGTTCTTTTGACACCTTGGCATAGTTACAGTTCTTACGTGTTCCCTTGCATGCCTTCCTGCTCCCCTTTGCATTCTTTTATCTCCTTCCATTTTTCCCTTCCCACACACCTCACACTTACTTCTATCAGCTAAGTCCTTGGCCCTTCGTGCGCCATGCCCATTACCTTGTAATAGTTGTGCCTTAACCATACGTTCTCTACTCACTAGTTTGCCTCGTCTCTTTGCACACATCGTGCACACCTCTCTCGTGCCTCCCTCTATTCCTCTTTCATGTACTTGCTTCTCACTCCCATGCCTTGTGCCCTTCTGTGCCAAGTCATCTTCTGTTAGACTTGAGTGTGTCATGCATAACCAATCAAAGCGTGCAAAAAGGCACCAAATCGGGCAACCAACCAGTGCATGACATGTGGCGAAAAGAAAAAACAAATGAACAGTTGGCCATCATTTCAGCCAACTTGCGTGCGCCACGTGTTTCCATGGGTGACAGCTCGACAGCCATATCTTTTGCTACAGAGCTCAGATCGGCATGCACCTGGACTTGTTAGAGAACTGCTGACACAAGCTACATGTTGGACTATTCAAATTCAAATTTAGGCGGGATTTGTTAGGCAAAAATAGGGAAACGTCTTTCATCTCATCAATGCACACATCAATCGACCTCAACCACCATATTTCATCATATCTTTCCTTCTTCCTTATTCCACCACGCCAAACAGACATGGGAAGTGCATCGATATATTTGGAAATGGATTTTTAGGCATTTATTGCTAGTTATTGGTGGTTGAATATTTGAATCTGAGTTTCCCTCCCTTTCTCCTTCTCTTCTCTCCTTCTTCTTCTATAAATAAAAGAGTTCTTCTTTGTAAAATATCTCACCTTGTTGTAGTGAAACCATGCCAAAATAGTGGACAACTTCTCACTGGTCTTGGACCTTGGCATGGTCTCTGATGTATTCTCACCTCCTGTTGTGAATGTAAATGACTCTACATCCCTTAAGCAATAAAATCATGTTTTGTGGAACTCTTGTCTTCCCTCTCTCATTTTCATTACATCTCGCCTCTTTGTTTGCATTTTCTGGCATGTTGTACATACACTTGTGCTTGCATTCCCCATGTTCATGTGTTGCGTGCATTGGAAGGCAGAGCCCGTGTGTTGATATGTGGCACGTGCCATCCACCCTCTTCTCTCATGCCCTCTCTGTTTCCTTCATCATTCGTGGAGAGAGATCAAACCTTTCCTTCTGGCGCTATCACCTTCCTTAGCTTAGGATTTCCCCTTTTTGCACATCCTTCTATCCCTGGTCCCTTGGCTTGTTTATTCTATGATTTGCATCCAACAATAAGAGTAGTTGTAGCGTTAGAGGTAGGTAGAGGAACCAGCCTTCTCTGGAGATCTATCCCAAGCTCACAAGGTCCCACAACTTGGGGATGGTTCCATTGTGGTCTTAGACACCGCGGGCCTTGAGATCTGAGATGCAGATGCACGTCTGAGCAACCAATAGTTTTTGGCATGCCTGGTGGGAGAGAGTGAAGAGCTTTACATCTTGATCTCAGTAAGTTCGATGTGTTATCACTGAGATCCAGCCTTTAGAGGCATTTTTCAACACATCTGGCGACTCCACTAATTCAACACATCCATTATCTCATGTGCAAACTAGTCTCCCCTCAATCCTCCATTCATTTTTCCTTTTTCCATCATTCCACATTCCTCTATTGAAGTTATACAATGTTTATTAAGAACAGGTTTATGCAAATGATGGTGGAAACTCTTTCACCGAAGCTGATTTTGAGAGGCTGGTGTAAGAGACAGAGATGGACATGATTCAGCTCAGATTCAAGTGATCTATAAAGGAAGATAAATTTGGATACAAGGTCCCTTGTTCATGGGTCGGCCCTATACCAAGCTGGTTTAGTGCCCAGCGGAAGTTATACTTCATCATTAAGATCTTTACCCCATTACGAGTGGGCGGAAGAAATGGAGGTTCAAAAATCTAGCGTGTGGCAACCCTATCAATGGGGTAACCTTGCACTACCATCCTACATCCCTCCCACTCCTCGCACCAACCTACATCATCTCAACCCGTTGCGCATGTTCCTAGCTTCTTGCGTCTTCCCCCACTGAGAATTCCATCCCTTATCCCCCTTTCATCTCACCTTCATTTCTCTTCCATTCCCCTTCTTGTGCATGCCTCTACTCCTCTTGCATGCATGCCTTCCATCCCTTCTGCGTCCATCCTCCCATTTTATTTTGAGTCCCCTATGTCTAGTTGTACCAAAAATGAACAACCCCTAGCCAATGCGCCTCTCCCAACCAACGTCATCATGTTCGACGACTGCAGGATAGTTGAAGAATGGCGTGAGTCATGCGACTTCGACTGGGAAGAGGAAATCATACGGGCACTTGTTCTAGAGGAAAATCAGTTAGCTCTAGAGGGCGTAGTTCTGGAGGAGACCGAGTTGCTTGTAGAGGCGAACCATCGCCCCCGACTGCAAGCACTCCCCTTTAGGAGTAAATTCTACAAAAATCCCATCTGTGGGATTGAGCTTCAAAGTATTGGGCTAAATACAAGGATCAAACCATGCCCAATCAAATATCTAGCTAGTCTAGAGACAAAAATAGAGTTTCCACTGGTCATGCTCATTTCAGAGCATGAGGTAGAGATTCAACGCGCCAAAGGTTAGCAACAGCACCTCCCATATCCAAGTAAGAACAACTATAGTAGGTGTATATTATATTTTTAATACTTTGAGGGAAAAACACCATCACGTAAGGTGGTTTTTCACTCTCATTTCTGACCATGTTCAACGCCAAATCAATTACATGGTCACAATTTGTGAGGAAGGGAAGCTATTTCTCCTTCTTTGCTGCGGCAGTTTTACAGTGTCCTTTTCCTCTTGTCATTTTAGGTTAGTTTAGGTTTTCTTTCATTAACACAAGTGCCCACACACACTCTGCATGTTCCATTTGGGACATGTATGATTTTCAACTTTTATACATAGTGTTGTGTTTACATTTTGATGTGCTCCCTCGCGCCTTTCCTTTCCTATTGCACTTGCGCGCCCCTTTTTTGCTTCTTGGGATGAAAGTTCTATTTTGGAAGAGGCACTTCCCATGGGTCAGTGCATAATTTTTCACTCTCATCAATCCAATTCATAATATCTTCATATGAGATGAGCAGTTCAGTTTGGAGTTCAGACAAAGCTTCAAGTGACTCCAGGGTGTTCTTTAAGTTACAGATCAGATCTTCAAAGATTAAGTTCTTGAATACATGCCCAATGGAATTCTAAGGCTACTAGTCTCTTCATCTAGCAGGAAGATGGCCCCCGAAAGTTGCCAAAACTGTTATCTAAATAACTCTCCTAGTTATCTGGATAACTTATATTTTCATCCTAACTCTGGTGTTTCACATTTCAGGTTGCGTGCACTCAAGATTGTTCTTTTGACACCTTGGCATAGTTGCAGTTCCTCTGTGCACCCTTACGTGCCTTCCTTCTCCCCTTTGCATTCTTCTATCTCCTTCCATTTTTCCCTTCCCGCATGCCTCACACTTACTTCTATCAGCTAAGTCCTTGGCCCTTCACGTGCCACACCCATTACCTTGTAATAGTTGTGCCTTAACCATACATTCTCTACTCACCATTTTCCTTGTCTCTCCGTGCACATCACGTGCACCCCTCTACCATTCTCTACGGTTTGGATAAGTTGGCACTAGGTTAGAGAAAGAAGTAAGCTTTCTCTACGGAGGATT
This sequence comes from Taxus wallichiana var. yunnanensis, assembly GCA_018340775.1. Classification (NCBI taxonomy): domain Eukaryota; kingdom Viridiplantae; phylum Streptophyta; class Pinopsida; order Cupressales; family Taxaceae; genus Taxus; species Taxus wallichiana. The sequence goes on along the minus strand of CM031242.1, from coordinate 516,905,832 downwards.
ATCCTACTTGCAAGGTCCCACACTACAGGATAATTTCATGTTATGCAGGTTGCACTAATTACCTCGTACACAAAATCACAAGCAATCAAGGGTGTTGTAATTTTTCATTACTTGTTTTGGCACGCCCGGTGGGATGAAGAAGTTTTTATTTTTGTTGCTAGTAAGTTGGATTTTCTCTTGTTGTGAAATTCTAGCTTGTAAGAGGCTTTGAAATAGCACATCTGGTGAATCCAAAAGGGCATAATCCACTTGTTTTAGTAGTCCAAGCTTGGCAGATTTATGAGAAGAATTCAAACGAGGTCAAGAACTAGAGAGGAAGGAATTTTTGAATATTTTCGGATTATCTCTAGACGAGAGGAAGAAGGGGAAGAAGAGCTCAAAGGTTTCCATCTCCACCAAATAGAACCTTATCAACACCTCCACCTAGTAGACCCTTCCTTCAATCGACCAGGGTTCTCAGGCCAATCATAATGGCACATCTATAATAACCACCACCACCGGAAAACCCATTTGTCAATTTCATAGGTGGCAATCCACTTGCCCTCAATGCACATAATCCTATTTTGGTGGCAGCATTGAAGAGAATTCCTTACTTCACTGGGGAGAATCATACGACCCCCATTGATCATATTCAAGACATTGTGAATGTTTGCATCATTCATGAGATCAATAAGATGGATGTTATAGTTAGGCTCCTTGCTTCTTCTCTCAAAGGTAAGGCACTACAATGGTTTATGAGCCTAATAGTAGGGTCAATTACAAACTGGGATGTGTTGTGTTCAAATTGTGTAACCGGTCTAGAGAGAAGGAAGATAATTTGTCTTTTTTGGAACAAGTAACCACAATCAAGAGGTCCCCAAATGAGCGAGATCAGCGACTTAAACCTTAGGTTCCAACGGAGCGTGGGACCATATTCCAATTGTCGTAATTCCAGCAATAGAAAGCTGCAAAATTTGGGGAATGAGTTTATGACAATCAAAAGGCAAGCAAGCTTAGAGCTCCAGACCTTACCAACCTCAATCTCAAACAAATAGGCCTCCATATTAGCCTAACAGGCCTCTCGCTCATGCAACAAAGAAAAATCCAAACCAAGGGCAGTCTCAAACTACCAAGCCATTTTAATCTTATAACCCCCTAGAAATCAGAGCAATAGTGAAGCCTTCACTTCTTCTAGTACTTCCAAGGAACTCTAGGAAGTCATGAAGCAACTACAAAATTTAGGGAATGAGTTGGTGACAATCAAAAGGCAGAAAGCTCAGAGCTCCAGACCTTACCATTCTCAATATTGAATGAACAGGCCTCCATATTAGCCTAACATGCCTCTCACTCGGAAAAAATAAAAATCCAAACCAAGGCCAATCTCAAACATTCAAGCCATTTCAGCCTTATAACCCAAATGCAGTTTCAACATCAATGGCTTTGGTTCCTAATCAGAACAACATTACTCAAGAGTATGAATGGTGTTACCCCTACAACCTACCTCATAACTAATCAATGAGCTTCGATGGTGCTTTGATTCAAGCCTTGATGGTGCAGAATGTTGGGGTGACCCAAGAGCCAAGTGAGGAAGAAAATTAGCAAGCATCTCAACAAGAGACTCCTCCAACTGAAACCACGTTGGTCAATTGGTAGATGGAGGACTTTTGCAGAGTTAATCAATCTCCTTTCCAAGGTGTGGCTGTCAATATGTGGTCAAAGAAAAGGAACATAAAGGAGGGGAAATCATCTAGTCCAATTATTTCTCAGCCCACTCTCACTCAACAAGGAGTTAGCAGGCCAAATCCAACTCCTAATGCACAAATCCAGCCCAAGGCAATTATTGTAGTAGCCCCAATGTGTAGAATCAGCCTAGATACCATTCACAATAACTCATGGACCAACCCAGTGCTTGAAAAATGCCATGCCCATCAAGGGAAAGAAAATTTAAAACCCATCCCCTTTCAATATCATTGATCAGATGAAGAATACCAATGTCAGTATTTCCATGTGGGAATCATTGGCAATTCAAGGCAGTAAGATTTCTTGCAAGAAACTATGGTAAATTGGTCCCCTTATAATGAGCCATCCAAAAATCAAGAGAGGGTTCTTACTAACACCGTGCAACAAGGAGAATGTCATTCAAGTAAGAATGTGAAGCCTCCACCATTCTATGTCTCATTGATCATTGGGGATAAATTAGTGCACAATTGCATGATCGACTCAAGGCGAGCAGCTCGGTAATGCTAAAGAAAATCACCAATAAATTGGGCTTAAAATATGAGCCAGTATTAAAGGGAGTAGTGCAATTGGACAAGACAACATTAAGCAGAGTTTGAGTGATCAAAGAACTAATCCTTATGCTCCATGTTTTCCTAAATGTCACAGTTCTATAGGATGTATCGATGATTGATTTTCCACCGCTATTTTCCTTGTGCCTTTTGAGGGATTTTATAGCCAAGATTGGTGGGTACCTATCAGCTGATTGGTCCCACATGTTATTCAGGACAAGGTATGGAGCTAAGGCTATGATCAAGTTGGAGCCAATTGCCAATTTTCACATTGATCCTTATGTTCCCAACCCAATCAATGTAAATTGTACCATATTCAACTAAGAAGAATGCTTGGAGGATCAAGAGGCAAACACAAAGGTTGGGAGCATTTTGAACATAACGCTTGATGATTGGGCTCAAAGGAGACATGTTTTCGATCCTTATGAGGAGATGGAAGAAGATAAGTTGGGAGTTTATCATCAACATGAGGAGAACCTGCCTACCCCCAACCTCACCAAGCTAGGGAAAAAGGATGAGAATGAAGTGTGGCAATTGTTTTTGATGGTTTAATGATTAGGAAAGGTGTTGGAGGAGGTACAATGCTTTTTCACCATAAGGTATGAAGTACTACTCATCCTTCTATTTTCAGTTTGCTTGTTCAAATAATATAATTGAGTATGAGGCTTTAATCCATGGGTTGCATTGGGCAAGAAAGAGGGGTATTAAAAACTTGCAAGTGCTTGGGGATAGTGAGTTAATTTTCAACCAGTTAGAGGACAACATGCTGCTAAGAATGATCTACTCAAATCCTACAAGCATCGGGTATGGGATCAGATTGAAGACCTTGAAGCATTTAATATTCAAGCCATATCGTGGAAGAAGAATGAGGCCATGGATAGGCTTGCAGTAAATTGGAGCAACATTTGATGTGGTGGAAAATATCAAGAGAGATAAAGCACAACCACATATTCATGTCATTGTAAGGCTAGTTGTACCAAATAATAACACAAGCTGGTAGGTTTTTGAGAATGATCAGCAAATCATTAATTTTTTATAGGAGGTTGAGTTCTCAGCTAAAAATTAGGAGAAATTGGAGTAGTAGTACGGGGATCAAATAGTGCAGCTACGGAAAAACAAATTGCCAAAGGGTTTAGTGACTTTAGATTTAATATTAAACCCAAATAATGAATTCGAGAAATAGAAGGCCAACATTCAAGTCAAAAGGAGGATTCTGAACCCATTTCGGTTGGAGAAGGTAAGACGCTCCAAATAGGCAAGATGAGCAACGAATAAGAAAAGTATGACCTTGTGCAAATTTTCCTAGAATTCCTAGATATTTTCATATGGAGCTATGATAATTTGAAGGGTTTTAAACCAAAATTGGCACAACACACCATTGAGTTGAATCCGAGGAGAGGCTAAGCACGTTAGGAAAAAGAAAAGGTCGGTCAACCCTCATATAGAGCCTCTTATGAACAAGGATCTCGAATAAGCTCATTAAGGTGGGTATCATTTTCCCGATCAAGAACTCAAGTTGGGTGGAAAATCTGGTGCTGTTAGGAAAAGGAATGGATAAATCAAGTTGTGTGTGGATTTTTGGGATTTAAACAGGGCCTCCCTCAAGGATCACTATCTGCTACCCTCCATGGAGTAGATTTTATAGGTAGTGGTCGGTTTAGAAAGATTCTCCCTCTTAGATGGATATTCAGCTATAATCAAATTATGGTGAAAGAGGAGGATCAGTTCAAAACAACCTTCACCAAAAAATGGGGCACCTATGCCTATAAGAAGATGTCATTCAAGCTATCAAACGTTGGAGCAACATTTCAACGAGTAATGGATATGGAATTTAAGGGGTTGTTAAATAAAATAGTGTTTTTCTATCTTGACGACATTACTGTATTTTCTAAAAATGTAGAAATTCACATCTTTCATCTCAAATAGGTCTTCCAAAGGTACGGGGAGATTTGGAGTGTCGAAGGAAGGATTGACAATTGATTCGAGAGAGGGTAGAATCCATCTATGCTCTACCAGTGCCAAGTCATAAGAAGGCTCTCCAAAGCTTCTTGGGGAGGGTAAACTTTCTTTAGAGGTTTGTACCTAATTTTTCCGCTCTTGTGAAGCCATTAACAATGATGTTGAAAAATAATTTGGATTTCAAATAGACAGTGGAGGGAATGATAGTTTCGAATCTATCAAGAAGGATATATATCAAGCTTCAACTCTCATTAATCCATACTTCTCCACAAAATTCTATATGCCTTCAGTGGTTTGGACACCATTTCCGTAATCTTGGTGCAACATAGTAAGGAAGGATTGGAAAAACCTATTACATTCTTCAACCAAGGCCTTATGGACTATGAGGTAAGATATTCATTCATTGAGAAACATGTCCTTGTTATGATTAGAAGTTTGAAGAATTTCAAACATTTAATGTCAAATAATAGGATTCATCTATTAGTCACACATGCTGGTATAAAATATTATCTTTTAAATAAGGACCACAATGAAAAAGGGTTGGGTGGGTAACCAATGTCATGGAATATGATATTGATATTAAGGTTACCAAGCTAGTCAGGGGCAAGGGATTATGTGAGCAGTTGGCTTCAAGACAACATACCGAGTCAAGTGGTAAAGGAGAGGCTTTTTGATGCTACGCGGTGATCAAGAGCAATCAGCTAATGCCTCACCGGATCCTTGTTGGACTCAAGATATAGTCCATTTCCTTGAAGCAGTCAAAGTCCTCAATTCCTTAGCAAGGCCAAAAGAAGATATTTCAGGATCCATTATATCCCCTTTACATTGGTTGTGATATCTTATCAAGAAAGATGTAAATAATGTCCTTCTAAGGTGCCTTAAGGTAAGTCAAATAGAGAAGGTGCTACATGAATTTCATGATGGAGAAACAGGTGGCCATTTTTCCGCAAGGGTGAAAACTCTTAGAATTATGAAGGAAAGTTATTATTGGCCTAACCTTTTTCATGATTGTTATGTATGGATTAGGAAGTGTAAAAAGTGTGCCTTCTTCACAGGAAAAGAGAGGTTAGCAACCCTTCCACTCCACCCCATTTCGTAAATGAACCATTCATGCAATGGGGGCTAGATTTCATTGGGATGATTAATCCAAATTCTATCTTGGGCCACAAGTGGATCCTCACAGCCACATATTATTTCACCAAGTGGATGGAGGCGGTTGCACTCAAGGAAGAAAATGAAGCCAACATACTAGATTTTTATAAATGGGTAGTGACGAGGTTCGGAGTTCGGCCACCATTATATCGAGATAATGCTTTGGCATTCCTAGGTGCCAAGATCACAAAGTGGGTAGTCAAAACATGATATACTTGGGCACCTCGTTGAATTAGCATAATGGGCGGGTTGAGTCCGCCAACAAAAATATTTTGAATATTATGAGAAGAAATCTAGACGAGAACTAGAGAGCTTGGCACGCAAGTTGAAATCAGCCTTGTGGGCTGATAGGATTACTCCCAAGAAGTCAACAAGGAACTCTCCTTATAGGTTAGTCTATGGAAGGGAGGCAAGGCTGCCTATATCCCTTGAATTTCCCGTATTGGAACTCATGAAGCAGCTAGAGCTATCCAAGTTTGAATCCATGGAAGTTAGATATGCAGAGCTCATGGAGTTGGAGGAGATGAGGAACCAAGTCATACACATCATGGAGAAGGATTAAGCGTTGATCAAGAGGTGCTTTGACAAGAAGGAAAAGGATAGAAACTTCCAAGAGGGAGACTTTGTCCTTAAATGGGATGCAGACAGGGAAAAATCGGGAAGGCACTCTAAGTTTGATGCAATATGGAGTGGCCCTTATATGATTTCAGGCTGCAAAGAAAACAATGCTTTCTAGCTATCAAGGTTAGATGGAGAAGGACTACAGATTACAGTCAAAGGAATTTATCTCAAGCATTATTATTGAGTGAAAGATCCTTCTTGTACATATAAGTTTAATAGTTGTAATTCTTCTAAGTGCTTGTAGCATATTGCATTGTTTTAGTTTAGGTTGCTTTGTAATAAGTGCTTGTGAACTCTCTCCATATTCTATTTGGAATGTGTATGACCTTTTCTATTTGTACATAGTTGTGCCCTTGTTGTTCTTGCACTTTCCAATTTCAGGAAAAGTTTGGTGAAGAAACAACCAGTCCTTAACCAAAGATTTCTTTTGAAATGAAAATATCTAGTAGTGCTCTAGAAGTTGGAAGATAGATTTTCAAGTGACGGGATAGTTCTAGCAATCAATATGACTCCATGCCCAATGGATCCCCTAAGGTCACTGGTTTTCAAGATCAAGCAGGAAAATCATCCCGCAAGTCACCAATTGTTATCCATTTTTCGCACCCCCTATGAAATGGATAACTTAGCAGGTTGGAACATCGGCAGTTGATGGAAAAAGGGAAATTCTTTTGTAGTATGCAGGGTAGCTCGTGTTTTGGCTCGAGTGAGTTTGTCATAACTTGCGACGATTCGCAAACAATCTTGGGGTTGGCGACCAAGCTTATTGGAGAATTGGTTGACTTTGAGGGTTGGTCGGCTTGGTTGGACGGGTGAGTTGGTCAACTTGATTGGAGGGGTGATAGGTTGGTCGAGTTTGGTTGGTTGGCTTGGTTGGATGAGTGATAAGTTGGTCGACTTGGTTGGATGGGTGGAAATTTGATTGGATCGGTTGTATTATTTTGGTATTAGATTGCACTAAATAACATTCTGACTAAAACATAGATTTAACACACAAACTCAATTCATTTGGATCAATTTATTATTGTAGAGAGGTTACAATATATAGAAATTTTATCTCCTACAAAGGAGGAGTCAACTCACATCATGAATCCCCCTTATCTCTCCATGATCCACATATCACTCAATTTCTATCCCATATATCTCTCATAATATCTCTACTAGTTCCCTAAAATCTCTAGTGAGTTGTACTACAACTCACGTACAATAATAAAATACAACTCAATATGAGATTGTATTAATTTATTCTAAACTACTATATTATTATTAAATGAGTTATTTTATGTTAACTCATTTTAATAATAATTCTACACAATATAATGCTAACAAATGTGAGCACTAAAGAAAATATTCCTAACATTCCCCCTTAGTGCGAACATGGGGAAAACATTATCTTGTACTGCTACCCAACTCCAATGATGGTTTTACACTCGGATAACCACCAACCTAAAAATACCCATGATGGTTTTACACTCGGTTTACCAACAACCTACAAACAAACAAGATGGTTTTACACTCGGTTTACCAACAACCTACAAACAAATGATGGTTTTACATGTGGTTAACCAACAACCATAACAAATGATGGTTTTATAAGGTCAACCAACAACCTAGATATAACAATACTCTTTTAGCTCTCACCACCTTCTTACATCCAGGGGAAAATAAAATAAATTTCTCACACATTAGAATTTTGAACAGGTATGATCCATCTGTTCTTATTTTCACATAGCGGAAATCAAACACACAATTAAAAAAATACCACAACTTCATATGCGGCCCCGTTGCTTGCGGCTGGTGAGAGGTCATTGATTGACCTCCTTCCTCCATTGCCTCCATCCTCCAATCAAGAATTTATTCACTTAGTATAGAAAATCCTCAGAATTATAACCACTATCATCATTTGTTGGTTCTTCCTTTATCAGTTCTTCCTCGTTGGATGGTTCTTTTTCATTAGCTACATTTGCTTCATTTGTTTTGAGTTTTCCTTTGAGGATATCATTAGCTCGAGCCTTACAAAACCAAGATGTGTGCCCTTTTTTGCAATAAAAACATTCAACTTCATCCTTGTTTTTGTCAATTTTTTACGATTTTTCTTTGAGTACATTGCACTTTCTTCTTTTGCATCTTCTGATATTGCTCTTTTTCCTTCTACTAGGAGAGCTAAGATCATGTCTTCCAAGGACTGAGATGGCATTTGACCAAGAGTGAAAACAAAATTGTTATATTTTGAAGACAAACTATTCAATAAAATAGCTTTAGCATCTTCGTCATCAACTGGTGCTTTAACTTCTGCTAGTTGCCTCATGAGAGATCTGAGATCATTTATATGACTAGACATAGTAGTTCCTTCACTCATTTTTAATTTGAATAAGCGTAATTTTAAGGAAAATTTTGCATTAACCACTTTAGCACCAAACAACTTATTCAAATTTTCCCAAATCTCAGTGGATGACTTTTCCAAATCTACATAGTGTAGTTCAGAATCCGAAAGTGCAAGGCCAATGATGGCTTTGGCCTTATCATCTCTGCTTTTCCATTCAAGTAACTTACTTGCATCTGTGGGATGTGTTTCTTTACCACTGACTATTCCCCATAATTTTTTATTCATTAGTTGCATTTGAATTTTAACTTTCCATGTGTGAAAGTTAAAACTAGTAAATTTTTCTAATGGAATATCCATTTCAACAATAGAAGACGTTGGTTACCCCAAAAATGTGTCTTTTACAAATTGACTATAGACAATAAAAACATAAGACCTCACTATTATTATTAATCTTACGGATGACTCAAAGAATTATCATTTAATAAACTTGATACAACAAAAAATAGAGACTTACTTTTTATCAAACACAACTGCTATCTCATGAGCTTCAACGTAGCTGCTACTCCGATATTGATTTCTTCATTTCTCCATAACCAGGAACTAGGTTTTTCCAATTTTTTGACAAATCGTGCCCAAAATCTGAATAATCAAACCCTCAAAATTTCATAGAATTTGGATTCTAGGTTTTGGAGAAAAATGTGATTTACCAGATGTATTTTAAAAAATCAGAATCGTTTGAATGTAAAACTCCATAGAACATTTCAACCATAAGAGCCACCTTGCTCGATACCAAATATTATTTTGGTATTAGATTGCACTAAATAACATTGAATAAAAACATGATTTAACACACAAACTCAATTCATTTGGATCAATTTATTATTGTAGAGAGGTTATAATATATAGAATTTTTATCTCCTACAAAGGAGGAGTCAACTCACATCATGAATCCCCCTTATCTCTCCATGATCCACATATCACTCAATTTCTATCCCATATATCTCTCATAAATCTCTACTAGCTCCTAAAATCTCTAGTGAGTTGTACTACAACTCACGTACAATAATAAAATACAACTCAATATGAGATTGTATTTATTTATTCTAAACTACTATATTATTATTAAATGAGTTATTTTATGTTAACTCATTTTAATAATAATACACAATATAATGCTAACAAATGTGAGCACTAAAGAAAATATTCCTAACAAGTTGGGCGTGTGACAAGTTGGTCGATTTGGTTAGACGGGTGGTAGGTTTTAGGCTTAGTTAGGCAGTGTGACGGGTTGGTCGGCTTGATTGGATGGGTAAAAGGTTGGTCAGCTCGGTTGGATGGGTGATAGGTTGGTCATCTCAGTTGGATGGGCAATGGATTAGTCATATGGGTGTGTCGGATGACTTTTGTAGTGGCTCAGGATGACGAAGTTACGATTGGTCAGATGGATGGCGTCTGAGAGAGGTTGGTCGACATATATAGACATCATCCAACCCCTTGGGGTTTGATAGCCAACACAGATGGACGACTCATAGTTGTACGACATGGTTGGTCAAGTCACCAGAGTTGGTCGGCTTATCATTTCTTGGGTTGCAAGAATAAATGGGTAGTGCATTATATGGGCAAAGATAGATGGCTGTCCAACCTCCTGGGTAGGACGGCCCACAATGTGAAAATGGAAACTCCTAGGTTGGTCAACGACAAGAAGCATGTACGGTCATGAAGTTAGACGTCTAACTTGATGAATTTGGATGACAATCAGGTTAGATGACCTACTCACAATTATACGGATCATGGTTAGATGACCATCTAACCCAAATATGGAAAGGAACTCACGAGGCCAGGAAATTTTCTCAAAGAGGTTTGTCGACATACATAGACATTGTCCAACCCCTCGGGGTTTGGCAACCCACATGATGGATGAGTTACAAGCCAGATGAGGGTAGGTAAATGAATGACATCCCAACAACCAGAATTAATGAGGCATGGTGCCCATACGGGAAAAGTACCAAAATGAATGGTTACTCATACCTCTTTAATGCATCCTTAGGTTGGTGACCCAAATTTCCTATATATTGTAAAATTTGCCTCATTTTGAAAGGGGTATTTTTTCAGAAAAGCAAAGGAACTCTATCAAAATTGTTCAGAGCTATTATGACCTAAAGCCTCGAATTTGGACTTATTATAAAGGATTTTGTCTTATGCTTATGGTATGATGGATTGTGCATGTTTGAGATATAAAACTCATTTTTGTGGCCATTTTCTCTCTAACTTTTATGAATTTCATCTTTTTCCTTTTATTATATTTATAAGTATATTGTGCATGTATTTATCTCTTTACTGAGGTCTATCGTTTGTTACGATTTATGAATATAGGGAATTGAATATTTTCTTGTACTATGGCATTTCTACAATCCCTCTCCTTCCCATTTTTCTCCCTATCTTTCACTCACTTGGATCGTCTCACCCTTTCTTAGTGCATCACCTTCACTTAGAGTAGTTTTATTTCATGCATTTTTCTATCCATGTCTCCTTGGAAAACATTAGGATATGATTGGTTTAGCTTGCCATTATCTGCACTTTAGATAAGTTAGCACTAGGTTAGAGGAAGAATTCGGATTTCTCTAGAGGATTATCCTAATACGCAAGGTCCCTGCTTCGTAGGATAATCTCATGTTATGCAAGTTGCAGTGATTTCCTCGTACATAAAATCACAAGCAATCAAGGGTGTTGTAATTTTTCATTAACAAGACCCTTGGGATGGATTTGAATGGGGAAGGGATGGATGACACATGTCACCATCTCATTGGTTGTTGATTTTGAACTCATTTCATATTTAACCCTCCATTTTAGAGAGTGTGAGGACTTCTTGATTCATTTTTACTTGGATCCTTTAGGAGCTCAAAAGAAAAATGAGCATTTGGTGTTGGATTTATATTTTAGAGATTTTATTTCTTGCTTGTGACATAAGCCTCACAAGCTCGTAGTCTATTTTTGTTTTAAGAATGGAAATTATGATTTGATTTTTGTTGTGTATGGATTGTTTAAGGTTTAAGTAGTTAATTTTTTTATTGTTTGAATTTTCTTTTTTTTTCTCCATCCACCCCTTTTGGGAGTGGATTTTAGAGTGTTGGGGAAGAGGGAAGAATCCCTCTTTTTCCCACAAGGCTTGATGGGAAAGCCTTGTTGGGATTCCTATTATTCTCCCTTCATATGGTTGAAGTAGTAGATGGTTTGATATATGGTTTGGAAACTATATCCCATCCTTTCAAGGTTTGAAAAATCTTGGAAATGGGGCAAGGGGAGATAAGGTCTATAGAGGAATAAAGAGCTTTGGTGTTTTCTAGTTACTTGGAAAATTTTGAAACTCATTTAGTTATATGGAAAAAAATTATTATAATGGATCTTTTACCCACTCTTCCCCTCTTGAGAAGCATGGAGCTTCTTGTATGTGGTTTGGTATTTTATTATTTTGAGTTGATTGTATGATTGTTATGTGTTTCTTTCAAATTCTTTTTGTGCATCTTGGAAGCATGCATCTCCTCTCTCCCATGGGCTTGGAGGAGGCTAGCATGTCCTCCTTATTTGGAGATGCTATGTGATGATGTCTTTTGGCTGGGTTAAAACCAAGTACATTTCCTTTTTGGCATTTGAGTACTTGTTAATGGAGTTGGAGTTCATTTCCTTGTTGGAGAATCAATGGTGTTTTCATCTAAAAATTGGCTATGTTGTTCCTATTTATAGGGAGGTTTTCCACTTGCATTTTAAGTTGTAGTTTCTTGTAAATTGTAAGGAAAGAAGGAATGTAAAATGAATTGTATTATATTGGGAAATTTCATTGTTAATGTCTTTACAAAAAAATTCAATGAATAGATTGTTAACATGGGTTAAAAAAATCTTGTAGCTTGTCATTTCATTTTTTAGATACTACAAAAGTTAATGACCCAATGACTGGAACACTTCTTAGCGCACTAATGCAAGGTGATTCCTCCCAACTAGATTTATAAATGCAAGGGTAATTTGTCCCATGTGTCCTAGGGTATTAGAACATGGGTAGTAGGAAAGCACTCAGGCCCAACCATCAGACCACACCCTTGTCATTTTAATATTGTGATGGAATATAGATCTTGTTATCTCTTCTTGTAACCTTGTGTTGAAGTAAGGAAGGTTGTAAATATCTATAAGAAATAAATCTTGTTTTATCATGGTTCTATGGATTGGTGTGTAATTTAACTCCTTGATTTTTCTATGACTTTCTCAATATTTGGTGAATATTTATACATTGTAAGAGAAGTTTCTCTCTCTAAAATTATTTAAATTTGTAAGTCATACTTCTTGTTTTGTGGCATCAAGTTAAAAGTGAAGGGAAACATTGAAATTGTTGAATAAAATGGAATTTTGGATCTTGTATCAACATATAAGATTTCCTTCTAGTAAATTATTGAAGTACTTGAATTAATGAAAAATATTGTTTTTAGTTTAGCCTCTTACGGGAATACAACATTGGGTTGCATTTTATTTGGGTTTGTTCGATCTGAGTTGAAGTAGTTGAACTCATAAATCATTATACTAGTTTATGGTTACATTTTGATAGATTTGAATAGAATTATGTCTTATTTTTTAATCTCCAAATGTATTTCATTTTGTTATCCTCATTAAAATTCTGGAATTCCTTTTAACTCATATACTTGCTCAACTTATTATCTCTTTGATTTGCAATAAATTTTTCTCTCCTAAACATGATATGATTTGAGAGTTTTATTTTAATAGGAATTTTATCTTCTTATCCCCACACACACACACGTGTGCATGCTTGTGCATCCATTCCATATTTGGAACCTAGTTATTAACAAAAATGTGCATTTAAAAAGGTCACACCATATTTGGGCTCAGTGATTACTATATATATATCCAAATCTTGATCTATATACAATGTGTATTTATAACCATCTTGAAATGAAATAAATATTTGAAAGAATGGGCAAAAACATTCCTTATATTAACTCCAAACAATATTATTACGGTAAATAGATGGTGGAAATATCAACAAAGAAATTAAAATCTTCATAAACCTCCATGGATGCCGAAAAAATGCAACAGGACAAGAGACGAAGAAAAATGTTAAGAATAAAGAAGATAATGAAATGTATTATGAAGCTTAAGGATTTTAGGGTTTGTAAAAAATAACCTAGGATCAATGGTGGAGATTCATTTGGTCATATGGCCCTTATTTAACCTAGACAAAGCCACTTGTATATTAGGGATTTTGAGTTGAACTTGGAGGGACAAGTGGACTCACCTTGTCCCTAAACCTTGGATGAATATGTTTTTTTAAATTAACTTTAATTGATTTTATTTTGGTGTAAATGGGCATGGGTATATTTGGGTGGACCTAAGCCCATCTTAACAAACTTAATCCTTAGTCAAAGTTAACTAATTTACTACCTTGTTGAAATATCTCCTTGGTGGGGAAAACATAATAAACCTAATCAATTGTAATTATTATAAATAAGGCTATGGTTGTGTTTATATGTCTTGTACCGTGATAATAAGATATTGAAATTAAGAAATATAAATTTACCTAGCAACCCTTAATCAATAGTACGGTTTTTATGACACTCCATATTCAAGATTAATGGTTTGGAATAAAAATAAACAAACTAAGTCCTCTTATTAATGAAAGTATCATTGGGTGTGTTTCTAGTCATTCTTACCCAGAATTATGAGTCGGATTAGAAAAAATATTAAATAATAATTTGGATTATCGACATTCATCCTTGATTATAACCTTTATCTTATTTGGTTAGAATCCATAGTGGCATAAGCGTGAATCAAAAATCAAGTTTTGATAACCATGAAATTAATTTTATGGGTATCTTTTACACCCTTTATTATTTTTTGCTAGAAAAGAAATTGGTTCAATATCATTTTGATTATTTCTAGTGATCCCTAATTTTCACAATATAACACAGATGATTTGTTTACATTTTTTGTGGTGGAGATTATAAAAAATTAACGTACCTTTTTTATGCAAACTATGTTATTGATGCACATGTCCTACACATCCTTGTAAGCCAATTGATTTGGAATAGCAATAGTTGAATCGTGTTAATTACTCAACTAACATTGACAATAAAAATTGTCCCAATTTTCACAGGGTAGTTGGATGGTAAATTTTGCATCCTGAAATCATGGGAATGACACAAGCATTGACAGATTCATAAAACAATAATGAAGCCATGAAATTATATTGGGATATTCAAAACACTAAAAGGAGCGAAACAAGCTTAAGGAAAGCTAGACAATACCAAAAATATTGAATTAGAGAATGGAAGCATTGGCATGTATAAACAACTCGTATGGAATCCGTGAAGCATTATAAAAAAATAATTTGAAGTCATCAAATATCAAATAAGGTTACTAAGTATACGAGTGGGTCCTTTAAACCATATTTCATGGTAGTGTTAGGAGTTAAGTTATTAAATTGGATACTTATATGATTAATCCCAATTACCTTAGAGATTCATTTCTAAGATATAGCTCATGTATAACTTTGAGAATAAGAGTAGAGTTGGATGCAAGATTAAGGCCTAAGTAGTGTGTGTTTGAATGGGGAATGATTATATGATGTATTGATTCTATATCTAGAAATTGGTATGTGTGTATATGATATTCCTATGTAAGGTTATGAATAAATCTTATTGATATTTATTATTCTACTCTGAATTCAATTATGTGTTATTGCATTTTTAAAAATTGCATATGGTTTTGAGGGCTACATGGTCTAAGGTGGATGTCCATTGTGAAACTTAAGCACATTTATGTCATTTGGTATCAGAGAAAGGTTTTATTCCTTACAAGTGGTGGCACAACATATATTGGTAGTTTTGAATTTTTTTAGTGTGGGTAGAAAATCATTATGAACATCTTATAGCGATTGATTATTGGGTAGAATTTGTGAAGACTACATAACAAGCATTGACCGTTATCAAATTTTGTGAGGGTGGGTAAAAAAGTATTGCATATATATTTTAGTGAGTAAATGTTAGGTAGGAGTACAAAGGTCATATTCCTTTAAGTAAACAAAATGTAACACAAGAAGAATGTTGTTGGAGATCACCTAATCAGGATGTGAGAATTGAATATTTAATCAAGTTAATGTAAACTATGCAAGCTCCTTTGGAGGTCATACAAGATTCAAAAATTGATGTGTTATCATGGAATATTAGAGTGATGATGGAGGAATTGTGTGATAAGGAACAAAGGTTGCACATGTAAATGAGGATGAAGAATAAGAACATGTTGAAGGTCTAAGATATAGGTTTTTACATAAAGTTGAGATAATGATGAGTAATCCGAGATTGTATAGCCAAATTATTATGGTACTCTAGAACCAAAATAACTTGTCAATTGGATTATGGAGCTCAAGAAATATTTTGAGTATGAATACATAGAATATCCCAAGAATTTAAAATTCCCTTTCACAAAGTTGAAGGATCATGCATTGCTATGGTGGGAGCATATCTAGATAAGTTTTGTTCAAAGAGGAAACCAAAAGATTAAGAATTGGGAGAGGATGTTGGAAAATTTGAAGGTGAAATTATTTTATAATTTCTTATGGATTAACAACATGGTTCTTTTTTAAAATTATAGAATTTGCAATAGAGGTAGATTAATGTGAAGGAATACACTAAAGATTTTTACTTACTCATAATTACAATGAGACATGTTGAAGATATATAGGTATATAAATGGATTATATATTGTGATTAAATATTATCCAAGTGACGTTAGTTCGGGAGGCCTATCAATATACATTGAAGGTAGAAGATAAGTTGACATGAAAGTAGTAGAGTAATCCTTGTAGAAAGGAAAAGTTGTGGATAATGTGGTGGAAAATATAAGTTCATGCATCATGAAGGTAAGGAAATATCAACTCCATGTAGTGAAGAAACATGTAGAGTAGGAGGAAATTTTGATAGGAGAAGAGGATCATTTGGTCATGGATGAGGTCATAAATTCAATGACACTTATTACATGTATGGGTAAATAGAGATTAGATATTTTTAGTGCCCACATGTATAAAGTGATGGGAAGAGGAATAATGTGAGTTTGCACATTATGCAAGGTGATGAATATGATAGACAAGGTTGTGAAGAAGACACATAAATGGGTGAATTCTTGATGTCTAAGTAAACATTTTTGAAATGATTGAAAGAAGAAGTTGGTCTTGAGAAAATGAGGAGTTTTTTTAGAAACATGCAAGTAAGGTTATAAGGTATGAAAATTGATTATGGATAGTAGCAACAAAAAAAAATGGTTATGTAGGAGATGGTGGATAAGTTGGGGTTGAAGAGGAACAAACATTGTAATCCCTATAATGTCTCATGGTTGTGGAAGGAATATCAATTTTTAGTGAGTGAGAAATGTCGATGAAGTTTTATATTAGGAGATACATGGATGAAGTGGTGTGTGACATCATTCCCATGAACACATGACATGTGCTACTTGGAAGGAAATGTAGTTTTGACCATGAGTAACATGATGGCCATGAAAACACCTTAAAATTGGTGAAAGATTACACTACATATAATGAAGGATAAGGGTGAAGAAGAAGATAAAGGGATCTAAGGTTATTTTTCTATCAAGTAATTTTGAATGAGGTGAAGTAGAAAATTGTGTGTTTTTCATTGATTACGAGGATTGGGAAAAGAGAATATCTGGGACCATGATGAAGAAGGATGAATAAATTCCATGGAAAGTGAAGGATATGTTGAAAGTTTGTGGAAGTTGTTTCTAAAAAAATTCTAGTAGGGTTGCCACCTATGAGAGACATTAGTCACCACATGAATTTGATTATAGATTTGAGTTTATGAAACATGGTAGTTTATAGGATGATACTAAAATAAAATACAAATATACAATAAAATTTCAAGGTGTTATTGAGTAGATGCATTCTCACAAAGATTTTGAGATCTTCTAAAGTACCAACAATTTTCACATTGAAGAAGAGTGGTGAATGGCGAATGTGTAGATTTGAGTCATAAAAATACAAAAGTATACATAATGAAGTTACTTTTGTGGCTATACCAAATTTGAAGTTTGGTACATAGTAAACATTTAGGACATGGACAAAGAAAGAGTATCTGTTAGGAAAATGGAGTAGTGCTCACATATTGATTATTATTATTAATGTGTAATGTGTAAACCGTATATAGTTGTATTGTTATAGATTTGTTATTATAAACAAATCATAACAATATTCTTGTTTTGTGAACTCACGTAGAATAGGAGTGTTGTTGAGCAACCTCCATGTTTATAGGAAAGCATACTCCTATATATATGTTATCATGAATGTATGAAAATACTGAAGAGGTCGAATACAATATCAGAATATTATTTCCTGTGTAAACAATATTGCTGTTCCAATATTTGGTATCAGAGCATGGTGGATCCTTGAGGGAGTTGCGGGTTATCACATTCACAATTTATCAGATCATTGAAGATTAGCTTGGCATTTTTGGAAGGAAAAATTCCCTACTTGACTAACCCACGATGGCACCAGAACCGGATTGAGGTGTCTCGAGTCTCAATGACTTCTGAGACATTGCAAATAGTTTTCAAAGGCTCGAAGACTTTCCAGAACGTGTCAATCGAGCTCCACATTTTCGCAGTTTGGAATGTTTAGCAGACAAGTTTAGCAGTCACGTTTTTGTGCATGTACAGTCGCTGGAGCTGGTTCGATCTACATGTGAGTCTCCAAAGCGTTGGATTTCCCTCCTGAATTCAGGCCTCCATTGTATCTTCATTTGGCTGTGGTAAGTCGGCAAACTCTAATTGCAATAAAAAAATGGATCTGCACCCCAAATACTGCACACGTATTTCCTGTTCAATACGTTTATTCCAATAATGCAGTCATCGCAGTTTTTTTATTAAAAAGAACAGTTTTGAATACGTGAGCACGTGTATATCTTCTCCTGTCAGATCTAAGCATGATATTTACTACAGCCAATACAGAGGTTTAAGCAAAATTCTCAGCATGAAAATGCGTGGTTATTATTAGTGCATGCATGAATAAAGAAATTTTGGTTTGGAGATCTGTATTTTAAAGCCCATCATCTGCTAGCTTATATCGGTGAGTCGGTTATCTGCCAAGTATCTCTGCTAGTATAAAGATTTTATTATCGTCTAGTTCAAAGTTTTCCAATTTTGTGGAATTTCAAAATGGAAAAAATAAATGTAATTGAAAGATTTGATGGTAAAGACTTCCACACGTGGCAAGTAAGAACCCAATTACAATTGATTGATAAAGACTTATGGGACATTGTCGAAGGAAAAATTAAAAAACCGAATGATGCAGATGAAGCAATGAAATGGGAAAGTAAGGATCGGAAAGCAATAGCAATTATCGGCCTTGGTCTTTCGATGCATATTTGCATCATATTGATCTAACCAAGTCATCTAATAACATTTGGGTGACATTGAACAAGTTATTTGGATCTCAAGCAGGTAGTGCAGCAATGGCGTTGAAGCAAAAAATTTTTGGGCTAAAGATGGGTGAAAATGACAATATGGTTCAACATATCAGTAAGTTTTGATCCATTTTAAATCAATTATCAGGAATAAAAGCAGAGGTAGATGGAGAAGATGCTAAAGCAATCTTACTAAATAGTTTGCCAAAAGAATATTCAAGTATTGTTTTTACTCTTAGTAAGATCAATCCTAGTTTGGAAAATTTAATTTCCTCTTTGCTTGATGAGGAAGAAAAAAACAAAAGGTCTGTACCAGAAGAAGAAAGTGTCATGGTTGCAAACAATAAATCATCATTCTATAAAGGTAAAAAAAAGTTTGTATCGTCAAAGACACGTCTTTTGTGTCATTACTGTAAACAACCAGGACATGGTTTTGTGAATTGTAAGAAAAGAGCTCAAGATCTCTTAGATGATAAGTTGGAACAAAAGGCTTTAGCTGCTGAAGAAGATTGGGATGATTATTCTAATCCTGCAAGTGACAATGAACCTATCAATTATTCAAGTGATGAAGATTATCTGTTTTGATATCCTCATTTTGGAGGATGGAGGCAACGGAGGCAGGAGGACAATCAGCGTCCTCGAGTTCGTCACTACCTCAGAGGCCGCAAACTACTTTAGTGACATCTTTGTGTCTTGTGTGATGAATAAGAACAGATGAGCATCCATGTTCCTGTGTGCAGTGCAGTGCTTGTGTGTCCCCCTTGATGATAATGATTTGTACCATTGATACTATTGCAGGAAGTGTTCTTGATCAGATTGATTTGATGGTTGATGTGAATTGGTTGAACGGTCCCAATTCATGTATTCATCTAATAGGTTGAACGGTCCCTGGATGATGTAGTTCCCACAGTCAGTGTTGAGGATCGAGACCATGTGCAAGCTACGGAGCGGCATGCTGCTTGGTTGAAGATGGTGTTTTCCCCATGTTCGCACTAAGGGGGGGAATGTTAGGAAAATGGAGTAGTGCTCACATATTTGAGCAAATATATATTTGTGATTATTATTATTAATGTGTAATGTGTAAACCGTATATAGTTGTATTGTTATAGATTTGTTATTATAAACAAATCATAACAATATTCTTGTTTTGTGAACTCACGTAGAATAGGAGTGTTGTTGAGCAACCTCCATATTTATAGGAAAGCTTACTCCTATATATATGTTATCATGAATGTATGAAAAGACTGAAGAGGTCGAATACAATATCGAATATTATTTCTGTGTGTTGGTCAGGAATTTTTAGAAGAGATGGGGACAAGAAGTCCCTCCTCTTTAATGGGAGAAGTATTCAAACGAACTTATTTACAAATGTACAGTAACATACAATGGTCAAACTTGGATATTACGAAAGTTTCTTCTACAAGGACCCATCGATTCACAAGGAGGTGAGGAAAGGGAATAAGAAGATGAGCGAGAATAGCAACATTCAGAATTATAGATAGCGAATAATTCTCATGTATGCGAAGCTTCAAAGAATTTAAGACAAGATCATTTGCATTGGCTGAATGAGATCAAATTTATAGACACAAAGTTCCATAAATAACCTTCTTGATTTATTAATCAAGGACACAAAGTTCCTTCTTGGTTTTTCAAGATCACTGTATTTGCAAAACTAAAAAAATCATGCAATTAGTGAGAGACTAACGAAGTTAGAAACAAATGATCTTCACAAATTAAAGGAAAACACAGAGATAACAAGAATTAGATAGACAAAGAATGAAAAGCCCTTTTGTATTGATTTCTTTAAGATCTATTTACACTTTCAGTAAATATTCCAAGTTCTTCCTCCTCGTAAAATGGCGTGGAAAGGCCATTATATAGATTACAAGTCAGTTACTCTTCGTAACCGTTTCTTTTAACTAGAGAATAGTTAAGGAATGCCAAACGCAATGCCTTAACTAATTACAAAGAATACGAAAAGAAAAGGAAGAAGAGGAAAGAAAGGAGAAGGAGACAGGTGGCCAGCTACTGGGAGGGACCCACTGTCTTCAGAATCCGCTGCCTAAACTTCTTCAATGACTCAGCTATATCTCTGCCACGAGGGACTGACGTGTTGGTTGCAGACTGAGTACAAAATCCCAGACATTTCTCCATCTCTTTATCAAACTCGACGTGAGTATGATAATCTTTGTTTGCTTCTTCAATGGCAGACTGAAGAGAACAAATTTCCTTCATCTTTTCCTTAGAGATGGAGCTTTCCTTGAATAGATTATCCTTCACAAAAGCTCGGCCGAGCTTTGATTTCTTGCGAGGAGAGGGAAACACGGAGTTTTCATCTTGGAGATGACAATGTATATCTTTGAAAGCAGCAGCAGCCAGTGTCTTGAAAGCTTCTCCCTTCTGCCAGCTGTTCTTCATTTCTCCCATAGCTTCCTCCAGGACTTTGATTTTCCATTCCACGCTGTAGACCCAAGATTTTGATAGATTGTCCTTAGCATCATCAAAAATCTTATTCACCAGTAAGATGTTCTCATCATCTGTCCCATGAGGCGAAGGTCTACAATGCAACTGCTCCAGAGTTTAAGCTCTTTATCCATAACCCCAATGGTAGAGGATAGCTTCTGTTGCAAATTGTCTACCTTTTCATGTAGTTTAAAAGCTTCATCGATGAAGTTTAGCCCAGCAACAAGCATGTCATCCACCATGGCTTCAATAGCTCTGCCATAGACAGAATACTTGTGCATATCTTTAATACTTTGCACTTCATCTTGGCTTAGAAGTACGGGAGGCGGTAGAGTAGTCAAGGGTAGGGTCAAAACTTTGTCCTTAGACAAAAGTGACTTGATAAAACTTGTGAGAACTTGGGCTTGCTCTTCAAGTTGTTCAATAGTCTGCTGCCCTTTCTCTACCCTTCAAATGACTCTTGTGACTGTTTCCTGGAGGTTGTGAATTTCACCTTCAGGAGTAGACTCTCCCATAGGGATCCTCGAAAGCTCCAAGTCAGATGTCAGCAAGTCTGATTCTGATTTGTCTACTGTAGGCTTAGCAATCTCCAAGAATTGCTGTCCTTGGGCATCGAGACACTATTCGGAAGTAGTTCGCTTTCTTGGCATGAGAAGGAGTGGTGCCCAACAAGGCTGCAATAAGCATCGAAATTCGGTCCCAAGCTTTGAGAGGAGGATTTCCTCTTCCTTTTGTCAACCAGAGGTTGCACCCAAGCAAAAGAGGAAGAAGAATCTGCAGGGAGAAGCAAGGGGACCAAGAGACAGGGAGCTCATGACACTCGAGTGCATGCATTTGTTGACTCAAGCCGAGATGTAAGTGGGGCACTGGTGGCAATGGCGGTAGAAGAATCAGTAGCACCTGGAAGTTCAGTGCTCTGGACCTCTTTGTCTTTATCTGCTGGATTTTCAGGAACATTTGGAGGAGGCACCTCACTATCTTCACTTTCACTGAGAACAATGATGTTCTCTGGCCCTATAGGCAACTCTGCCTGTTTTCTTGGAGGGTCATTCTCTGCAGGCTCCTTCTTTACCTCTTTGAGTTTCTTCTTGTATACCTAGGTAGATGGAGAAGGAGTAGATCCTATGGGTCCTTGTGTCGATGAGGCGGGAGGGGTTTTCAGCGGTGTTCCGGACCTGGAGGCCCGATGCCTCTCTTATTGGTGTCGAATCATCTTTGGAGCTAGATTCTCCGAGTGCCTCTTGAATTCTCGGATCTTCTTATCGAACCTGGACCTAGTCGACTAGAGTGGAGCAAGAATCTCAAACGAGATCATCTTTCTCTTTCTGTTCCAATCCGGGTCCTCCAGAGGGTGTGCTTAATCACATTTTCATACTCATATGAGTATAGATCATAATTGTCATCACGGAGACCTTCGGGAACTTGGTACAGGCCGAGTTCTTGGATCGGTGCGGGAGGAGAACTGCCACAATGCCTTCTTACGGCTTCAAAATCATCTCTACCTACGGTCGGCCCGGTAGTCTTACGTATACGCCCTATGATGATAGATTATCTTAATATTCTATTCAATAAACTTCTTCAAGTCAAAGCAGGTCCTTGGCTTGAAGAAATGAACAGTGATAGGGATCAGGGCTCTTTCTATGTTCTGAGCATCCAGAGCTGTTTTGCATGTGTAGTTTCCCAGAGAGATGGGAAAGTGCAAGCCAGAAATCTTCTTGTCTCTGCAGGTTCTATGCAACTTGTCTAGTTGAATGCATATTTCTATCAGTGCCATTTTGTCATTGCAGAACATGGGAAGCCGCAGAGGAGTGCTCTCATAACCAGCGAGCCTGATATAGGAAAATTTCCTAAATTGGATGAAATAGGCTCCATATTGCGATATCAGACTCATGGCTTCATCTGAAAACCTCCTAGCAGTATCACCTTCGAGCAATCTGACCACGTACATGGTGAAAGCATCATTGACTCTTCTGAAATTCCGATTGCTGGTCTCTAGGGTGAACTGCGGGCAATAGGCATACACTGGATCATCCTTGTGTGCATCTATATAGGAGAAACCAAACCATTGCCTTGATGCTGCTAGGGTATACATTAGATATGAAGTCATAAAGAACTTCTTTGTTTGCTGAACGCTGGATAGCTGCTCCGCCAAATTCATACGAGATGATCTCTACCCGAGTTGATATTTTGTGTTCCCTCGCACACCATCTTTGATGGCGGGCACATCCAGAAATGAAACTCATTGGTGGAGGGCAAACCCATAACCCGAGCAGCGAGGATTATAAAGTCGACAATTCTTCATTGAAATCTACTCGGAAGAGGGTTTTGGTTAGGCGAAGCACCTTTCTTAGGGTTCTTCAACCAAGACTTCGCCACTCGAGCTTTATATTTGTCAACTTTGTCTTGGTTGAACATGGCACGTGCTTGATCAGGAAAGCGACTATAGCATTGTCCATCTCCGAATCCTCGGGGCAGCGCCAATGGTGGCGGCGTCGGCTTGTAATGAGCTCCCCATGTACATTTGTCAATTCGTTCGAAGCGGGGTCGAAGTGAGCTCGCATGAAAAGCATGATGTCGGCCTGCTTATCTTGAGATTGGGAAACCTCCGGCAAAAGATAAACCACTATCATGAATCATCTGCGCCATGGTGTAGGGTTTGCATCTGTCATTCTTTCCCAGAAATCGCTGAAGTCGAGATGACGAGCTTCGCTGTCCCCGATATTGCTAACAGCAGACTCAAGCGGAGAAATTTGCTCCTGTCCCTGAAACTTGATCTTCATATTGATAGATTAGAGCGGCGACCTTAACTCGGATAGGAATTACAGAGAAAAGGGCTATACGGGCAGGGAATTAGATCGCAAGGGTTTGAGCAAAGACAGCGAGAAAGCAATGTGGAAAATGCAAAGGTGGTATGCTTGTTATATAGCCGTTTGAGGAGAAGAATGAATTTAATGCGCATTGAATACACAACCACCAATTTGAAAAGCATCATACTCGGAGTGAGCGGGAAAAACTAAGTGTGAATGACACTTGGTACGCTTGGGACAGGTGAGACGCGAATGCGCGAAACACGTGGCTCGGCCGGTTCGGGCGAAATAGGGAGAGGATGCACAAATGCATTTGGGACAAATGGGACGAAAATGTGCGAAGTACGCGATTCGGATGTTTCGGCGAAATTGGAACAAAGGGCCCATTTGGACTTGGGACATTCGGGACAAAAAGTTCCGAAGTGCGCGACTTGACCAGTTCGGCAGAAATTGAAGCAGGCGCATTTTGAGAATGGGACATTTGGGACGAAAATGCGCGAAGGACGCGTTTCGGGCAAATCGGCCGAAATTGGAACAGTTTGCATTTTTGATTTGGGACGAAGAGCTTTGAAGTACGCGACTTGGGAGTTTCGGCTGAAAATGGGAAAGCTCGCACTTTTTAACTTTGGGACATTTGGGACGGGGAAAGTCACGAAGTACGCGGGGAGGATGATTCGGCGAAATTGAAACAACACGCACGACAAGTTTTGGGACACTTGGGACGAAACTTTCCGGCAGGCCCGAAAATGGGATAACTTCGGGGATTTCGGCCGATCGGGAGCAGAATGCACTTCGCACTTGGGACAGGGGACAAAAACTTCCGACATGCCCGAAAATAACACAAAATGACCCAAAACACAGATTTTTTCAATTTCACGACTTAGGCACTTCAGAGAAAAACCCTTAAACTCAAAATTTTGAAAATTTAACTCTTATCAGAGCGGGAAATTTTGAGTGGACAACAGCTGGCTCCTTCTGGGGGTGACTTGGTATAAATTCATGGAATGAGACAAGGCAAGAACTTAGACAACTCGGTGAAGCAGACCAGTGCCTTATCCATTGGGCGAAAGGAGTCAAGAACAAACCAATACGAGAGGCAACACACACAACAACAGGAGGGAAACACACCGAGCGAGAAAAGCAAAAACAGCATGCAGAATATACAAAGGGACTCCCTAGTCACCTATGACTTGAACAACTTCAAATACTGCCCACTATAAGGAAGTGGGAGGGGAGAACCATCCATGTAATCAAGATAGAAAGAGTTCTTACCAGCAAAGTGTCTTATCTTGAAAGGTCCGAGCCACAGGGAATCAAATTTTCCATGGCTGCCACGAGGTTCATGTCTTTTGTCCCATAACAGCATGGTATCTCCAACTTGGAACTCTCTGAACCTAGCTTTCTTGTCAAACAGAACCTTTACCTTCTTTGGTGAGCGAGATATCTGTCAAGCAACCTCCAATCTATCCTCGTTCGGTTTGTGCGGTACATGATCCTTTTATCCGAGCATCACTTGAAACTAGTGTCTTGATGGCCTTCATCAGTGCAAGGTGGCAGTTCCACTTGTCCTGGCAATTGAGCTTCTACTCCATACACTACTTGAAAAGGGGACATTCCAATGGCTCTTTTAGGTGTGATCTGTCTGCGCCCAAAGAGCATCATAAAGCTTCTTATGCCGGTTTATTTGAGACTCATTAACCAACTTCCTTATGATAGTCACCAGATTTTTGTTGGTGGATTCTGATTGTCCATTTCCCTGGGGGTAATAATCTGAAGAATGAGCCAGAGAGATGCCATACCCATAGTAGAAATCCATTATCTCAGTTGAGGAGAAGTTGAAGCATTATCTGTTACAATCTTGTTAGGTACACCATACCTTCCAAGATGTTCTCCTTGATGAAGTTGCATACTACTTCAGAAGTAGTGCTCTTGAGTGGGATAGCTTCCACCCATTTGGTGAAGTAGTCAGTGGCAGTTAGCACATGCGTGTGGCCAGCACTAGAAGCAGGATTCAGTGTACCAATGAAATCTAGACCCCATTGTTGGAATGGTTCCTCAATCACAACTGGCTTGAGAGGCAAAGAGGCCAATTTAGGTCTTCCCACAAAGGTCTGACAAGCTTCACATTTATCCACCCACTTGGATGCATCTCTGAACAAGGAAGGCGGTAATATCCTCCCGGAGTATCTTGTGGCTTGTATTTGTTGATGAATAGTGCCCTCCACATGCCTGATCATGGAAAGCTGAGAGCAACTTTCTCTGTTGTTCCTTGTCCACACACTTCAGAAATCTCCCATCTAAGCCACGCTTGAACAAGGCATTTTCCCACAGTACATATTGCGCTGATCTCAATTTAACAGTCCTCTTTTCCTTGGTAGTTAAATGAGATGGGCATTCCCCATAGGTGAGAAAATGGGCGATGTCGGCATACCATTCATCAACTGAACTAAGGAATAGAACAGTAGGAATGTCAGCTTTCTCCTCCAGCAACTCATGTTTGGCTCCTTCAGCAATGAGCTCACAAAGACCTTTGCCACGAACCAGCTTGGTAGGTTTGATATCAATGTCATACTCCTGGACCTTAGCCACCCAGTTTCCCCTCTTGGACCCAAATTCTTGTTGTGTAAGAATTGACTTAACGATCGTATCTGGAACCGGCACCACGAAGTGGGAGTTGAGGATATAAAGCAAAAGCGCTTGACAGCTTTGACTACTGCAAAAGCATGCTTCTCCATCATGGTGTATTTTAGCTCATGATTCTTCAGGATATAGCTCATGAAGGAAATTGTTAGCTCATGTCCATCGAGTCTTCTTGGGTTAAGGCAGACGAGGGTATTATCGTAGCATAGCAATAGATGATGAAATCTTTCTTTGAAATCGGGACGAGCCAAAGCGGAGTTTTAGCTATGGCTTTCTTGATACCCTCAAAGGATTCCTTTCCTTCAGAAGACCAACCAAATGTTTGCTTCCCTTTCATCATTTGAGAAATGTTCAAAGTTAATTCAGCAAAATCAGGGATGAATCTTCTTAAAAATTGATCTTACCAAAAAAGGAATGCACGCCTTTTTTACTGGTCGGGAGAGGAATTTGCTGGATGGCTTGAACTCGTTCAGGATCAATCTTAATGCCATCCTTGGAGATGATGTGCCCTAATAGTTTTCCTTCTGTAACACAGAAGACAGATTTTTTAGGATTTAAAGAAATCCCATGTTCTCGGCATCTTTGCAGAACTGTTTCCAAGTGGTCGAAGTGATCCGCTCTTGTCTTTGAAAACACTGTCAGGTCATCAAGGTATATGACAATACATTTCCCTTTCAAGCTTCCAAAAGCCAGATCCATAGCTCTCTGGAAAGTGGCACCAGCATTAATCAGCCCAAAAGGCATTCTCTTGTAGGCAAAGGTACCCCAAGGAGTGGTGAAGGTTGTCTTGTGTTGATCTGCAGTATCAACCTCTACCTGATTGTATCCCGAGAATCCATCAAGCATAGATAACATTTCAGATCCTGTTACTGCTTGCAAAATCTGATCCATCATAGGCAGAGGGTAGTTATCTTTCAGAGAAGCCTGATTCAGGTTCCTGAAATCAACACAGATGCGGATCTCACCATTCTTCTTCCTAACAGGCACAATGTTTGCAATCCATGTTGAATGGTGAATGGGAAAAATAATTTTAGCCTTCAACAACTTCTGGATCTCCTGAAAGATGGTGTCAGCTATTTTTGGATTATACTGCCTCTGCTTCTGCTTGAAAGGCTTAATTCCTGGTTTGAGAGGAATAGAATGCTGCATATCTTTTGGCTTGAAGGCTTTTAGATCTTCATAAGAATAAGAAAGAACATCCTTATACCTTCTTAGAAGATCAATTGCTTTTCTCCTCTCATCGGTTGTGCAACATTTTCCAATATTTACTAGCTTGGGGTCAGTAGAACTCCCTATATCAATCTTATCATACTCAGCTGATTGCTGAGGTCCAGTAGAAGCTTTAGATTTCACATATCTGTCATGTTTATCAAACAACTCCTCCAAACTCACCAAACCTTTGGGAATCTTGTTTCCTTTGAGCTTAATGCACCCTTCCTGATCTGTTTCTTCTTCTTGGGTGACAGTTTGGTCGGAAGACACACTCTCACGAGGCCGGTTGTCACTTCCCTCAAAATACAGTTGCTCGAAATTACCCTTGAGTTCGGGAAGGAAAGAAAATGCTGGTCATCGTTGAAAACTTGCCAATTATTGGTGTTGTCGGGGTACACTAGGCGGTGAACCATTTGATAGTGAACTTATCTGAGAGAATTCGGGATGGGGAATCGATAGTGACCACGAGGCGGCCAATGAATCGGCTCTGCTTTGTTCTTTTCTCTAGGTATTGCTTGATGGAGAAAGCATCAAGGAATTCAATGAATCCCAAACCGATTCCGATAATGCTTGACCTCCCATTCTTTACGAAAAAGGCTTCGACTTGCTTCACAATCATCTCCGCATCACCATGAGCAAAAGATTTTTACACCTCGTTCTTTGGCCACTTGCAGTCAAGAATGAGAGCCTCATACTCTGCTGTATTGTTAGTGTTCTCAAACTGCAATTTAAATGAAAAAGGGTGTAGGCATCCTTCAGGTGATATTAGCAGAACACCAGCTCCAGAACCAGCCGAGGAACAACTTCCATCAAATTCTAAAATCCAAACACCATTGGGATCTTTGGGTGATACTTTGGAGGGTTGGATTTCATCAGGGGACAAAATCATGTAATTACCATGGCCCATATCCTCATAGAGTATTTGTGCCTTAGGATCATCCGTTTTCTGCACAATATACTCTGATTGTTTCTCAGGCATCAGCTTCTTCATATGTCCATTGACAGGTATGAGTGCGTGTGACCAATCCATTTGAATCTCTCCACCCACATCTTTACAGAAGTTCCTACTTAGCAACATTCCGTAAGAAGGAGGAATGTCTGCTACTAGGATGGTAGCCAAGACTTTCTTTTCAGGTAAAGCAGCAAAATCCACTTGTGCATCTTTAATCCTTCCAACCAAAGGCACTTCCTTACTTTCCATGGAGTAGCAAGATCCATAAGTACGAGTGAGGGTCAAGCCTAAAGCATGAGCTACTTTAGCAGGCATCACGTTATCTGAGGCTCCGGAATCTATGACACAGTTACTGAGCCTATGGCCAGCTATAAGAAGTGTTACATAAAAAGGCTTGATTTTGTCACCAGGCGAGGTGACAGCAGCTACCAGACTAGGCTGTGGTGCAGAAGGAGGAGTGGGCAAAAGGCCTTTAGAGGTGGTCTTGGAATGGGAATTAACAAATTGGATCATCTTGGCAAAAGCTTTGGGATGAGTTTGGTAATATTCAGCTTCTGAAATTTGAACCTTGGTCCTTTTTAGGTGATCAACAATATCAAAGGATCCAGAGGTGGATGGGCCATCATCATTTGGAATTCTAGGCTTATCAACTTTAGGAGAAAAAGAAGAAGAAGCAACTTTGGGAGCAGGATTGACAGTACTTACCTTTGACGTAGATGAGGTAGGAATAGGAGATCCTCTTTTTGTAATTACTGGGATGGTTGCCGGCTGCTCCTTAGACTTTTTAGGGGCTGTGTCACCTTTTCCCTCTGATGTGTCTGTTCTCGAGTCATGATAGCGAAGGACTCGCTATTCATATCTGCTACCACTTCATCATAGTCATCTCCATCATCAATGCCTTCAGTGGTAAAGAAATTGACTTGAGATCCCTCAAGTTCTTCTGCCTCATCATCGTATTCCTCCACAAATTCCTCACAAGATTCATTATCATCTTCCGGCTCTTGACCTCACGGAGTTGCATTCACGAGAACTTTGGGGGAGGTCCTTCAAGTGCGAGTCTTGTGTGGGAGCGAGGCAAGCGGTTTGGGCTGAAAATTTCTTCTCGGAACATCTGCATACGGTGCATGCTGAGCTAATTGTTTCTTTATAGCTACTAGATCATTTGCAAGTTTCTGGACTAATGGATCAGTATTGGGTCCAGAGGTGGAAGAGGAAGAAGCAGCAGATTTAGATTTGGGAGGATCTCTTCTCAACTTCCCGACATGATCAAGTCATCCTCGACACTAACAGCCAGTTCTTGATCCAGAATTAACGTTCCGAGATTAGCCCTTCTTAGAGCATAACTGACTTTAGGCGTTTGAGCATTCAAAAAGAAACATTTTGAATTTGATCAACCGTGATCAAGTATTCTGAGGAATTTTTTTGATCGGTCTGTTGAATCGAGCCACAAATTCTCTCATGGGTTCGATGGATCTTTCTTTATCGAGAAATTTGGGCAAGCGGGGCATGCACATCTTCTTGCCGGCTTGAAACGGCTCTGGCTGAGTTCTCATTGTATTCCGATCGGTGATGGCACCGGTAGGAAGGTGATAGAACCGATCGGCGGCATTATCATGTAGCGTCTCTCACGAACGGCCTTGCGAGGCGTCTTCATGTTCAACCCCAAAACTCCACATGCAACTATGAAGGCTCTGATGTGTTCATCGAGGTGTACTTTGCCATCTCCTTTAAATTTGGGAAGTTCTTTCGGTTACCTCTAGGTAACTCATGCAAAGGCGATTAAGGGCCGGGGCCCAACACGTTGACCCCATGGAAATTGTGCCACCATTCTTGGAAATACGGCTTGGAAGGGAACTGTAACACCAGCTAGGATCAGAGCTCATAGATTGGGACTAGCAGGTTCTGAATGAATACCACCCGTAGGACTTCTATCTTGAACAGGTGGAGTGCTCGTCGAACGAGTTCTTCTATTTGAAGGGAAAGGAAAACCTTGTTGCTCTAAAAGCTGGCGAGAATCTTCGATACCAAGGGCCCTTCTCCCTCGAGTGAAGCGCGAGTCACCGAGATCAAAGGATGATCGAAAAATTTGTAGTCTAGAATGCGATTATCCCAGTGAGTCGCCAAAAAGCTGTTGGTCGTCAAATAGGACTTTTTAGAAGAAGCAACGGATCGGGGGACAAGAAGTCCCTCCTCTTTAATGGGAGAGGTTCCCTTATTCGAGAAAGCGAACTTATTTACAAATGTACGAACATTGTTTTATGGTCAAACTTGGATTTACGAAAGTGTTTTCCACAAGGATCATCGATTACACAAGGGTGAGGAAAGGGAATAAGAAGATGAGCATAATAGCAACATTCAAAATTATAGATAGCAGAATAATTCTTAGTGTATGCGAAGCTTCAAAGAATTTAAGACAAGATCATTTGCATTAGATGAACAAGATTTAAAGACACAAAGTTCCATAAATAACCTTCTTGATTATTAATCAAGGACACAAAGTTCCTTCTTGGTTTTACAAGATCACTATATTTGCAATATTTGAAAAATCATGCAATTAGAGAGACTAATGAAGTTAGAAACAAAATGATCTTCACAAGAATAAAGCGAAAACACGAGAGACGGATAGAATTAGATGAGACAAAGAATGAAAAGCCCTTTTGTATTGATTTCTTTAAGATCTATTTACACTTTCATAAATATTCCAAGTTCTTCCTCCTTGTAAAATGGCGTGGAAAGGCCATTATATAGATTACAAGTCAGTTACTCTTCGTAACCATTTCTTTTAACTAAAGAATAGTTAAGGAATGCCAAACGCAATGCCTTAACTAATTACAAAGAATACGAAAAGAAAAGGAAGAAGAGGAAAGAAAGGAGAAGGAGGCAGGTGGCAGACTACTCTTAGGGAGGGACCCACTTGTCTTGAGAATCCGCTGCTACTGAATTTCTTGATGACTCGGCTATATCTCTACCACGAGGGGAGCGTGTTGGTTGCGAGGTGAGTCCAAAATCCCGGACATTTCTCCATCTCTTTATCAAACTCGACGTGAGTATGATAATCTTTGTTTGCTTCTTGATGGCAGGTGAAGAAGAGAACAAATTTTCTTCATCTTTTCCTTAGAGATGGAGCTTTCCTTGAATAGATTATCCTTCAAAAGCTCAAGGCTGAGCTTTGATTTCTTCTGCAAGGATAGGGAAACACGAGTTTTCATCTTGGAGATGACAATGTATATCTTTGAAAGCAAAGCGTGCGAGTGTCTTGAAAGCTTCTCCCTTATGCCAGCTGTTCTTCATTTCTCCCATAGCTTCCTCCAGGACTTTGATTTTCCATTCCACGCTGTAGACCCAAGATTTTGATAGATTGTCCTTAGCATCATCAAAAATCTTATTCGCCAGTAAGATGTTCTCATCTGTCTGTCCCATGAGGCGAAGGTCTACAATCTGGCCGCTCAGAGTTTAAGCTCTTTATCCATAACCCCAATGGTAGAGGATAGCTTACATTGCAAGTTGTCTACCTTTTCATGTAGTTTAAAAGCTTCATTGATGAAGTTTAGCCTAGCAACAAGCATGTCATCCACCATGGCTTCAATAGCTCTGCCATAGACAGAATACTTGTGCATATCTTTAATACTTTGCACTTCATCTTGGCTTAGAATTACAGGAGGCGGTAGAGCAGTCAAGGGGGTAGGGTCCAAAACTTTGTCCTTAGACAAAAGTGACTTGATAAAACTTGTGAGAACTTGGGCTTGTTCTTCCAGCTGTTCAATAGTCTGCTGCCCTTTCTCTACCCTTCCAATGACTCTTGTGACTGTTTCCTGGAGGTTGTGAATTTCACCTTCAGGAGTAGACTCTCCCATAGGGATCCTTGAAAGCTCCAAGTCAGATGTCAGCAAGTCTGATTCTGATTTGTCTACTGTAGGCTTAGCAATCTCCAAGAATTGCTTTCCTTGGGCATCAAACACTATTCTGGAAGTAGTTCTGGCTTTCTTGGCATGAGAAGGAGTGGTGCCCAACAAGGCTGCAACAGCTTGACATCGAAATTCGGTCCCAAGCTTTGAGAGGAGGATTTCCTCTTCCTTTTATCAACCAGAGGTTGCACCCAAGCAAAAAAGGAAGAAGAATCTGCTGGGGAGAAGCAAGGGGATCAAGAGACAGGAGCTCATGACACTCGGGGTCTATGCATTTGTTTACTCAAGTGAGATGTGAGTGGGGCCTTTGGTGGCAATATGGCGGTAGAAGAATCGAAGCACACTGGAAGTTCAGTGCTCTGGACCTCTTTGTCTTTGTCTGCTGGATTTTCAGGAACATTTGAAGGAGGCACCTCACTATCTTCACTTTCACTGAGAACAATGATGTTCTCTGGCCCTATAGGCAACTCTGCCTGTTTTCTTGGAGGGTCATTCTCTGCAGGCTCCTTCTTTACCTCTTTGAGTTTCTTCTTGTATACCTGGGTAGATGGAGAAGGAGTAGATCCTGTGGGTCCTTGTGTCGATGAGGCAGGAGGGGTTTTCACTGGTGTTCCAGACTCTGGAACTGATGCCTCTCTTATTGGTGTCGAATCATCTTTGGAGCTAGATTCTCCTGAGTGCCTCTTGAATTCTCGGATCTTTTACTACGGAACCAGACCCTAGTCCTGACTAGGACTGGAGCAAGAATCTCAGCCAGATCATCTTTCTCTTTCCTGTTCCAATCCAGGTCCTCCAGAGGGGTGTGCTTAATCACATTTTCATACTCATATGAGTATAGATCAGAATTGTCATCCTGGAGACCTTCAGGAACTTGGTACAGACCGAGTTCTTGGATCAATTGCAGGGAGAACCTGCCACAATGCCTTCTTCTGGATTCAAAATCATCTGCACAGTCAGCCCAGTAGTCTTCTGTATCTTCCCTATGATGATAGATTATCTTAATATTCTGTTCAATAAACTTCTTCAAGTCAAAGCAGGTCCTTGGCTTGAAGAAATGAGCGATGATAGGGACAGGGCTCTTTCATGTTACGAGCATCAGAGCTATTTTGCATGTGTAGTTTCCCGGAGAGATGGGAAAGTGCAAGCAGAAATCTTCTTGTCTCTGTAGGTTCTATGCAACTTGTCTAGTTGCTGCATATTTCTATCAGTGCCATTTTGTCATTGCGAGAACATGGGAAGCGCGAGAGGAGTGCTCTCATAACAGTGAGCTGATATAGGAAAATTTCACGAATTGGATGAAATAGGCTCCATATTGCGATATCGAGACTCATGGCTTCATCGAAAACCTCCTAGCGCAGTATCACCTTGAGCAATCGACCACGTACATGGTGAAAGCATCATTGACTCTTACGAAATTCCGATTGCTGGTCTCAGGGTGAAGCTGCGGGCAATAGGCATACAACTGGATCATCCTTGTGTGCATCATATAGGAGAAACCAAACCATTGCCTTGATCTTTACTAGGGTATACATTAGATATGAAGTCATAAAGAACTTCTTTGTTTCTTTGAACATTTGGATAGCTGCTCCGCCAAATTCATACGAGATGATCTCTGCCCAATTGATATTTTGTGTTCCCTCGCACACCATCTTTGATGGCGGGCACATCCAGAAATGAAACTCATGGTGGAGGGCAAACCCATAACCCGAGCGAAGGATTATAAAGTCGACAATTCTTCATTGAAATCTACTCGGAAGAGGATTTTGGTTAGGCGAGAAGCACCTTTCTTAGGGTTCTTCAACCAAGACTTCGCCACTCGAGCTTTATATTTGTCACTGTCTTGGTTGAACATGGCCCGTGCTTGATCCCGGAGGAAAGCGACTATAGCATTGTCCATCTCCGGAATCCTCGGGGGCAGCGCCCAATGGTGGCAGCGTCGGCTTGCAATGAGCTCCCCATGTACATTTGTCAATTCGTTCGAAGCGGGGTCGAAGTGAGCTCCGCATGAAAGCACAGTATCAGCACACTGTACTGAGATTGGGAAACCTCCGGCAAAAGCTAAACCACTATCATGAATCATCTGCGCCATTGGTGTAGGGTTTGCATCTATCATTCTTGCCCGAAATCGCTGAAGTCGAGATGACGAGCTTATTTGTCCCGATATTACTAGCTGCAAGACTCAAGCGGAGAAATTTGCTCCTGTCCTGAAACTTGATCTTCATATTGATAGATTAGAGCGGCGACCTTAACTCGGATAGGAATTACAGAGAAAAGGGCTATACGGGCGGGAATTAGATCGCGAGGTTTGAGCAAAGACAGCGAGAAAGCAATGTGGAAAATGCAAAGGTGGTATGCTTGTTATATAGCCGTTTGAGGAGAAGAATGAATTTAATGCGCATTGAATACACAACCACCAATTTGAAAAGCATCATACTCGAAGTGAGTGGGAAAAACTAAGTGTGAATGACACTTGGTACGCTTGGGACAGGTGAGACGCGAATGCGCGAAACACGCGGCTCGGCGGTTCGGGCGAAATAGGGAGAGGATGCACAAATGCATTTGGGACAAATGGGACGAAAATGTGCGAAGTACGCGATTCGGATGTTTCGGCCGAAATTGGAACAAAGGGCCCATTTGGACTTGGGACATTCGGGACGAAAAGTTCCGAAGTACGCGACTTGACCGGCTCGGCCGAAATTGAAACAGGGCGCATTTTGAGAATGGGACATTTGGGACGAAAATGCGCGAAGGACGCGTTTCGGGCAAATCGGCCGAAATTGGAACAGTTTGCATTTTTTGATTTGGGACGAAGAGCTTTGAAGTACGCGACTTGGGAGTTTCGGCCGAAAATGGGAAAGCTCGCACTTTTTAACTTTGGGACATTTGGGACAGGAAAGTGCGAAGTACGCGGGGAGGATGATTCGGCCGAAATTGAAACAACACGCACGACAAGTTTTGGGACACTTGGGACGAAACTTTCCGACGGGCCCGAAAATGGGACAGCGGGGATTTCGGCCGATCGGGGAACAGAATGCACTTCACACTTGGGACAGGAGGGACAAAAACTTCCGACAGGCCGAAAATAACACAAAATGACCCAAACACAGATTTTTTCAATTTCACGACTTAGGCACTGAGAGAAAAACCCTTAAACTCAAAATTTTGAAAATTTAACTCTTATCGAGCGGGAAATTTTGAGTGGACAACTTGTGTAAACAATATTGCTGTTCCAATAGTATCAATACAACCAAAGATGAATAATTTGATCGTGAAATACTTGTTGATGCATGTATAGATGGATGGAACATTAATGACATATTGGTAGATATCGGGTGGAGGTTAATATATTGAAAATTGTTGCATGAAACAAAATAGGGTGATCTTCGCTTTGTTTGTCTCTACACATCTTGTTCATGGCTAACAAGATACACGTCATGCCTATTGGAGTATTGGAGTATTGAATAATGCTACCATTAGCAATATATGAGCCAATTTTCGTAGTGACTTTGAGGTCATTGGATTGGATGAAGTAGATAACTTTCTAGTGCTACTTGGTTGGCCATGGTGTTACGTGAGAAAAATACATCTACGTTTAAAAATGTTTACATTATTTTTAAAAATGTAAATCAACATTGGTGATACCAATAGATGATAGCCAAGGGGTTTCATTCATAGATAATGTAGATGAACATGAGGATCAGTAGAACCTTTGCAAAATTCAATTCAAAGGGTTAGAAAATTTTGAACCAAATTAGAAGGGTGAGCTACAGTATAATGACATGCATTCCATATTAGATACAACATGTTCGGCCTATCATAATTAGGAATATGGCTCATATGAATTGATTGGGGGAGATTGTGAAGTGATTCTCTCTCATAAAATACCACATAATTGAATGTCAGTGACAATTGATGGAAAGTATGTAAGAAGGATAAGGGGAATAATCAGTCAATGTCACGGTTCCATAGGGAGGATGTCCAAACCTTCCTTATAAATATGATGAATTAGAGACAACCGAGAATAAATGTGCCTAAATGTCTTGGCTTATATAGTCGAGAAATAGTGACACAATAGTGGGCCACTCATATCCCATTTCAAAAACATGAAATCAATTAGCTAACTCCATGTGTGCTAGATTTTGTAAGAATAAACTTACATATAAACTATTGGATATAACGGGGTAATAAATCCATAGGAACATCAACATAAGAGTGAACAAATGTGGACCATATGTGTGCAATCAATCAATTCAATCTTGTGGACTCACACCTTATTCATACCTTGCATGTTTAGGAACCGATGCGGGAGAATCATTGAAAATATGGTGAAATGGTTTTTAGAATATTAGATTGTGTTAGCAAGCAATAATAGGCCATGTCTAAGGCCTTAGAAGTCAATTTTAGACTAGTTTAGATCTTTAACAATCTTTCCCTCCGTAAGTCAAAATTTCAAATTTCAAATGCTTTACTTGTAAATATATGAATAATTTTAAGGTCTTAGAACATGTCTAGGAATTTTCTCAAACCAAGGTATTCAAAGATCTTAATAAGGAAAAACGTAATTGAAGAATTTTACAAACAATGTCATTTTCTAAGTTGACAAGGTGGTTAAGAAGATTCCAAGGCAACGATAGAAAATTTCAAAAATAGTACATCTCAAAAATAATAGATTTATATAAAACTAAAAGATAATTTAACGTTCAAGATCTTAAACAAGCATAAAAGGTCAAAAGTTCATGATTACAAGGAGGATGAGCTAAGGAACATGAAGGATTCTCAACATGTCTACTGTGGGGTTGCAGGAATAAGATAAGGATTTATTCTAATTTTTTGTGTAATAAATTTTATGAGATGCCTTGATCTTGTTTTTATGTTTTGGATCTTTATTTAATTGATTTAGAATTTCATTTGAATGTATTAATAAGAAACACGATAAGATCAAGGTTCTAGACCATGGAAAACGTGCAAATCTTATAGCTGGGAACGATCTGTACACTTTCAAGGCATAATATATAAAGGAGAAAGTTGAGTAATGATCATACAGAGCTGAAGAAGTTGGATTTATCTTTTGAAACCAAAAATTGTTCAAGATATCAATTTTTACTCCTCTCAAGCTGGTTTGGAGCTCAATTTTGAGAAAATCTTAAAATCTAGGTAAATTCGTGCATGATCAACCATAGGTTCCTGAATATAAAGGTTAGAGTGCCTCAAAAAATAAATTTTCCAACTGGAATAAAGTCTTGAAATGTTGTTGCTCTCATTTTATGCTTGTTTCCTGTGGGACAACATAGGGTTGGATTAGTAAAATTGTTATATCTTACACATTTCTCCATAAAATTTCCCAAAATTTGGTAGATGGGTACTATAGGATTCCATCAATCATATTTTACAATCATCACTTCATTTCATGGTGTACAAATGGAAATATTAATAACATTTTTGAACTTGTCTTTTTAGACATAATTGGAACATCCTCATAATGAAGCTGTGTAAATTGTTCCTTAATAACACATTTAAGAGTCTTCATTTACATGTTATTGGACCAAATGGGTATCTCAAAATTATTATGATTTAGGGTGGAACTTTATACAAAAAAATTTATCTCAAAATTCGATTAAAAGCAAGGCTAGTAGGCTTACATGACTATTTAAGGGTTGTTTGCATAATTTGATTAATATTGTTTGCTTGAGTGACCTTGAAAGGCATACCCTACATTGGGCACACACTTGGTATGTAGGTATGATGAGTGAAGAGAAAATTATTACTAGGAATTGCTCAAAGCTAAATTTATCCACACCTTCTCCTTTACATTGGCTACGCCTAAGTTACATTACTCTCTTCAATGCATAAAACAAGTAATTTTTGGTGATGACGCAAAAAAAGAAGAACATATGTTGTAATTTTGTAACAAAAATGGTTCATGCTACTAAATAATGTGAAAACGAATTACCAAAAATGATTCCTTGAGGAAGAAGAAGTTTTCATAATGGATAGAAAGAAAATAGTGATGTAAAGGAAAGGAAACGATGCTACGACACATGAATGAGGTGAATAGTGATAATCATTTGAATAGAGAAACATCTTACAGAGTCAAGAAAATTCATTAATAAGAAATATTTAAGGATTAAGTCCCATCATGAACCATTGAAGACTATCTAGGTAAACATGGACACTAAAGAGGAACCAAAAATTATGAAAATTGGTGACTACTAGAGTGAGGAAGAGATCGTGAAAATAGTTTAACTCTTACGTGACCATGTAGATTTATTCCCACAAATATATCAAGATATGATAGGATTGCACCAATCATTAGTAAAGATGCATATAAATTTAATTGAAGGGTAAAAACATATGCAAAAGATACCATATAAGATGAACCCAAATTTGTGCAAGAAAGTAAAAAAAAGATTGATAACATGTTGGTTGCAGGAGTTATCATACCTATGGAGGAATTAGAATGGGTTAGTCTAATGGTCATCAATATAAATAAATATGGGCACATCAAAACCCACATGGACTATCATCAATTAAACTTTGGCTACCCTTCTCCGACACCATACGGAAGAGATTGTGGAAGGTGTTGTGGGGT
This sequence comes from Taxus wallichiana var. yunnanensis, assembly GCA_018340775.1. NCBI lineage: Eukaryota > Viridiplantae > Streptophyta > Pinopsida > Cupressales > Taxaceae > Taxus > Taxus wallichiana. Next base: position 516,866,473 of record CM031242.1, on the reverse strand, counting down.
GGAGATCTATAAATTCACCGATGGGTTTTAGGGTATTGTATGTCGATAATAAACATGTGACTCAAAGTTCACATCACCTCTCGAGGTCGTGTTGGGACAGCCACGATGAAATGGATATATGGTTATGAAATGGGTAAATAGGAATAGGTGGGATAGATGGGATATGGCTATGAGGTAAATCAAGGAAAATGAATGTCCTCAAGGGGAACGATAGGTATTGTATCGCTAAAGGAAATGAACACATGTCTAACTCGCTAGGTTGAAATGAAAAATCAAGGATAATAGTCGTAGGAAGATTTCGATCAATGTTTGAGGGCCAAATAAACTCCTAGTGGGTTATGGGGCATTGGGAAATAATCTTTCGTCTCTCGTATACTCTCTCCTAAGAGGTTCATGAATGTGAGACAAGAAATGGGAAGGGACGAATCTAGTCTCTATCAGTTGGTTTTCCTAGAATTCATTGGTGTTATTCACCTCATTGTTAAAAGAAATTAGTTGATGGATGATGTTAGGTAAGAAAGGAGTGGTCGTGAAGACAAGTTTTATAAGGCCATGATCAATGTCATCAATTGTGTAACAATTTTGGTTATGGTGCTTTTAGATCACACACTCTTCGTTTAGCTTGTCTTGGGCCTTGGATGGTCATATGGACATGAAACAAATGGTCTATTGAAATAAAAAAATCATGCAAAGAATCTGAAATGAGATAAGACTAATGTTCGGGTAATCTAAGCCACTAAGGAAATGTAGGGAGTTGTGTTAATTCCCATCTAATTAATTCTATGTGCCTAAATTTTTGGAAGTACAGGTAAATATGGGGATTTTAAAAGGACCCACATCCTTGTACATAAAAGAGGGATAAAGAGAGGATACATAGCCAAGTAACAAAGAAGGGAACCAACACTAGAAATTCAAAAGAAGAAGTTAAGGAGATCCACTTCTAAAAATGGGAGAACCACAAGTGAGAACAAGGAGAAGCTAATGTAGCCACGGTTGTAGCAACAAAAAAGAAACATAGAGGAAGAGAAGAGGCAGCCCAAATCGCGTAATTGTAAGAAGAAGATGTAGTAAAGGGGACAACAAAGAGGGGGAGGATTCCTCCCAAAACAAGATGTAAGACAGAGAAGTGGAAGTGATAGAAGAGGCATCCACAAGTGAAGCTAGAGAATAAGAGGAAAGAAAAGGGTAACTAAAATCAATGCTTACCCTTTTTTCCCTTCAAAGCACTATTTGCTAATTTCGAGTGAAATATCCCTCGAACCAAGAGGATTGGAATTATAAAAATTTATGGGGGCGTAGATCTATAACTCCTTATCCAAGGGATGGGGGTCATCCTTATCTGAGTCAGAATGATTAGATTCATGAGGTCACTTAATCCCTAGATTAGGTCTCTCCAAAGAGAGAAGGCAAAACCAAAGGTTTTCCCACCTTAGTATTTTCAGTAGTGGCAGAATTAAGCAGCGACCGAAGGAGTTGTATCTCCAGCTTCTTGAACTTCAAAGTTAGATTTAGAGTCATCCTCAAGATCTGGAGGGCTCCATCATTTGGGAATGAATATTTTTTATTTAGATTTTGGGATTTCTTATTAGGTAAGGCATCCTGGAGGTGCCCTCAAGACTTGTAATTCTGATATATTTGAAAGTCATGTTTTCATAGTCAAGAGTCTGGATGTGAGTCACATCTCCCATCTTGAGAGTCATTTTATCCGACAATCCTTTATTGAGATCAGCTTCTACACAAATCATGACAAAAATAAGAAGGCCAATTTGTACTCTCTTGTTATCTAGTTTGATGAACCTCCCTAGAGTATTGTCGATATCTTCTACATCAAGGAAAAATGAAGAGGAAGATTAGACAATTTTACCCAAACAGGAACACACGAAATGGAGAAGGAGCTCAAATCAAATTGTGGAAACCATGGGGTAGTGAAAATACATGCCGATACCCAGAACCAAGTCCCCTCATCAAAAGTCCTATGAGAATCCTCCTAATCATAGTAATAGACTATGAAGAAGCCCCATGACACATAAGAATTATTCACAATTTTTTTCCACGAGGTATGGATCCATTGAATCAAAGAATTATTCGATGGCCAAGCACCATTAAATATATAGATGAGGGCCTTAGTTTCCAGCTTTTGTCTAAAGGTCAAAGCTTCTTCACTATTTATCTCCAAGGTAGGGGATTTAGATGTTTGTTCCACAATATAGGTGGGTGGAGGAGGAGCCAATGTTGTTGTTATGGGAGTGACATTTTAAATAGTGCCTCTTTAAAAGTACAAGGTTTCGCACTTTGGCTCCACCCATTAAAATACCAGACATGTAGATCGTGGAATCTCGTCTAATCCCATAAGAGATGAGTAAGGAGTCATCATTCAGATATTTTCTAGAAAAAACTAGGTCTATGAGACCAACCCTATAGTTTAATTTATGGGAAAGAACAGATCAAAGGTCATTTCCTAGAGCAAGTCATGGGAACTAGATGCAGAGGGTGTATTTATACAAAGTTCAAATGAAAACTTGAAAAATGTGCATGACAAAACTTGTTTCGAGATCCAGAAAGGAAAAATCAAGCCCACCGATCATGTCATCCCGAGCCCACTCACAGTCAAAACCGTCATTCCCGTAACCAGCCAACAAAGGAGAGGGAGAAAATTGGAGCACTAAGTCGAGGACGGGAGCCTCTGTCTCCAAAACCTAGCCTTGGTCTACCATCACAGACTTAAAATCTCTAAAGCAAAGCATCCCAACAAATCTTATCTCCTCCGTTCTAAATTCCATCACCATTGCAAGGAATACACCAAGTATGTCTAGGGTTAGGGCACACAAGAAGACTTGCACTCACCATTTTTCTCTTAATCTATGTTCCTAATTAAAAAAAATGCAAAAATATTTAAATTAAACAAAGTTGATTACTTTCCTTTAATTTAAACAATGAATCTAATTGATTAAAGCGATGAAATAAAATATAATCCACTTGTTTTTGTATTTTCCAAAGACTTTTTAACATGAAAGGAAATAAAACAAATAAATAAATCTAAACTATTCTAATCTATGTTTTTGAGGATTTTCTTGTTTTATGGAATTAAATAAATAAAAGCTACATGATAATTAAATTTCTTCTAATTAAATGAAACTACTTCTACTCTAAAATGAAATAAACTAAACAGTGAAATAGCCAAATGTGGTTATTTCCCTATTGCATAATTAATTCTAATCTAATTTAAATAGAGGATTTCTTCTAATTTGTAAATGTGGATCTAACTTCCTCTGGTTCTACCTCAGAATCATGGGAAGATTGAAAATCTTATCGATGCAATTCATCCCTGAAACTTCCCTAGTAAAACTCTAAATTCCTACATAATATTTTTGTGAAGAAACTCAACGAAATGCACATAAACAAAAGCTTCTTCAAACTTACTTCCCTTGCAGATCCACAAGGATAAGTAAGGAGGAAGCTCTCTAGAGAATCTTTTCCCCTATGCACGTACAAACTAGTTAATAAACAAAAAGAAAGCTACAGGTGCTTCTAAATGAATAAATGAAGAAATGCAAAGCATTGTGCACATGAACTCCATCCATAACCTTCCCATGAAAATCAATTAAATTTCCTAATTGAAAATAGACTAAAATGAAATAAATTAAACGGTGAAATAGCCAAATGTGGTTATTTTCGTCTGTTGCAGAACTAATTCTAATCTAATTTGAATAGAGGATTTCTTCTAATTTGTAAATGTGGATCTAACTTCCTCTGGGTTCTACCTCGGGATCATGGAAGATTGAAAATATTATCAAATGCAATTCCTCCCCGAAAATTCCCTGGTAAAACTCTAAATTCCTACATAATCTTTTTGTGAAGAAACTCAATAAAATGCACAAAAACAAAAGCTTCTTCAAACTTACTTCCTTGCAGATCCACAGGGATAATCAGGGAGGAATATCTCTAGAGAAGCTTTTCTCCTATGCACGTACAAACTAATTAATAAACAAAAAGAAAGCTATAGGTTCTTCTAAATGAATAAATGAAGAAATGCAAAGCATTGTGCACATGAACTGCCTCCATAACCTTCTCAGAAAATCCATAGGGATGAGATGAGAAGGATTGTTCAACCAAAGCTACTTACAGGTAATAAAACTAATGTGTAAATTCTAATTCCCTTAAAATAAGATTCTACATTTATTATGAAATGAAATATAATTATTGAAACAAAGCTTTTAGGAATTTAAGTACACCTCCAACCTGGAAATGGAGAACATAGAGTTTCCAATGTTTGTTGCATTTTTATCAATCCCATCAACTTATTTTCTAATGAAGTATCCAATTTTTTCCAAGGAGATGTGTTGGTTGGTATGCAGAAGAAGATGTAGAAGTGTTGGAGCTAGCTGGTTTGCAAGTAGTCTAGTAGTAATGCAAGAAAGAGAGTAACAAGGAAAAGGCTCTATGTTTTCTTGTGTGCTTCTTGGAAATATTTCAGAAAGCATAATGATGCAATTCCAATTCAAGAGACTCAACCAATTCTTTGGGAAAAATCTTGGTTTTTATAAAAAGTTGATAGGAAATGGTGTAGCACACTTAACAACCAAGAAGTGCCAAATCACCATAGGAAGGGGAAGTTAACTTACTAAGAATAGTAAGTAAAGAAGAAGAAATCTATACACATCTAACAATCTCAAAGGCTAATTTGGTCAAGAAACGTGTGAGATATCAACTTGGAAGAAGCAACACATGTACAAAACAAGTTGTTTAAAGTATCATATTAATGTGCAAGGAACCAACGATCTACGCAGAGACCAGAAATTATGTAACCATCATGGTGATTGTATAACCACCGCTCAAGGAAGACCGGTGGTTAAACAAATTGTAGTGGTTACATAACCATCGAGGAAGTTACATAACTTAAGGTAAAAGCTAAGGAAAAGGGGAAAAAGTGTTTACGAAGCATGCAAGGTTAGGAAAATAAGAAGAAAAGTAAACTAAGTCACATAAGCAAGCGAAAAGCGAGGAAATTAGACTTGGATTCATCATTTAATCTAGAAATAAAAATTATCATCATCGGGGATTATTATTGTTCCAAAAATATAAAGCACCGTGCAAATTTGGGTGTGTACATATTGCCCCCTCAAAGAATTTTTTTAATCCATAAAGAGGCATAAAAGTTGAAGTTCCAAGTATGGCACTCCCAAATGGGAAAGTTATATATTATACCTGACACGTCCGTGTGTTGAAATTATGCCAATCCAAGCTTCCGCCACTCGTAAGAGAAAACGGGAATCAAGCAGAGATATAAATAATATAATAACAAAACTTACTAAACTAAAATGAAAAGAGGACTTACCATGTCCACAAGGAGGATAAATATACATGTGCCCACACTCCCACCCCGCAAAACAAACACTCAAATAATGTTAGAAAAACATATATATATATATATCAAAATTACTATTTTTAGAAATCATTTATACTTACACACATAATGAAATTTTGAGCTCTGGATTACTTGTGATTGTTTAGAGAGAGTATAGTCAAACAAAGACCATCCCGACACGATGGAAGCATCAACCAAGCAGGGGGAGGAGCAATGGGTCACGATCAAGTTAGTTATCTACATTTGTTTATTTTTACCCTAAAATGTAGGAATTTGTTAAAACTAGCCAGTAGGGGGAATTTTTGATAAATTTATAGTGAAAATGACCACAAGGGGGTGCCATGTAGAATTATACTTTTGTTTTGTTTAATTTGGTCCATTTTTGCATAATTTTGAATTTTTGGGGCCTTAGGTATGGCCCACATTTGCGGGTGGAACTTTCGTGGCGGCTGCGCAACCACCACTTAGCAGTAGTGACAAACACGAAAATTTTGCGATGGTTACACAACTGCCACTTATCTATTGAAAAACACAAAAGTTCCATTATGGTTATGTAACCACCACTTTGCACATAGTAGAGCAATGGTTACGTGAATGTTTGGGTAGTTTTTCAAATTTTCCCAAGTATTGAAAAATTTTGGTGTTTTTTTTTTTACAATGTTTTTGTGAGCTTATTATGCATGTATATGGTTCTAACTTGCATTTTATTTTTTTTTAAATGCAAGGGAAGTATATTAGATGGATTAGGGCCCTTAAGTGTGATTGGATGCTCTCGATTTTGGAGACATTAACTCAAGATGAGAGAGATCTACTTCACAAAGATGGGATCGGGATATGGATATCATAGACACACATTTGGTTGCACCTACTAGCCATTTATTGTGTGACCTATTGACTTATTGGGATGTGAACCGAACACTTTCGGCTGCCTAGAGTTAGAGGTGAGTGGACTATCACCTTTGGAGGATGTCTCTACCGAATCTTGAAGGGCCCTCGTCACCGTAATAAGTTAGTTTTGACTAGTGTGGGTTTAGTTGTACGCCCACCAGTTGGGCTACTTACATGGGAGATGTGCGGGGACCGACACTAGTGCCAAACATGACATGAGATTATTATTAGTTTCCTCTGCTCCTATCCCCACCTTTCTGCAAGGCCATCATTGGTATTTTGGCTTCACACTTGGTTGGGGACAAGGGTGGGGACAAGCTACTTTATTATTTGGGAACCTATCATATAGAGCATCGAGTAATATGGAAGGATATATGTTTGAGGTATTGATATTTAGAGTTACTCACATATCATGACTTATATAGAGTTTTTAGATTGGAGGGAAAGTCCCTCAAGTCATCCTACATTAGTTATGAGTTGGGTATATGAGAGGATGATCCCCTATCGGAGGGGCATTAGGATAGTAGATCCTAGGGTAGTTAGAGCAAAGTGAGATGGGTCGACATGGCCCCACTCAAGGTGTCATATCAATTAGTTTCTACACTTCACCACGACCGACATGATTGTGTAGACGTATCAGACATGGTGGCATATATGGGGTGAGGAGAGTTATCACTTTGGCCTCATGCAGTTCTCTAATGCATTTAGTAGATCGGGCCAGCAGAGAGTAGAGACCCATCTAGTCCATAGGGTACCACAGAAGTTTGGGATACCCTACATTAATTCCCTCCAAGAAATTCCCCTATATATACAATGGCATCCGAGAGGTGAGATCTTCCCAAGAGGAAAGCTAGAGTGGAAAGTCATCACTCTGGGATTTTGATTGACACACATGACGGGTGGCTCCAGAGATCTAGCTATTAAGGAAAGCGGTTAGGCCCTAGATAGATTCTCCAGATAGATAGAGAGTTCAACCCAACGCACAATGGAGAGGAGGAGGAGGAGGTTGGGACAGAGATAGAGGAGAGAGAGAGGAGAGAGAGTGAGTGGAGTCCACTGGAGATGCCTCTGTGAATGCAAAGCGAGTAAAAGGCAGAGGTAGAGGTGGAACACTACACTCAGAGGAGCCTTTTCCTCCGAGAGGGGAGGATGATGAGGTGTCATTCAATCCACATTGGATGGGCCAGGAGGAGATTAGAGAAGAGGAGGTACCTAAACCAGCACCGACCTACACCTAGATGCCCTAGAAGATGAGAGATCCGAGTAAAGTAGAATACTATTTCTCTCACATTTTTACTTTCTAGACTAGACTTGTTAGTGAACTACATACTACCTCTTATATTTTTCTTTTTTTTTGAAATTTTTATAACTCGTCATTTTTAATTTCACTTCACAACTACCTATGGTTGATGGCTTATTAGATAGATTCTCCTTGATACATTCACACTCCATATGAGGATGATGCAAGAGCAGCTGCTTGTGAATACTAGACACCCAATGATGCTTGGACATCACACAAATGTGTTTACACCGGCATGACATGCCGCAGAGACCATGTTTCGGATGAGGAATGACCTTGCAACACATGATGGTCAAGAGGAGAAAAAGAGACCATTATCGCAGTGGAGCTATTGCCACCACTAGTAGATCACCTACCCCATCACATGGACAGTCCCACAAATCAGCACACTGAGGCTCTCATTCTCACCATAGGAGTGCAACACAGATTCCCTCACCATGCACCCTTCATAGGGATCCCATGCAGAGAGGGATATGCTACATGCCTTTATTTTTTGAGACCATTTTTTATGTATATATCTATATTTTTTTATTTTAGGCTCATAGATGAGCATTTTGACCACACTTGCTAGAGTGTGATGGCATTGTACATACAAGAACTTCACATTATTATATATACATATGTGGACATCTTTTTTTGGTTTTGGCATTCTATGTAAGAGTTGACTTGGTCATGGTTTGTCTCATTTGTGTACTCTTAGATAGTTATAATTTCGATGTTTTTTATATGTTTTATGGATGCATGTTATGGATGATGATGATGTAAATGTGATAAACAAATATGAATGATATTTTTATATGATGATGCATATGAGAAAAAATTGTAACTTAGACACTTTGATTTTCAAGAAATATTTAGCACTTCTATTTTATTGGCAAAATATGATGAATGTGATATGATAAGAAGATGAACTCACTCCATCCCTAACTCCACACAACTAGTAAGATGTGAGGGCTCATCACCGAGATCCAAGAAGGATGCGAGTTGTATGATTTTGAAGAATGAAGATGGTGAAAAAGACAATATTTTGACAGAGATCCAATTAGAACCTACAACTCAACCCTAAGAAAGGTCAACTAACTAGTTTAAAATGTGTTTTTCTTGCAAGTTTAACTAGACTTAGATCTCGTAGATGGCCTTTTGATTGACAAAATATAGTTTTAGGGATTGACTCTCTTGTAACATACACATCTAGCTCATTTTTGGGGATTTTAAGATTTCAAAGCACTTTTTATTTCTGATTTATTTACAACTTATTGATTTATTTGATGGGACCCCTACGTCTTGCCCCATGATACTAGTAAGAAGCATGGGCTCATCACCAGGACAAGACATTGGTAGGGAAAAGAAGTATACTTCCCTCTTTCCCAACCTCATGCCACCAAGTAGGAAGCATGGGCTCATCACCAAAGATTGGTGGGGAAAAGAAGTGTAGTATTATTTGTAAAAGAAAGCATTTTTGTATTTATTGTTGATTTATTTTTTTTTTTTTATTGATTTTAGACTTCATGCTTTTAGAAGGAACGCTTTCCCTAGCCTCAACCCCATGCAACCAAGTAAGATGTGAGGGCTCACCACCAAAGGTTGAGATAGGAGAACAAGAGTCCTGGGTGAAATTTTAGATTATTTTATCATAAGAGATATTTTTAGGGAAATATGTGACATCAAGAAGCTTCTAGTATAGACTATGGGAAAAGACACCTGAGCTAGAAGAAACCATGAATAGACTAAGTGTGCAAGTCTTGGTAGGATCAATGTCAAAATTTTGTCTTAATAGTTGAAATGATAAAGAGATTAAATAATTTGGAGATGATAAGATGGATACTTGAAGAGGTATGATTAAATTTTTTTCCAATATTTGAAAGTTTTAAAAGTTTCTTGAAAAGTAAGTTTCTCATTTTACAATTTTACAAGATGATAATGTAGATGATAAAAATATGGATGCAATAATGTAAATGTGGAGATGCAAATGAACTATGCATAAAGTGTTTGAGGTGAAGTGAATTAATTGATTCACTAAATTCTTCACCTTCTAGAGTACACAGATGGTACACACCATTCTTATAGTCTTCCATTACTTGGTATGGGCCTAACCATTTTGGTATGAACTTCCTTCCTTTTGACCTTTTTATCGATACGGTTATCAAGTCTTAATACTAGGTCTCCTACATGTATATTTCATGTTCATACACTTTCTTTCTTATTATATTGGTGACACATCATGTGTAAACCTATGATGTTGTTCATCTCAAATTCCTTTCATCAAAGTTTCTAAGCTACCAATCACACTTCTCGATACACATCTTCATCAAGAATACCTTGTAAGATATACAAAGACCGGGAACTTCTACCTCTAATGGTAAGACTACTTTGGCATCAAATACAAAACTAAAAAAAGGGGTTTCCCCCATAGGTGTTCATACCGATGTTCTATAGGCCCACAAGGCCAGAAATAACTTTAAATGATAATATCTTTTGTTCTCCTTAACCATCTTAAGGAGAATGGACTTTAATGTCTTGTTTATAGCCTCATCATGTCCATTGGCTTGAGGATAGTATAAAGAGGTTGTGTGGTGGGATATTTTGAATTGTGCACACAACTCACACACCTCTTCATTCTTAAAGGCATGCCATTATCTGAAATAATGATTTGTGGGACACCATACCTACAAATGATTTGGATTTAAAATAAATTTGGCAATTACAGATCCAGGTATAGTAAGAGGCATGGCCTCAACCCACTTTGTAAAATACTTGTGGCCATGATAATGAAGTTATGGCCATCTGATGATGAGGGAGAGAATTTTCTATCAAATCAAGACCCCAAGTAGAGAAGGGCCAAGGTGTCACAATTAGCTATAGATCCTGGGAAAGAATGTGTATCTCATGTGAGAAATCTTGGAATTTTTGACACTATGCACATATTCTCTACAACGTCATGTTCTAAAGTGGACCAAAAATAACCCATCTGATGAATCTTATGAGTGGTTGCATGCCCTCCAAAGTGACCACCATAGACTCCATTATGGGCTTCAAAAAGAGAATTTTTCCACTCTTCTTCATCAATGCATCTCAAAATCATGTCATCGAAGGCTCTGTAGATAGAGAACTTTTCTACAATTATGTAATTTATGCTATGACACATGCAACGCCACCTCTATTGTGAGGTTTATATCCTTTAGGTATGATCGGTCCATAATGTGATTGAAAATTAGTGTACCATGGACATGAAGGAGATGAGGGTCTTTCCTTTATATAAAACACACATTCATCGAGGAGAAATCTAAATCAACTATCTATCTACAATCTATAGGATTGTCTTCCAACCAATCGGTGATGATTTTCCCTTAATGGACTTTTGGTTGACAAAGGTGAGTTCAAAACTCACCCATCATCATGTGATGAAATGAAACCTTCTTGGATAAGGCCGCTTGAGTTAAGAATGTTTGCAACTGATGGATTTGAAAATTACATGTCTCTTGGTTAAGCATGTAATTCCTTAACCTCTTTGTTGTGAAAACTATAGCCAAGCACTCCTTCTCTACTGTGTATATATGTCTTATAGTCAAGAAGAGTATGGACTAATGAAATAAATGGCCCACTCATGACCATCATCATCCTCTTATGCCAACATGCATGCTATCGAGACGTTAGATGGCTCAAAATATAAAATCAAAGGATGGTCAAATTTTGGTGGCATGAGCGTAGGGTGACATAAGGAAACACTTTACTGACTCAAATGCTTCGTGACACTTTGTTGTCATCCAATATTTTCTACACTCTTTCTTCAGTAAGTTTTTAATGGGGTGAATGGTGTACGTTAAGTCAAGGATAAACCTATGAATTTCCCAAGATTACCTAGGAAATATCTAATGCCTGATTCATTTGTGGGTGGGGACATTTCCAAAACTACCTAAATTTTTGTTGGATCGATGTCAATGCCTGGGACAAGATGATATAACCTAACAACTTGCCTCATGTTACTCCAAACATGCACTTTTTTGGATTTAAGTGTTACATCGTATTTGATTAAATGTGAGAGAATGATATGAAGCACCTCAGGATGATCACCACATTTCTTAGATTTTTCCAAGCAAATCATCAACATATGACTCCACAATATTATGAATAAGATCATGAAAAATGTATGTCATTTCCCTCTTTGGTAGGTGGGTTCTAGCATTCTTCTTTAAGCCAAAAAGGCATGACAACGTAATAGAAGGTTCCCAAGGAGTAGTGAAAGTATTTTTCATTTGGTCTTCCTCGTGAAATCCTTATCTGGTTGTAACTAGAAAATCCATCCATAAGAGACAACAACTCATACCTATTTGTTGCATCAATGATGACATCAATTGAAGGCAAGTGGAAAATCATCTTTGGGACAAGCCTTGTTAATATCCCTAAAGTCGATACAAATACATATCTTCCCATTCTTTTTAGAACTGGAGATGATGTTTGACACCACATAGAATAATCTACTAGTTTGATAAACCCTACTTAAAGGAGTTTCATTACCTCCTCCTTAACCATTAAAGAAACCTTTTGTCTTCATGGGTCTCGATTTCTACTTTATGGGTTTAGCATCAAGATTTGTAATGAGGTTGTGTACAACAATCAGAGAGTGATACCCATCATTTCTTTATAGCTAAAGGTGAAGGCTATTTTGAATGCTCTTTAAGCACCTTTCGTGTGCACTTCTATCTCTTCTAACAACAATGAAGAACCAAGTTTAAGATTTTGGGTTCCTCTTCCATCCCTATGTTAATGTCTATCATTCCTTGATCAAAGAAGTGTTACCCTCTTCAAAATTAGGTGGGTTGGAGGTAACTCTAGCTCTTCTTCCTCGACTTCATAGATTTCAAAATATTCAATGAGGAAGAGTTCATCATTCGATCCCCAAAGTAGGAGGAAGGGTGAGGTATAAGGGAAAATCCCTTCTTGTGGTGTGTGGGATGAAGGTCTATGTAAGCATTGAGGTATCCTAAGATTTCCTCATCATTTTCCATGAAATCCAATGTAACGAGCTCATTTTTAGTCTCAATGTATGCCAAATTACATTGGTTGACATCATTTTTCAAACCAAAGTTTGGCTTGGATTGAAATGGTGAATTTGGTTTCCTTTAAGTCCTCATTTGACAAAAAAAATGAGAGGAGGAAGTGGCCATAGAATCACCCATTGGTTTTTTTCTCTTGGAATGGCTTCTATGGAGATAAAGTCAAAACCCTTACAAAGCTCAAGAAGAACAATGGACTTGTAGAGTTGAAGGTGCTTCTCTGGTCTCATAGACTTCGAGACTTGATTGGAAATGAGTTGTGAGTCACCCAAGACTCTAACATTGTTCACACCCATCCTCTTAGCCAATAATAATAAAGAAGAAAGAAGAGCTTCATACTTAGCTCCATTTTTGTGCACTCAAAGTTCAACTTGAAGGAAAAAGGCATGACCCTCCCTTCCGGGAAGTGAGGATCACCCCTACCCCCAATGCCATAAAACACGGTACTTCACACATCAGTAGTTGAGGGTCCAACATTTTCTGGGAAGATAGATGTTTGATCATTCTTGAATCTTCTTCCTTAACTTCTGAGACCTCAACCATGCAAACCTCTCCAATGCCATTAGAAGAGAGGTAATTCCAAGAGCATGACCTATGCCCAAGGAATCAAATGGGAGAACAATCAGAAAATCATTCTCAAAATATTTATGAGTTTTGGTTGTAGTTTTTGTTGACACAATTTCTACTATACAACAACCTTGTTTTCATTAACATCCACCCCTTTGATTTCCTTGGGTGGTTCTAACTTAGTCATTGGCACAAGCTTAGATGTGGGAATTGATCCCTGAGAAGAATTAGGCTTGTTTAACTAGTTAGTCAAGAGTTCAAATTTAGTGTGAACCCTGGTTTCTTCTTAAGGTTGGATAAATGGATATCAAATGGATTTGGGTCACCTTGAGCCACAAATACCTTCCCTAGATGTAAGAACCTAACTTCTTGGAATAACGTGGAAGGGATGGCCTTCATCCTGTGAATCCAAGGTCTTTCGAGAATCATATTATAGTTTGGTTTCCGATCTATAATATAAAATTTAGTCAAAATGGTCTTGGGTCCAAGGGTGACTGGAAGCACTATGGTTCCAATGGATGTTTGCTTTAAGGATATCATAGCCTCTCAGTGTGTTTCAAGTTGAGGAACAATTCATTTCCCCATAGCCTAACTTTTACAAAAATGAGAAGGGGACTATATTAACACATCCCCATCATCTATCATGGCTCACTTAACGTAATTATTGTAAATCCAAAACTATAAATATAACGCAGGATCACCTCTCATCATGCTAGCTCAACATCAATAGGACATCTTGCTGATATCAAACACAAATCTAGTATCTCTCTTAGGATACCCCAGAGGATAGACATCAAAGTCTATGTGATTGATTTGGGCCTCCGAAGGAGGGGTGACATGGATTAAGTGGCCAAGACCTAACGCTTCTAATAAAGATCAGATCGATACGTGGGGAATTCTTTAACAAATCCAAAAAGGAAATGTGGGAAAAGGTCTTAGTCAGATCCGTGATCAAATCATAGGCTCCTACTTGGCTTAGAACTACTAGTGTATCATATGACATTGAAGAATAAACGGGAGAGGTTATGAAAGAATAATAATCACATGTGTGAGTCATTTATGTGGACTTCTGGTTCGGTTTCTAACTCAACTAGGCCCACAATCTTAGCTTGATTTTCAGTTGTCCAAAGGAGGAGCTACTCACGGATCCATGGATGTAGAGGCTTCATGATCATTTTTCCTATGGGAGTCCCCTTGTTGGTGCCATGAGGATTAAGCTTCCCATTTTCAGGGTGCGTTGGGAAGGGTCTTTATAAATCCCAAGAGTAGCATTTTGTGGAGCAACATGCCCCATGTGAGTATTTTTGTAGGTGTCATGGGATTAGCCAAGAACATCTCAATGAAGAGTTGTCTCTGGTCTTTCGGAAATCCATTGTATGAACTTATTACAATCATGGAAAGACAAGCATCATGACCTATAACCCTATGGAATCCACAATATAAGTTGGGATCATATTCCCTTAGTATTTGATTTTGATTCTATTGTGGTCCATAGTTTCATGTTGTTGTTTTATTTCCGATTATTATAATTGAATTTTGGAGGCCTTTGGCCTTTGATTTTGATATTAATTTGGAAACTGGTTTGGATATTGGTTTGGGTATTAAACGGGCCCAGGCTTGAACCTATTGAGGAGGAAGGGGAGGGTGACTAAAATCAACCACATTAATAGAAGGAGTAAAGTTTTTACTCCTTTGGTTGTTTCGTTTGCATTATTATTTGTTTTTTATTTTGTTTAGTGCTAACAACATTTGGATTTTTAGGTTGATCAGTTACACCATCATTGTAGCACCATGGTTCTATTGAGGACCTTGGGTCCTTGATTGTTATTGTTTGAACCATTTGGGTAATTTGAATTACCTTGAGAGGAGTGACCAATTTCCCATTTGGACCATATGTCTTTTCCATTGTCGATCATCATTTGGTCAATGTGAGAGAGCCCTCTAAGACCTCCTCATAGCTCCTAAGAGGAAACTTTTGTACCTCCTCCTTAGTTTCTCGATTGAGGGAGTGGAGGAATAGATCACAAAGCTCGTTTGATCCATGTTTGGAGAACTGGAAGAGGAGTAGAGGACTTTCCACCACCTCTTGGATGAAGTGGCAGTGGGACTCATTATGCTCTTGTTTAATGTGCAAGAATTCTCTGATTCCTATTCTTAATATTTGTTCATGTTGAAATCCTTTATGAACTCTAAAACGAGTTGTTTAAATGAATGAATTAAGGCTTCTAGGATTCTATAGTACCAATCGAGAGAAATCCCTTCAAGGGTCTTGGGGAATATCTTCACTACAACCGCATCCCAAGGGAGTAGCTCTCTCTAATGGTAGTCGTATATGCCTTGATGTGGGCATTTGGGTTCCCCCCCCTTGAACTTTGGGAGGTCTGGAAATGGTCGTGGGAGCATAACACCTCATAGAAAAATCTAGAGGCTCTTTCAATTATTTAGAGTATGTCCCTAATGCATACGATTCAACCATTGATGACCCTTGGTGGGGAGGTGGAGGTGGAACAGAGATTTTGGTATGACACAACATAGGCATTGGTTGGTCGGGGCATAAGGAACCCCTTTTTACTGAGTGTATATGGACCAGATAAGAAAACATGTCCCCTTGTGGTGATTTGAATAATACATGAAGATATGGGGGACATTATTTAGATATGGATTGGTAGGTGCAAAAATAAGGGAATGTCACATTTTCTAATTGGAATGGCATTTGAGAATGCACTTCCAGTTGGCCCTTGTGATGGATATCTATATGGAGAGTGAGGGGCATGCCTAGTGTGTCCAACCTAGTAAGGAGGTCTCTAGGGCTAGGAACACCCATGTAGACATGAGAAGGTGATGGTGTGGAAGGGACATAATTATAGTTTTGAATGTGGTGGGGAACTTTTCCTTGCCCTATGAATGGTGTAGAATATGAAGGTTGGGAAAGCTCTAATTCCCTAATTCTATCCACTAACATTGAAATCA
Source organism: Taxus wallichiana var. yunnanensis (assembly GCA_018340775.1). NCBI lineage: Eukaryota > Viridiplantae > Streptophyta > Pinopsida > Cupressales > Taxaceae > Taxus > Taxus wallichiana. The sequence continues at coordinate 516,850,329 of CM031242.1, read as the reverse complement.
CATCACCCGATGAAGGTGTTGCATTTTTTTAGGTGTGTTGAGCCTTGTTGGGTTGTAAAGGCATGTGATATCCTATAAATTGATCTTTTGTAGACCACCCCTCTTTAGACACATTTTTATGTTGTAAGAGGGGTAACAACATTTTTCGAAGGAGAATATCAGTATACCCTTGCATCCTATCAAGGATTGATCTATAGCATTGTGACACTCACCGCTTTGGGAGAGATGTGCTAGGAACTCATCATATGTAGATAGATATAAGAAGGAATGAATCAGCTTTGCATGTTGATTTGAGGCCTAGATAAGACCCATGGATAAAACCTTTGTTCTCTGTAAATTTCATGTTATTAGAGTTGGAGAACTTTGGTTGTGCATTATGGTTGGGTTGGTCTATCTCCTCAATATTAATATTGAGTGGGTATTAAACCTTGAGGAGGAGGTGTGTAAGGAGATAAAAATTTTGTGAGTAATTATCATCCCACCCTGACAAAGAGGGTGACTATTGCATACCCATTTGGTGGTAATAGGCCTCGAGACCCAAAATGGGCCTATCATATTCCTAACCCACATATTTGGGGGTGTATAAACACCCGTAGAATAATGGGAGAGGAGAAGGATGGATGAAAGAAAAGAAGAAAGAAAGGAGGAAATGAAAAGGAACTAGTCCTTCACGTCGGGTTCACCAATTTTGTACGCCTAAGAATCAACATGTGACTCAAGCACACGCGACCTCCCGAGGTCATGTTGAGATAGCTGAAATGAAATGGATAGATGGCTATGGAATGGATAAATAGGAATAGGTGGGATATGGATGAGGTATATCAAGGTAAATCAAGGAAAATGAATGTCCTCAATAGGCACAATAGGTATTTTCTCGTTAAGGAAATGAACACATGTCTAACTTGCTTGGGTGAAATGGAACGATCAAGGATAATATGGCACACGAAGATTTTGATCAATTTTATAGGGCCAAATAAACCTCTAGTGGGTTGTGGGACACATGGGAATCATCCTTCATCTCTCGTATATTGCTCTCCAGAGAGGGTCATGAATATGAGACGAGAGATGGGAAAGGACAATCTAGTCTCTACTAGGATGGTTTTCCTAAACTCGTTGGCATTTATCCACCTCGTCATTCAAAAACAATCAGTTGATGGATGATGTTAGGTGGACAAGAGTGGTCTGAAAATGAGTTTCTAAGGCCCTAATCAATGTCGAGTCAATTGTGTAACAATGTTTGGTTGTGGTACTATATTGTTGGATCACACACTCTTTTTCTAGGTTGTCTTGGGCCTTGGATGGTCATGTGGACATGAAACAAATAATCTATGGAAATAAAAAAAGCATGCAAAGAAAAAAAGGGGCTAAGGCTAATGTTTGGGTAACCTAAGCCACTAAGGAAAATGTAGGGAGTTTGTGTTAATTCCCATCTAATTAAATCTATGTTCCTAATTAAACAAAGAATGCAAATAGATTTAAATTAAACAAAGTTGATTACTCTCCTTTAATTTAATTAAATCTATGTGCAACTAATTAATTTAAGGAAATGAAACTAATTAATTAAATAATGAAATAAATCTAATCTACTTGTTTTTGTATTTTTCAAAGACTTTTAAAATGAAAGGAAATAAGAAAAATAAATAAATCTAACTATTTAATCTATGTTTTTGAGGATTTTTGGTTTTATGGAATTAAATAAATAAAAGCTACATAGATAATGAAATTACTTCTAAAAAAAATTGAAACTACTTCTACTCTAAATGAAATAAACTAAACAATGAAATAATTGGATGTGGTTATTTCCTGTTCACAGAATGAATTTAATCTAATCTAATTAAAACAAAGGATTTTTCTAATTTGTAAATGTGGATCTAATTTCCTGGTTCTACCTCATAATCACAAGAAGATTAAAGCTTCTCAGAAGCAATTCTTCCCCTAAAACTTCCCGTAGAAACTCTAAATTCCTACATAATATTTTTTTTGAAGAAACTCAATGAAATGCACAAAAACAAAAGCTTCTTCAAACTTACTTCCCTTGCAGATCCACAAGGATAAGCAGGAGGAATATTTTCAAGAGAATCTTTTCCGTATGCACGTACAATCTAACTAATAAATGAAAAAAAGAAAGCTACATGTGCTTCTAAATGAATAAATGAAGAAATGCAAAGCATTGTGCACATGAACTTCCTCCAAAACCTTCCCAGGAAAATCCACAAGGATAAGAGTTGAGAAGGATTTTTCAATGGAAGCTACTTACAAGAAATGAAACTATTGTGTAAATTATATTTCCTTAAAACAAAAACTAAGCTTGATTACATTGAAATGAAATATATTTTTATAAAAACAAAGATTCTAGGAATTTAAATACACCTCCAACCTGGAAATGTAGAATAGAGACAATTTCCAATGCCGGTGGCATTTTTATCGATCCCCTCAACTAATTTTCCAATGAAGTATCTAATTTTTCCAGGGTGTGTGCTAGTTGGTATGCAAGAAGAAGATGTAGAAGTGTTGGAGCTAGTTGGTTTGTAGGTAGTTTGGTAGCAATACATGAAAGAGAGTAACAAGGAAAAGGCTCTTATGTTTTCTTGTGTGCTTCTTGGAAATATTCTGAAAACATAATGATGTAATTCCAATTCAAGAGACTCCAACCAATGCTTTAGAAAAATATTGGTTTTTATAGAAAGTTGGCAAGGAAATGGTGCAACACACTTGGCAACCAATAAGTTCTAAATCACCATGGAAAGGGGTAGTTAACTTACTAAGAATAGTAAGTAAAGAAGAAGAAGTCTATATGCATCTAACAAGCTCAAAAACAAGCTGATTTGGTCAAGAAACGTGTGAGATATCAACTTGGGAAGAAGCAACACACGTACAAAACATGTTAAAATATTGGATTAATGCGCATGGAAGCGCAATGCGCTATGAATCCGGAATAAATTGTCGCTCAATTGTCGCCGCCATTTGTCACTCAGCAGCGGTTATGCAACCTGTTGGGGCGGTTTTGTAACTTAAGGTTAAATCTAAGGGAAAACGGGGTGAAAAGTGTTTATGGAAGCATGCAAGGCTAGGAAACTAAAAACAAAGTAAAATAAGACACAAAAGCAAGCGGAAAGTGAAGAAATTGGATTTGGATTCATCATTTAATTTGGAAACGAAATCATCATCATTGGGGATTATTATGTTCCCAAAACATATAGCACCTGCAAAGTTGGGTGCATACAAGTACCATCAAATTCAAATCACAAAATAAGACCATGTAAAAATTAATTTTGTGATAGAGTGTAGATCATTTACTTATACAGTGATGCCATTTGGACTTAAGAATTCCCCAACAAGTTTTTCGTGAATTATAATCATCATTTTTAGGATTTCATCCTCAAATTTATATAGGTCTACCTAGGTGATTGAACACTATGATATCTTGTGTCTCATGTTCAAGAAGCGCCAAACATCAATTCTCTTTAAAGTTGAAAAGCTGTGTTTTCATGACACCTTTGGAACCTCGTTAAAGCACATAATTTTCAATGATGATTTACTTAGTCGACCCGATGAAGATAGTACTAATTGTGTAGTTGGAAGCAAAACAAATGTAGAGGAGGTACTCATGTTTCTTACTCATTATGACTATTCATGGTAAATTTTTACTTTGCGAATATTCGTTAATTCATGAATATTTTGGTTTTTAAATTTTACATTTGGAAAAATTTAGGGTAGGAATTAGGACCGGGTTGCCTAAATTTTCTAGGTACAAGTTAATTTTAGGGGTTAGTTTGCCTAACGTTTACACCAATAGCCAACTTTTTAATTCAAATCGCCATTAGCACGAAATTGAAATTTGTAAAATTCTCCTTCATATATATATAGTGATTACAAATTTACAATTTCGAATATCAAGTACACATCAAATTTTCTTCACAATTCCTTTACCCATGCTTGTGGTCCTATGGGCATTGACGATCGAGATTGAATGCATATCGCAACCCTCCAACATTAAAGGTATTTTAACAGTTAATATTTTATTTTATTGAAGTTGCATATATTTTTCTATCGACGGTGGTATGAAAAAATGCTACCAAGTTGGTAACATGAAATATGTTATTGGTGGTAGCATAAAATATTGCTATCGTCAGTAACATGAAATATGTTATTGGTTGGTAACATAAAAATTGCTATCGATCGATAAGCATGAAAATATCACTACGGTCGGTAGCATAAAAAAATATCGCAATGCCAGGTAGCATGAAAAAAGCATTTTTCGGTGATGTGTTTAAAGGAGGAAAAAAAAGTATGGGAATATATTTTTCCTATGCCATATTTTGTGAGGAAAAATTTCTCATTAAGACAATCCTTTTAATTGCTAACATCAAAAAAATTCAAAAAATAATAATTTTCTCCCATACAAAACTAGCGAAATCTACATTTTCATAAAAAATCACTTTTTTGAATTTTTTGTTTGTGTCATATTTTGTGAGGACATATTTCTCGTCGAGATGGTCGTTTTAACTATTATTGTCAAAAATGATTTTTTTAAATTACATATGTTGTTGGCCACAACAACATATTCTATTAAGCAACAAACATATATTGTCAATCGATCAAATTGCTACCGATCGACACCATTATCAAATGATTCACCAAACTGCATTGAAACTTGTTTCCTTCAAATTCACCATAATTTCAAAATTCATTTTCACATATTCACCAAGTAATATCTACGAGTTTTTAGGGGTCTTAAAATTTACCCCTGTGGTTATTATATAAATTTTATCAAGGGATACACAAATATTGCTACACCACTAGAAAAATTACTAAGGAAGCAAGGAAATTTTTAATGGGGACATGAGTAATAGAAGGAATTTGGGGTTCTTAAATAAAAGATTTTGAGTGCACCAATTTTACAATTCCCGATTGGAAAACTCCCTTCCATGTCCATGTGGATGCATCAAGAATGGAATTTAAAGCAATACTCATGTAACATGGACTAGAGAAAATGGGTCACCCAATATTCTTTGCAAGTAGAAAATTAATGTGTCTAGACAAGAACTAAATAACTACAGAGAGGGAGGGTTATCAATGATGTATATGCCACAAAATTTGGTCATTATCTATTAGTGACTCCATTCATGTTTTATAGAGATCATATGGCCTTAAATAATTTGATGAATAAAACAATCTTGTATGGATGGATTTGTACATGGATAATCTTATTTCAAGAATTTCAATTCTCAATTGTGGTCAAACCGGGAAAGAGTAATGTAGATCCCAACCATATATTGCGAATAAACATATTTGAATAATCTACCACCATTGAGGATGGACAGAAAGATACACAACTTATCTAAGTACAAATTACACCATATGAGCTTTATGACATAATATTATTTTTCTAACGTGGGTTCATGAAAGAAAATTGGACAATACAACAAAATAAACAACTTAATGGTCAAAGCGGTTGCCTTATAAATTTAACAACGAAGAACTTTATAAAATGGGAAGAGATGAAGTATTAGGGTGTTGTGTCATGAAACATGGGCAACAATAAATTCTTCTCAAATCACATGAAGGTATAGTTGGAGGACACTATGTAAGAGATGCTGGCGCACGAGAAGATCTTCACCACGAGATTTTGATGGAAAGATTGTTCAAATATGTCAAAGAGTACATATGGGTGTGTGATGATTGTCGATGGGTTAGTAAGCCAAGAAACCAAGATGAAATGTCATTCCACCCTATTATTACATAAGAACTATTTTTAAAACAAGTGTGCACTACATGAATCTGTTACATGAAGAACAAGTGTGCACTACATCATAACAAAAAAAATTTGATAAGATTTATCGAGGCCACACCCACAAAAGATTGCACAGTAGAAACTGTGGCCAAATTCATTGAGAGAATATCGAAATAAAATATGGGTGTTCTTTAAACCTTTTTTATGAAAATCTTCTTGAAGAATCCTACAAGTTATGTGTCCCCAAACCTCCATTTATTGTTCTACAAGGTGGAATTTACGTTAACTTAAACATAGGAGGGAATGGATGTCCCATCATAATGATTCCAAAGACAAGAAAATAGAAACATTTTATATCATATCTATGAATTGGATTGGGGGGTGAGTTGGTTGGATTTGAAATTCCATGTGCCTTTTTCTAGTGGTCAATTATCCATTACCTAGGGGAACATGAGGTAGAAAAACAAGAACGATCGACTTTGTGGCTTTAGTTTGAAAAGGATAAAGGATACTACATTGAGTTGGATGAACCTCCTACTCCCTTAAATATTTTGGAACTATGTTCCCATCATAACCTGAATTGAATTTTGTATTATGATTGTGCCTATGGAAGACTTTTTGTTTTGTTTACATATGCATCAAATTATATGAATAGTTTATAAATTTTTTATGAATGCAAAAGATATCTTATATTACATTATTTTTCTACGAAAGATATATCCCTAGCGACTTTTTAGGTTTTTGTAGGCACTTTGATAAGGTTTTTGGTGATAGTAAGTTTGGGCTATGAAATATTTTATGATTTTTATATATGATCCTTAGTACTATGGACTACTTGCTTGTTTGGTCTTTCAAGGTTTGAGAAACTAGTTAGCCAATATTTTATGTAGCAAGGTTGGTCACTTTGGTTGAAAAATTGATATTATAATGCATATCTTTTTATGATCAATGAAAGGTTGAGGGACCCACTCACCCTCTTTTTATCGATAAGAGAAGAAGAAGATATGGGGGTATTTTAAGCCTTACGAATGATAGAGGAACCTATTTCCTTAATGAGACGATGTGCATACTCTTATCATAATTTATGGTCACACACCATCAAACAACTCCCTACCATTCACAAGAAAATGGGATGGTTGGGGCATTTAATAAAATTATCAACAAAACCCTAAGGAAAATATGTGTTCTAGGTGAAAGGATTGATATGACAAGGTTTTAACTATTTTATGGGCATACCGAACGCCTACAAAATATTGAATGAAGTCACACATTTCTAGCTAGTCTTTGGTAAGGAGGTTGTGTATCCAATTGAGTTCATAGTACACTTTTTGAGAGTAGTTTTGATTACCTAAAATATGAAAATATGGTTATATTTTATTCTAAGTTAATCTAAACTAGTAACAACAATGAAATAACTAATATGAACTGAAATGTAAATGCTAAGTAATTTTATTTGATATTTAAATGAAATGAAATAATTGAAATAGGAGGGATAAGGTACTAACCTAAAAATGACTTACCTCACTGTGATTCTGGACTAAACAGGATGATGTGTGGATGGAGTAGAGTATGATGGTACAACCCAAAAATTACAGAAGATGAAGATTTGACCAGACTAGGGTGGTGGAAGAGGATCGGAGCGCTCGTGGGAACCCTAGTCTGTAGTATGGGTGCTTTAGTCTATGGAATAACTCACGATCTGAATCTTGAAGTGTCGTTAGGTCTTCGTAATGTCTTGATCCTTATCATCTAATTGTCGTAGTAACTTCGCTTATGTCACCGTGAACCTGTAATGAATATCTATTGGTAAAACCCCATACAAAGCATCAAATCCCTAAAAATAAAGATGCATATGAAGGGGTCGGACTGACCTTAACTACCACAATGGTGGACTTACAACTAAGCATTGCACTATATTCTAGACCCAATGTATTTTTGTGTTCTTGTGTGTAATTTTGTGCCTAAGGTTCCCTAGCACTAATGACGTAGAGATAGGGGAAATAGCTAGATGCAAAATGCAAATGGTGGATGGAATAGAATGAATACAACCCTTATTATGCAGTGTGTGATGTAATGATGCCCAAATACAATCCCTTGCCTTAGTAGATAGCTAGCCCTTGATGATAGATAGTCTATGCATAAGGTAGTATGTATGTTGTGTTTATATAAGGATATCTTTCTCAAATTTCGACACTAATGACCCGACATGCTAACTAGTACCTAGGGGAATGAGAGGGAAAATTACAAAGATTAACCTCGAAACTCTAAATTAGACGCAAGTGTTGCCAAGACCGGGCACCCATAGATGCCCGGTTCTACCCTAGGTGCCCTAGTCAAATACTAGAGATGAAAAATGACCAAATAACGACACGAGACTACCTCGGAGATGACGAGCTAATGCAAACAACTAACAATTATTCAATAAAAATGATGACAATGACCAACTAACTGATGACAGGACTAGGGGATAGGTCATTAGTGAATACTTTTCTTACGTGAGATCCATATATAAACAAAATACTTGGCGGTATAAATGTAATAGTAAGTGTGTGATTTTGTGACTACATTTTCCCCCACTTTATGTTGGTGAGTGGAAATCTCGGTAACATAAAGTAGATAGATATGTGTACCTGAGATAAATCTGGAGAATCTCATGTTATAGTAGAACACGCGGATGTGGTAGTAAAAGCATGCCGAAAGAACCATATAACATGTTGAATCATGGATCAACGTGTTTGATCCATGCAACATACTAAAAATCGTAATATCACGATGAAGTGCACTAAATGATAGTGATGGTAGAAATGTTATATGATTGATGATTTCAAATGTTGTATGATAACAATGAGATGGGGTAGGGAGTGATCAGTTCCCGACCCAAACGTGTGTATACGAAAAATTAACTGGAGGATTTGGGCATCTTACCACCAGAGGAAGAGTGTAGGGAGTAAAGTGTGTTATTATAAATCTCTAACTATATCCTCAAGATCTAGTTGTTGTAGATGGACTCGGATCAAAGATTTGTGGTTTTCGGATCCAAATAATTTTGATCAAATAGTTGACCCATATAGGAGCATGGTATAGGAAAGGAACTCTTTCCCCCATTCCACGGGTGTCTCCTAATGTAATAGCTTCCAAGTTAGGTCATTTGGAATTAAGCACAAAATTATGGCTTCCAAGTTAGGTCATCTAGAAGAAAACATGAAATGTAGAATAGCTTCCCAAGTTAGGTCATCTAGGAAAGCAATAGATGTAATCTCCCGAATTAGGTCATTTGGGAGGCCGCACGTAACTCCTAAGTTAGATCATCTGAGAGGTAAATTGTGTTATATTGTATTGATTGAGTGATGTGGTTTCTATTGTTAAAATTTTGAACGTGTTGATTGGTTGATTGGTTGATTCTAATTGGTTACTCATATAGAGATTTTTCATTGGTTACCCCTAGGTTAGGTCATTAGGGGGAATCAATAGAATTTGGTGAATGATCGCATGGAAAATATTTTAACATTTTTTGCCCCCATTTTAGGTCATTAGGGGGAAGTGATGAAATGTTGCATATATAAATTGTATGTTTGTTTCCCCCAAGTTAGGTCATTAGGGGGAATCGATGGTGAAATGTCATAATGTGTTAGTAAATGTTTGGAATTTGTCAAATCGGTAGTGTTTGTTTAAACACATGGTGATATAAGGGAATTATAGGATGACCCCAATGATATGCCTCCCCCCCTTCAGCAAAAGGGGAAGTGATGACAAGAACGAATGCTAAGCCGAAAGTTAGCATGAAACGAGATAGCGAGGTGATAAAAATCACAAAAATGTGTATGAATTGGATGAAAGACAAATTAAAGGAGAGATAATGTGCATTTAGTGTACATAGTACGATGGTAGATGAAAATCTAAAAATAACACCACAAACGAGGTGCAAATCAAAGTAAAAATGCTCAAGATATGACAAAAATTGTGTAGTGTGTATTAGTTGAGGAATGATCATGAAATAATAACCATAGTAAAGTGGGTGACGAAAAGTAACTATAAATAGTAGGGTGAAAAAGTGATTATTCACTTCATTTGTATTTTTGCGTGAGTGGGATTGAGCTCTAAGTAAGTAAATATGTTGCAAGTGAGAGTAGCACGACCTAGCCGGTTTGAGATGGTGGTGACGTCGTAGCATCACGCACAAGTGTGGAGTTGGAACATGTAATGTTTTTCGAAAAATGTATGGTGTAATAGTAATTTTTATTGAATTTTTGCAAATTTGAATTTTTTTATTTTCTCGACGTTTTAGACCTGGACAATAGTGGTGAGGACATTGGTGACCCTTGGGACATGAGCACCCAGATCTAGGAGGCACTCGTATCCCGCTCCGGGCACCCTAGTCTTGAATCTAGGTGCCCTTGTCCAGAATGTGTGCATTTGGTCTAGAATGGTGAAAATAAGATTTATAATGTACAACAATGTGATAAACGAATGTGTTTGGATTTGTGTAGTGTTCTAATGTTGTGTTTGTTGTCATTTTTGGCATGCAAAGGGATATTCACTCGAGGGAGTTTTACGGTGGGCGTTATTTAAGCACTTTTCTTGGGCTTGGGTTGGGCCTGTCAGATGATGAGTGGGATGTTATGGACCATGCCGTCCTGCAACATATAGCACAAATGGGGATGTGCCCCATAATATGCCTATGTTGACTACATTATGCGAGAGGTGGTGTGTAGATACGTGTACATTTTGGTTTCCTACAGGGGAGATGATTGTTACGTTGGAGGATGTGTATTGTATTCTATGGTTTTCGGTTGTCGTAGAGAGGTACATGTATTCTGCTGGAGAATATGGAGCGACAGATATGAGCTACTAGACGATATTTTTGGGGCCTAATGAGGCCCATGTCAGCTGGATGTTATTATGAGGTTTGGGGTTCCACACTTGCGGAAGTTCATTGTCATGGCGATTCTTCATCTATTGATTGAGGAGGAGGTGTAGGCATCTTGTATAAGATGCATGATATATGTCAACATATAGAGGAGGAGAGCACTAGGTATGCGTGGGCATGGTGTGTGTTGGCCCACCTATATAAAGACTTGTATCGATTTACTCATGATGAGCATGATGGTGGGATAAGAGCTGGGAAACTTTGAGTGGCGAATTTTCATAAACTCGCGAATATTAGGGGTTTGGAAATTGGAAATGAAAATGGAAAATTTTCAATATCGGTTGTCAACTTGATTCGCCTAAAAATTTCGACCGACAAGTCATTTGTATGGGTCAATTTGCCTACTATTTACACTTAAAAATGAACTTATGCATGTATTTCACCAACGTTTCTAATCAAAATGTGCTCATATTCACCAAGGTATAATACATTTTATATGTTTGTTTCTAGGGGAGACGATCGTCTATTTCTGAAGAGATGGCCAGCTAAGAGACGTCCATGCATAGAGATGCACGTCTATACATGGATGAGACGAAAATAAAAAGATGATCATCCAACACTTCACCATCCAACCCAATCCGTCTGATTCTACATAGATGACCATCCAACTCAAGCCATCTGATGCTACATATATGGTCATCTAACCTAATCCGTTTCGATTCTACATGGATGGCCATCCAACTCAGGCCGTCTGATTCTACATAGATGGTTGTCCAACTCAGATCGTATGATTCTACATAGATGATCATCCAACATAGGTCGTCCGATGATGCATAGACAAACATCCAACTTAGACCGTTTGATTCTGCATAGACGTTAGTCTAACCCATGTCATCTAATGCTAACAAATCTAACTTTGCAAAAGTGCATAAAACTATGTTATGTTGAATCACCATTTTTTTGAAAGTTGATTTTGGAGATTCGCCACCCATTCTATAATTATTTTTGGAGGGGGTCTTAAAATGAACCCCGGATAGGATCTATTATGCTTTTACATGTGAGGGCATATGAGCACATAAGCAGTTGTCGAGACTAGTGTTGAGGCATGCATGAGAGAGATGACATCTTGTGAAGGAATAGTGAGCGATGAAAACAATGTATTAAGAGGTTTTAATTTGCCGTTATGAGTGATCATAGGAATATCAAGAGATGATAAAGGAGATTCTAATGCTAAGGACACACTATGAGTCAGTGTCGAAGAAGCTATAGTAGATGATATAGATGGAATATCCATAGCAGTGGTAGAACTATCATCGGAAACATCCCTAATAGGTGAGGTGACCGATGGAGATACATCTATATGAGAAGACGAACGAATGGGTGTAGATGGTGTAATAAGAGGAGAAGAAACAATAGGAGAAGAAGAAATGATAGATGGAAGTGACTCATGTATAGTGCTAGATGCAATCTCAGGAGAAGGCGATGATAGGATATTCACACTTGGAAATATGAAAAGAAGGAGAATCATGGCTATCAACCACCTCATCAAGTATCAAATAGAGACTCGAAATGAGAATGTCGCTAAGGATGTTATCAATAGGATCATCAACATAATATGAAGGAGTATGCAAGCTAGTATGAGATGTATCATGAGAAGCAATATCAGAAGTAGGAGAATCATGAGAAGGAACTATAGCAGTGGCCTAACTAGGAGAAGAATCAAGTATGCACATGTGAGTGATTGTCAATACCAAGCAAGTAATTGATAAGAGAATCATCTAAAATTTCCTTAGAAAGATCAGAAGGAGGATCACAAGTAGTCGTATAACATGGTGTATAACGAGTGAAGGCTATTGGATCCTCAAAAATACTAATGCCAATGGGAGAATCTTCAAAATGAGTAGGCACATATTGTTGACCATCTAGAAGTTGTTGGATATGAGCTGGAATAGGAGTAGGATTACTATAGAGAGTCGTGAGCTCAACAATGGCAGCCTCATCATAGATAGGGTTAACACTAAAATGAGACATGATTGGTGAAGAAGATGAACTATCCTTAGCCATTAGGGTTTGAAGCAGATCCTAGGGAAAATATTCTAAAGTACGGGTTCACCAAAATGATTAACTAAAATATGAAAATATGGTTATTTATATTCTAAGTTAATCTCAACTAGTAACATAAATGAAATAACTAATATGAACTGAAATGTAAATGCTAAATAATTTTATTTGATATTTAAATGAAATGAAATAATTGAAATGTGAGGGATAAGGTACTAACCTGAAAATGACTTACCTCATTACGATTCTGGACTAAATAGGATAATGTGTGGACGAAGAAAAGTATGATGGTATAACTTAGGAAATTGCAGCAAATGAAGATTGACCAGACTGGGGCACCTAGAAGAGGATCAAGGCACTTGTGGGCACCCTAGTCTACAATATGGGCGCTCTAGTCGCATAATAACTCAAGATCTAAATCTTGAAGTGTCACTAGGTATTTGCAATGTCTTGATCTTTGTGGCGTGATTTTCAAAGCAACTTCACTTATGGCGCTATGAACTGTAATGAAGATCTACCTACAAAACCCCATACAAAGAATCAAATCCCTAAAAATAAAGATGCATGAAGGGGTCAAACTGGCCTTAGCTGCAATAATGGTGGACTTACAACTAAGCATTGCACTACATTCCAGACCCAATGTAGTTTGGTGTGCTTGTGTGTGAAATTGTGTGCCTAGGGTTCCCTAGCGCTAATGACACAGAGATAAGGGGCAATAGATAGATGTAAAATGCAAATGGTGGATGGAATAGAATGAATACAACCCTTCCTATATAGTGTGTGTGATGCAATGATGCCCAAATGCAGTCCCTTGCCTTAGTAGATAACTAGCCCTTGATGGTAGATAGTCTCGCATAAGGTAGTATGTATATTGTGGTTATATAAGGATATCTTGCTCAAATTTCAACACTAATGACTCGACATGCCAACTAGTACCTAGGGGAATGAGAGGGAAAATTATAAAGACAAACCTCAAAACTCTAAATTAGACGCAAGTGTTGTCGGGACCGAGGCACCCATGAACGCCTTGATCTATCCATGCCACCTAGTCAAAGATTACATATGATAAACAACCAAATAACGACACCGAGACTCCCTCGGGAGATGACCAAAACTGTGCAAACAACTAACGACTATGCAAGACAAATGATGACAACAACCAACTAACTAATGAAAGGACTAGGGGATAGGTCATTAGCGAATACATTTTGTATGCGAGATCCATATATAAAACAAGATACTTGGCAATATAAATGTAATAGTAAGTGCACGATTTCGTGACTACAAGTGTACATTGCAAACTTGGATGATGACGCCTCCATACCAGAGCACCTTAACAAAATACACCAGCAAGATAAGAAAAAAATGTATGCAAGATGGATCTAAGTGTTTAAAAGATAAGATAGAAAGTCTGGCATGACAGGGATATAAAGAATGAAAATTTCTCAAAGGGTGCAAAAGTATTACTTGTATGATTCAAAGTTCACACACCACCCTAAAAATTTGAGACAACATTGGTTAGGCCCATATAAAGTTCATGACATCTTGCCCACATGTGGAGAAATTTCATCAGGACACTTCAATGATAGTATGATAAAACACTATTATTAGTGAAGCTATTGTTTGTAATCAAATGAGGTGTATGCCCTTAGATTAGTTGATATTTAAAAATCCTATGATAGTTTACTTTTATCCATTGTTGTAATAAGTGTGCATTAGTTCGCGTATTTGTTTAAAGCATTGTTTTCTTGGTGAAATTTTCTCTTGAGTATTATAAAAATCTTAACACAAAATCTTAGCACATCATGGAAAAAGAATTAAAACATGTATGCATAGAGAATCATGCATAATTTAGTTTCAATTTCTATAGAGGACTTAATTAAAGGTACCAATCAGTGCCTATCTTTCTTTAATTATATTACTTTCCAACATATTTACAGAGAAATAAATGTGATTATTGATAAGTTTTCCAATATGGGGGTGCTTGCTATGGATTTAAACATTATCGAGAATTTAGAGGGGGTGGATGATCAAATCAGGGTTCTACTTGAGAAGGAAACTAGACCCCAACCTAGGCTAAATGAACCACAACACCAAAAGAAGCATGGTGGCCTTTAAAAACTATAAGGAGAAGTGGATTAACATGATCATTAAATGAACTGACAGAGGGAGTCATAAGAATGATTATTTTTTCAATCCCTTCCTAGATTTGAGGCATGAGAAGGATAGTGGGAATAATTGCGAGGGTAGAGGGAAGGTTTAGTGGACGGTAAAAAAAGAAGGAGAAGGAAATCCGAGCACCATCCGACCTTAAAATTTGGAGAAGAGTCAACACTGCATTGCATAAGATCGGTGGTGACCTAATGAACCTACTAAGAAGATGATGGAGACCTAAGTAAGGAGTTAACGAACATGCGTGTATGGCTAAATTGTTCAAAAAAATTAGAGGCCATGATGAAAATTGAAGTATGAATGTTCTTTAAGTTGTGGAACGAGGGCAGGGTATGTTTTAGGTTTTTTTCATTTTCAATCACTCCCAAACTAATTACCAAAGTTATTAGCCTGCCGATGGAGGGAAGAATGATTTATAATCCCAAAACTGATTGCAGGTTGGAAATTGATAGTTTCTTGTTCGGTAAGGAAACCTTGAAGCAACATTTTGCAAGTTTTCTTGCTCTTCTTTAATGCGATATGTGACTCTTGAGGGAAGGTTTAAAGTGGTTTTTTCATATCATTTCCCTATGTCGAACCACATCAAACATGGGAAATTATATTGTTTTCGAATTTTATTTTCAAATTCCTATCGAAATCTATTGATCAGGTTAAGAAGGGCACTTTTACTACACCACTCCATCAAGCCCTTATCAAAGCTTTGGTTCATACTGGGGTTGCCGAAGGTTAGCAGAGCCAAGAAAATTGTCCATAATTTGGTGAAGCCGGGGCCTATGGAGCTCTCGAAGGTTTTGGAGAAACATATCAGGTCTAGCATAGCGAGTTTAACCCAAAGGGGGTGTAAGGAAGGAAGATGTGGTTCGACCAAAAGGATGGTAAAATGGCTCCCAAAATTGGAGAGAAAGACCAGGTGGAAGATACTATAGATAGAAATAATGATAAGGCCAATGAAAAAAGGAAAAGAATGTTGAACCTGATGTGGATGATACGAAAAATTGGGAGAGAGCTCCCCAACAGTCGGGATAGGGATGGCGATATGGAAATATAGACCTAGAATATGATGGAAGCTATTGACAATCTAAATTTTCTCAAAGTGGCTAAAAGGGATCTTTTTACAGCCCAGGATGGATTGGTAAAGGAAAACTCTTTCGGGAAGGAATTTGACTACCTGGAGGTTGAATCTTGATATAAACAAGATTCGATTAGTATGGTGTCTAGAGAGATGAGAGAAGTCAAAGAAAGAGGGGATAAAATCTCATCTTTGTTGGTCAATGAACAGCAGGAAACTGTTAGTAAGAGGTGTGAAAAATAGAAAAAGAAGTTATGGGAATGCAGGAGGCTATGCTTCAAATTAAAAGTCTCCAAATCCTCCACATGAAAACCACTCTTGCACCTGAAAATGATGGTTGAGTTAGTTAATGTGATGCAAAGAGCCAAACAAATGGAAAAGGATGGTACTATCCCCAAGAAAGAGATGATTGAACCAGATTATGAGAGGTGGAGAGTGACCATAGTTGATCTCGCTAAAGAATGGATGGAAAGCATGCACACCATGGATGAAATTGTTAAGGATTAATGGAGTTTTGATGTGGTGCGGTTTGGTTATTTTGTTTTGGGAAATGTTTTGTTCCTAAGTTGTTTGTGTGCTCTTATTTTATATGGCTGTTAGTTTGACTAGTTTTGTTGTTAATTATGTACCGGTGTTACTTTGAGGGCTTCAATGGGTATACCCTTGGCCTGGGTTTTATGATATTTTGAACTAATGCTTTGTACGGGGTAGGGTCCCCTTAACCCTTCTTTACCGTTAATAAAAAAATCACGCATAAATTTTCTTTTAGGGAAAGAACGTCACACACTTTAAAATTTAAAAGTTGAGACATGCAGCAATTATCTCCACATGGCAACCATTGGAACTATTGTATTCAAGGAATTTGGAAATAAGTTCATAAGGACTAAATGATGACATAATCTAGGAAACCGATGATCATTGTGTGTCGGGAATCCAATAGACTTTAAATCTATAGTTCTTAAGATGGAGTATCAAGTTAGGGTGGGGTGTATTGAACTTTATCCAAAAAAGGGTGCACTGAAAAAGGTCAAAAGCTTGAAAACTTGCAAATTTCAGTCAAAGAAAAGATATGATGCTCAAAGCACAAGAATAAATGATAAGATAAGGTGCCGAAGAAAATAATTAAGCACATATGAATTGAAAATGGGATAACTTGACAAGTAACAGTGAATAAAGGCATAGGGAAAGTGGAGCACATCTAAAGGTGGAAGTGGAAAGGGTAAAGTGTTTGCAGGAAAGCTAGGAGGCTAAGAAGAGCGTATAAAAAGAAATGTGCACATGGAATACAATGCGACCAAGGAATGTAAGATATCTATTGGAGATAGAGGCACGGGAAAGAGAAACACAAGTCCAAAAAGTTTGTGGTGCACACATGAAAATGTGTTAGGGTCATTAAGTCAAGTTTGAATTGGAGAAAAAGTGTGAAAATAGGTAGGTAGAAGTTGTCATCTACTCAATATTAAATGGACTTGGTGAATAAGTGAGAGATCACACATGTAAAAGGAGTAAATATGTCCTTAATTAGCAAATTGGAGGGGTATAAAAGGAGACTAATTTCAAAGATTACATTACATTTAGACAAATCAGTGGCTCTAAGGAAAAACCAAAACCGAGTTTACAAAGTGATTCGAGAGAACAAAAGAGATCATTCTTTCCGACATCAAGCTAGTTCAAGTGATTACAAATTACAAAATAGTGAAAAACAAAGGAAAAAGGTGGAATTTACAAGTTAATGTGTGGAGAATGTTCAAAAGAAGTATTTTCTTCTTGGTGGAAAGAGGGATAAGGCAAGTGGGTCAGCTCTCTCCTTATCTCTTTATTATTATGGTAGAATCCCTAGGTAGAATCTGTGAGAATGGTAGAGTTAGGGGTCTATTGCACAGTTTCATTATAACCAGGATATCAATGCCATCACACATTAACAATTCATGGACGATACCTTCATTTAAGGAGAAGCATTAGTTCGTGAGGCCAAAATTATAAAAACTCCTTCAAAACTATGTTGATGTCTCTAGTTAGCTTATCATCCTAATAAAAAGTTTCATCTTGTTTGGTAATGTTTTATAACTCGACAACAAAGAATCTCAAATATTATGGGGTGTCAAATCCAAAAGTTCCCATCTACTTACCTTGAAATGTCCCTTTTCAAGGGAAAGATGGAACACAACTGCTAGAATTCTTTATTAGATAGGTTCAAACACAAAATTTCCAAATGGGAAGGATCTATGATAAGTCAAGCGGGGAAAATTCAACTTCTAAAAAGTTCAATCCATAACCTATCTATTTATTTGATGTCACTCTTCAATATTTCAGGGGAAAAGTGCATAAGAAATTGAGAAAATTCGGAAGAAGTTTATCTTGTCCAAATCTAAGGAAAGAAATAGGATCAAGTTGATTGCGTGGGATAAGTTGACTCTCCCTAAAACTCACGGTGAATGAAGCTTAGAAAATTAAAAGAAATGAGCAAAGCTCTACTTGTGAAAGTGGGGTGGAGAATGTTGACGGAGAATATGTTACAAACGAGAGTTATTAGAGTTAGGTAATTGAGTAATAATGAGGTTGAATTATTTATAACCATGGAAGATCACCCAACCGGCTCTAATATCTAGAATAATCTAATTAAGAGCAGGTATCTACTTGGAAATGGGCACCGGTTGGAACATTGGGGTTGGTGATGACCTTATTTTGGGATGATGCATGGTTTATATTACCCCTCTAAGGACTTATTTTGAAGTATGATGCAAGGGTCATTAGGGAAAAGGTTAAGGACTATTGGACAAGGAATGAAATGGGGTGGCCTTGGAAAACCTTGCAATTGGAAACTAAGAATTTGAATATTCTCATTGCACTAGACCTTAATAAGAAATTGAGAAGTTACATTTTTCCATGTTCGTATGAAATACGAGTCAGTTTGGTCGGCCATAGAAAATGTGAGTTATAACATGAAGTTTGGTTATATTTTGGAGATGGACCCTAGAGGGGACAAATTTCCTTAGTGGTTTCTATGGGATAAAAATATGACTCTTAAGGTTAACATCTTCTTTTGGTTGGCTACTCGAAACAATTTCCGTATCATTGACATCCTCTTGAAAAGACAATTACTCTTCCCAAATAGATGTTTTACGTGTGAAAGGGAGGGTGAATTTTTTTGGCACCTTTCGTGGGTTATCCCTTTTCTCTTTAGAATTTTGGAGTACATTTTATAGTTGTACAATCTAACATGGAACCTACTTTGGTTTATAACATACTTCATTATTCGATGGAAATTCCCTTTCTCATCCACCACTCTTAAGAATCTAACAATACTAACTCTACCCCATGTCTTTTAGGATGTTTGGAGGGAGAGAAACATGAGAATCTTTCTTGTAATAGGAAAGCTAGTGTGGTAATGGTTGGGGATTTACTTATAAAGGAAATTAAAAAAAAGTTTAAAGTTTAAAGTCTAGAGATGGAATCAAATTTCAAAGATGGAAGAAACTCAAGCTAGAAATTGAAACATAGGTATGATTTCTAGAGCAGAAAGAAACGAAAAAAAAAAAAAAAAAGATAAGGGGTCAAGTGGGAAAACCCTCAAATGGTGGGTTTAAGTTAAATTTTGAAGGTGTGTTGAAAGGAAATCTAGCTAAGCAGGAGAGGAGGGCTAGTAAGGGATATCAAAGGATCTTTGGTGGCAGCCTATATGGGGCCGATGGGTACTTAATCGAATGATTATGCAATGGCTTTTACAGCTATGTGGGGTATACAAATAGCTAATGACCTTAATGTTACAAAAATATTATAGAGGGTGACTCTCTTAACATAATAAATTGTCTCAATGAAACATCCAATGGAGTATGTATTTGAACAAATCAAAATTGCACATATTTATAGGGAAGGTAATTATTGGTTTGCAAATAAGGGGAGATTAGTGAGGAGTTAAGTAAATGGAATAACCTCATTATGCCCATATACTGTGGTTAATGGTAAAGATTGTGCAAGGATATTATGATGGAGAATCAGTTAATATGCCCATATATGGTGATTGTGCAAGTATTATGATCATAATCATCATGGTGTGGGGAGTCATTGTGGTTTGGCTCATGTGAGAGGCAAAGGGAAGTAGGTCAACAAGATTGGTGCTTTTATGCAACCATTTTTAAGATTACTTTGAAAGGAGAGAGTTAATTAACACATTGCACAAGTACTTTTGTAACAATCTTGATAGAGGCTTTGAGACAAATGGGGTTAAGACTATCTACGGTGGGAGAGCAAATTATGACTAGAGATTTGCTACCATGATTTGATGAAGAACACGATGTGGACAATTTTGAAAAGGGGGCTAAATGCCTACATCAGAAGAATTAAGGGAATCTATCCCAATCTTTCACTTGACTTTACTAGAGCATAGAAGTAGAGAATTTCCATTATCAAAAGGACTACTATGGAAGTCATGAAGGATTTCATTGTAGAGGTGATGGGTATGAAGACGATGGGTTTCAAGTTGTTCAAAGACAGACATAGGAAACATGAGGAGTTGGTGGCATTCTTTAAACCCAATGAATGTATCCATGAAATGGAAGATGACATACTATGCACGTTTCTACCCCTTCCTTGAGAAAAGGTGTTTGCATATTATGAACTATGTTACACTCGAAGGCAAGTTTAGGAAAATTAACTCAGTACTACTCATTACTAATTGGCCCACTAATTATAACCTACTCATTAGAATTAGCTTGCTATATGACTGCATTAATATAGGGTCAGATGATGGGATCATAAACTACTGATTAGCCCACTAATTACCTATAATTGTATACTGCACAATTATTGCATTTAGACTTAGCTTGCTACCCATTAACCAACATTGTGGAGCTCCTCAGGCTCTTTATTTTTTATGTATTTAATGTGTTATATCATTTTTGGGAAATAATCTCATTAATATAGAGTCGAATGATGGGATCTTACATTTGACCCCATTAATATTAATATGCAGCTCAATCGTCATGAAGATTCGACATTATACTAACATGCTGGGCTAAGCACAGTGGAGCTAGATTAGTACTTGGATGGGTGACTTACTTGGATAGGTGACTTTCTTGAATTATTATTATCCCGGTACTTAATTTCTTAAATGCAATAGGCGCCAAGTGAACCATTTCTGTTCATGAGATATGGGCTCTTCTGAACCAGTAGTTACGAAAGTTGGGTGATGAAAGATTGAATCTAACACTAACTGATTCCGAGAAAATGACATTAATAATTACTGAAATTTCAAATCAATTACACCATCTTAAAAATCAAGATCTAACCACTTCTTATTTCTAGTCGCAACGTCACACGATTAGAATAATGGATCATAACTTATACATAAGTTGTACAACATGGTTTATAGAGTTTGGTGCTTTTCTCTGTATATTTAGCTTTACGATGCAGCAACTCTACCATCTTCATTTGATGTGTATTCCTTATCAAACTTTTGCAGTTTGTTTATACAAGCAAGCTTTGTAAATCACTTCTATTAGGGGCCGCTGATCATCTGCAAAAGCCTCCAGTTCATTTTGATGAGTCGCCAGCAATTGTACAGAGGAAAATTCATTTTCCAATTTTTCCTTAGCAAGTGCATTTGTCGCTTTGAGTTCTTCATTATGAGCTTGTAGGCGTTCCAGTTGAGCCTTTGCATTTCTGAGGTATTTTACAGTATCTACTATGTCAACTGGAACATCTTCCATGGTTTCTGGATCATCAGTTTGCAATGGTATCCTGCCAAAAATGTCTGCAACTAGGGTTTTCAAGAACCCCAAGGCATTGAGAACCAAGCCTCCCAGCTGCCCAAACAAATTTCTTGCGTTTTACCATCATGAAAAATGCTTGTGATGCACAATAACAACTGTATACAATTATATCTACATAAATATCCAATATTCCTCAAATCAAAGTATATTTAACACCAGTCACATGTAGCTCCATTTGAACCTCTTAACAGAGTTCCAGCCTCATCCAATTCTTCTATTTCTAGAAGATATCTAGAAAATTCATCCTAGAAAACGTTGAAAATGTTTATATATCAGATCTTTGAAAAAGGTACGGGGAATAGGTTGCTGATTTTCCCAAGTGAACTGCTACTCTGTCTATAATACAAAGGTACTACTACCAGGAATTGGACTACAATACTTATCTTTAGCTCTGTTCAATGTAATGAATCCAGAATATATTTAAGATATTCAGTACTTACCTGCCAGTTTTTTCATAAAGAGAGCATCAACAGAGAACTTAGGGTAAAAAGAGCAGAGACAATGGATAGAGTCAATCTTATATGGGAGAATTTTAAAGCTTTGAAAAGAACCAAAAAATTTGCAGGAATAGCATTTTAAGTTTTTATTAAGCATTACTTGAACACTAAGGCCATGTTGCTCCAGGAGCACAAAAGAAGTTAAAACTTCAAAACAGTACCAGTGAATGTTTAAAAGGATGGGGCACAAAAGAAGTTACAACTTCAAAACAGTACCAGAGAATGTTTAAAAGGATGGGTACTGCTAGATTCATGTTTACCTGCAAAATTTGGTACACATCTGTAAGAAACGAAGAAAATAAACACAATGGAAACAAATAAACAAACTGAATTAGAAGACAATAAATAAAATTTCTCAAAGGACACAATGAACAAGAATTAAGCAGGTAAATAAAGGTACCTCTCATTATAGAGGACTCAAAACATATAATTAATTATGTTAAGTTTGCTTGAACAAATCTGAGGAAATTGATTGAGGATGACTGACCGGTCGGATCAACATTTCTTTCTGTAGCTGAGGAGCCCCATTCAGAGGTGGAGTTGTTCATAAAAAGAAAAATATAGTGGCGAGAAATTCTAGAACAGTCCTGAAGCAGGCTGCACCTCGTCTTTTAGACGGTAGCAATGACAAAGAGCCCACAAACCTACTTGGCAGACAGACTCACCAATGTGCAAGATTGCAAATTTTTTCTCCAACATGAGCTCAACAAGGGTTTACTGTGTTGTAGGCAGCAAGGTCATCAAACAATTCACCTATTGAACCGACATTCACCCAGGAAACTCACACTTTGGTGCCATTCCCCCAATTCCCACAGAATTTGGGTGCCACCATCACATGAGGTTCCTCATAATGCACATTAACATGGTGGAGGAGAAACTAACCAATCTTTTAATATGAGGTTCCATACATTAGAACTCTAAAAGAGAGTCAAATGAAGTAAGATGAAACCAAAAGCCTAAAAAAAAAGTCATGCAAGGAAAACCAAGACAAAGGAAGCTCACCTCCTCACTCTTATTTAGTCCAGATAAAATGGAGATACCTGTTTTCTTCCGGAATTGCTGAATACCTGCAGTCCTGCCTAGCACTGTTCCTCTCACATAAGCCCTTAGTGATGGCATTAACAATGTTTAGATATGGTCAGTTGAGGCAAGCCTGTGGTGAACGATTTTGAGATGGATATAACACCTGGAGTTTATGTCATTCCAGTCAACATTTTATGCAGATCGATGATTACAGGTCCTCAATGATGCAGATGGCTGGATGTTTAACAGTCTACTACTACAAAAATTCAAACAAGATTCTAAGAATATGACATTCTACATTCATTCATAGCTTATCCTGTATTCATTCAGCATTTTGTAATTTTTACTTCATTGCTAATTTAGATAATAAGTAAAGTAAATAAATAATAATGCATACAGTTTTGAATATGCACGTACTCAAGCATCCTGAAAAATGATGAGCAACTCCCTACTAAACCTCAACGAAAGGAAATAACTGTCTCATGTGATATTTGCCACCGACCATTTATTGGTATTTAAGCTCCCTAATTACATTGATTCAACCCAGTCACTATACAAGCAAAAATTCATCAGATTACAAATCACAGATAATTCATCCTGAGGTTCTATGTTTCCCTCTTTCACCCACCTATTGTATGCCAATACATAATTTTGAGGTTTATATTTCCTCACCCACCCATCCATTAGTACCAATAGTTTTGCTCTTAAACATACCAAATTGGTTTAACAGTCAAAGAGGTTTTATGGATATTCAAAACCCATCAAACTAGGACTCGTGAAAATAGACTATAGCTCTATATTTACAGTACAATCTGATAAAATTGATTTCAGTGAGGTACGATAGAGCCCCTCTTATTTTATAGTAACTACAAATTATATCAGATTGTCCTTTTACCTTCGTTTTCTTTTCAGGATTCTTCGTTTTCTTCTCAGGAATTTCATCCTTTTTATCGGGAGCTTCCAAGTTGCCTTCCAGCTTCTGGGCCTTCCTTGGGGTGCCTTCCAGCTTCTTGGCATTCTTTGGGGTGCCTTCCAGCTTCTTGGCCTTCTTTGGGGAAGAACCATTTTGACCTTCTTCATGTTTACGTTTTGGATCTGATCCATTTTGTGTGGTCATTAAATCAAAATAAAACACCAAATGATTTTGAAACAAAAAAATCGATTTGGGTTGTGATAAAATAGGATAAAAAAATACTATAATACCTAATTTTCCACCTTCACTATATTGTTCTGCCATGGTTTGAACAGCTTGCTTATCCTCGTCACTCAGCTTGTCCCAACCAGACATTTTCTCCATTGGACTAGTCCACCAACCAATCTCTAAAAGCATTTGGCATGACGCTAAGAAGCCATCGTCCCACGAAACCATGGATTCTCTGGGTCAGCTGTGGTTGATATGCGTGCCTGCACGAAGGAAAATTATCGCATTACCAAAATACGATACAATGATGAAATATCATTCATGCAACAGTGAAACCATAAACACAAACCACTCCAGCGTTCCATTACAACTGGTCTCATAACTAATGGAAAAACTCGAAAAACATAACGTATCGAAAACAAAAACATGAATGACATAGGAAAGGCAGCCTTTTGAAAACAAGGATGACTACGTCCCACTTGGTTTGCAACTTGTTTGTCCATCTAGATATAAGATTGTATCTAGAACGAAAACAAGGTAAGAAATGAAGTACCAAGATAGAACACCAAAACTCTCAAGACCAGGTGATTAAAAAGAAACTGGATAGTAAATTATAGAAAATATTTTGGTAAAGTTTTAATGAAAAAACAGAAGGAAAGTATGGAGATACCATAAATCCAGAAATCTCCACTATGTTCCTTAGTTTGACATCCTTAATTTTAAATTTTAAATGATTTCAACATGACATGTAGGAAAGTAAATCACTATATGGAGCTAAATGCTTTGCATGTACAGACAAAGGAAGATAGAAGAATATGAAAGAAATGAGAAAGAGTTAAAAAGACTTCACAGGCATATTGTGGAAATTTACCAAGTTTATCCTATTACCAAATTAAACAAGATAAATCTTAGTTTTTAATGGTGGAGGCTGGAGCTTCCAATGATACACCACACCTAGTATATGTGCCTTAATACATAGCCTAACTATCCTTTCTGTTCATAATTGTAATATTTACATCTATATTGTTTTGTATGATTCCCGCCTGCACCCCTCAGCCCCCAATTGAACATCATTACTATTTTTCAAATTTGGAGATCATAAGACCCAACATAATATATCCTGAGTCAGATCTGTGCTACAATTTTAAATTATTATATTTCGTATTGGACAAAGACCATAAAAGCTCTGGGCTGAATTCCAAGCAGAATTTAGAAGAAATAACCAACAAATGATCATATCAGTCTTGCAGCTATCATCAAAGAAACGGCTCATAAAATTAAATTTATACTATTGTTTTGTAGACTTTCATAAGGCCCTTGACACAGTTCCAAGGCATCTTTTGGTTCAAAGACTTTAAGACATGGGCTTTACTGAAACAAGAAATTTCTTTGGTAACAACTCTGTATGAAGCAGCTTATGTGAAGATCCATACCAAAATGGGCACCACATATATGTAATGTAAAATAAGTAGGCCCACTGTAACCCATGCTCTTTAGCCTATATATTCATGATTTGGAGGACCTTTCCTCTACAACTTTGGTAGGTATGCGTGGATCCACATTCATCAGCATCTAAATTGTCCTTTTAATGTTTGAAATTGACAGTCTTACAATGTTACTCAATTTTATTTTTAAAAATCAACCTGATGCACGTTTTCATTTTATAATCAACATGATCTTCACGTAAATATTGCAAAGGCAAGGAGTATGGCATTTAATGTATCAAAGAAAGACTTATCTACAGTTAATCCGGCATACAAAAGTCAATTCTTTAAGGTGATATCTTCTTATACCTACTTGGGTGTGGTTTTTAACAGGATGTCTTTTACCTAAAGACCTGTAATAAAAGAAAGTGTTGGAAAGGATAGGCAGTATCTGCATTCCTTAGACAATGTTTTCAGCTTCAACCTTAAGCCATTCAAGCCAAAGTCATTTGATGTATCAAAGAAATAATCATCTACAGTTATTCTGGCATACAAAGGGCAATTCTTTAAGGTGATATCTTCTTATACCTTACTTGGATGTGGTTGTTAACAGGTTGTCTTTTAGCTTAAGACCTGTAGAAAAAGGAAGTGTTGGCAAGGAATGCAGCATCAGCATCCCTACACAATGTTTTAAACTTTAATAATAAGACATTCAAGCCAGGATTTGTCTCTTCTCATTGCTCAACATTAGTTACCCTCACTAATCTACGGATGTGAAATTTCGGACTCATATTTGAGACGAAGATGTAACAGTTATATTGAGAAAAATTTCATTTCTATGTTATACAAATCCATTCAAAAAGAGAACAGTTGCAAGTTTCAATAGTTTAGCATGATTTGGGGCTTCTTCCTGTCCTCATTCCATCAAGTTTCTACATAGTTACTGTGTTGGATGGATTTATTTGTATAGATGACTCATTTAGGCCACGATAAATATCTTATCTATCCCTCAAATCTTCTACACTTTATTTGTATGAGCACATGTAATATACATAATGTTTATATCCCATTGCTTTCGGTAGCCTTAGAACTAGATTGATCATGATGCGTATATAAATTTTTGATATGGGTATTTGAGGCATCCTTTAGATGTACTATCTCATCCTTGAGAGATTTGATCTCAATACTCATAGCTTGCAATTGGACTTGAAAACCATGGTGTAATGCTTGAAGAGACTTAAGGATAGCCTTATGAGATATGGTATCATTACTAATAGAAGGGGCTGAAAAGCAATTACTAGACAACAAAGAAAACCTAGTTGCTATGCTGCCAATGGGGTGAGAGTGGTGCCGTCAAGTCACACGTGTGGTTGCCCACCCGTGTTCAAATTCCCCCGAGGCACGATCCTCTCTGAGGTGGTTTCGCCGCTAGATGTGGCTTCTCTTCTCACTGCAGTAGCAGCACGTTGGTTTCTTCACTCGCCACCGCCGTAAGTAGCATGCGGAGTTCTTGCTTCACTTAGGCCCCGCTTCACTCACCACAATCGTTGCATTCTCATTCGCTTCACTCTGGATATTGCTTCACTCGCTGCAGATGCTGCATCATTGTTGCTTCACTCAAGGCTACTGCTTCACTCGCGACGGTCACCGCATTCTCGTTCTGGCTTCACTCTGGAGATTGCTTCACTCGTTGGGATGTTGCATCACCATTGTCGGTTACAAGGTTGCTTCATTCGGGTTCCTTGTGTTGGTTCCCATCATTGTAACAAAGGTTGTGGATCCTCTCAAAAAATCCTCAAAGATGTACAAGGATGTGGGTCCTTTCAAAACCCTCAAATTTACCCTCTATCAAAAAAAAACCTAGTTGGTATGCTAGATTTTATTTCCTCCAAAGCTTCACCTCGTAAAATAGATGGATTCTTCTTATTGCAAAAGACCCCAAGAGCACATGTAACCATCTCATTATTACGTTGGGATGGATGGGGGACAATGTCCGTCTCCTGATGAAGGGAAGGGCATTCGAACAAGATTCTTCTTATTACAAAAGACAGCAAGAGCCCTTGTAACCATCTCAATATTATGCTGGGATGGGTGAGGGACAATGTCTATCTCCTAATGAAGGGAAGGGCAGTCAACATGTAGGTTGGGGTCCCTCTAGAGCACCTGACTCCAAAAACATGAAACTAATAAAGGTATCCACAACATGAATGTAAAGCATTGTAAAAGTAAAATGGATGGATTTCAGAGATTTGTTGGCAATGAAGTTTTCCCATTGCTTAGATTTAATTGTTTCCTCCAAGATGGTCGAGTTTCAACTTCCAAGTGTTCCATGGAGGTGCTACCTTGCTACCTAAGAGTCCCTATTGGAAACTTTCAATTATGTTCCCATCAAATTTAAATGTTGACATATCACCATGTCCTTCAAGAGAAGCATACATGCAAACTTTGTCTTCGGGACCCTGATTCAAAGGATCGTGGCATTTCCTTGTGGACTGTTAAATGTGATAAGGAGATAGCACCACCAGTAAATATATTATGTGGTTCCCTCAAGTCATTCATTCAATATGAGGATCATAGATGTCTGGCTTTGTTTATCTATGAAATGTTTCACGTTACACATAAGATCCTTAAACTCAAAAATCATCCTTGTTTCAGCTCCAAACTTATCACCTACAGCTTCCAAAGGCTATGGGTAGCTTTATTTGAGATGCACCAGGCACTGTCATCATGTAATGTTTGGACTATGTACTGTTCTTCGGTCTTGTTGGCAATTATCGGCCACTAGTGGACCTTAATGACTAAATTGAACTAATATATTAATTGCAATTGATCTGAAATGACTCAATAAAACAATGAATAAGGTGTAAAGGCAACATCCAAACACTCAGATAATGCAAACACCTTCCAATGATGACAAAACCCAATGAAAATGGTAAATGCACTCTTCTTAGTGATACCAATGTTCTCCTTCATCTTCCTGTCACTTTTTATTCTTCCATTTGCTAGCTGAATAGAGTAGATTTCATTTGAAAATATGCTTGCAAAGTGTTCAACTAAATGTCTTTCATTCTCTTAACGAGGAATAAAACCTAAACATAATTTGTTCCAAAATCTTTCTAATGTTCAATCATCTGAAGTCTTGCTGGTTATTTCTTAGTTCCCAATAGCCTTGTGAGAAATAGTGGTTTGGGATACCTTGCTCACATTGGCCTTGGCTTTAACCTTGATTGATCGCAGCTAAAGTATTATTTAATTAGAAAATAATAAAGTGCACATAAAGTTAGTCTTTTAATATTTTAATTAAGTTTTATTAGTTTTCCCTCCAAAAGGGAAAAGGTCGGCCATTTGAATGTTGCACCCCTTATCTTATAAAAGGAGGTTGCATGGCCATCTTTTGGGTATGTTGGATTAAATCATTTATGTCTCTCCATGCTTGGAGAAATGGGATGTATGCCCTAGTTGTTGCTCTCTCTCTTTGACAATCAAGTTGGAGCTATTGAAGATCTGATTGAAGACTTATATTTGCATTATTGTGGTGGATTATCATTATTGTTTATGCCCTAAGTGTGGCGAATTTCCTTGGTGGAATATTTTAGTGCAAATCTATTTTTTCTAACCCTAGCGACTAGGGTTTGGGGTTGTTTTTCCACATTTCGTGCCCAAAAAAATCTGCAAAAATACTCATTGGATTCCTCATAATTTTGTGAACATTTTGATATGTCATTTGCGTGATTTGGTTGGGTATTTTGTGAGATATTGAATTTACAAATTTTGACTGACTTTAGGGCAGCAACCTGTTCTAGGTTTTGTGACAGCTTTTTGGGGTCTTCCCACCCTTGGAATTTGGCGATTTTGGGCTTGTTGGAAAGATAAAAATTCAAGGATTCTTTTGGTCTTTGTTTCATTTGAAAATACTAAGTTTTGAGGAAGTTATGCCCTTTTCAAGCTCTGTTGTGTTTTCCTTTCGAATAAAAATCAGATCTAAGGTTTTTGGAGAATTTTTGAGGTTATTTGGGCTTCATAAATTAGTGGCAGCTTTGAGGATTAATTTCATCATTGTTGGGCAAGTTTGGATGCCCTAATCAGCCCTAAATGTGTGGGGCGAAATAGTAGGAGGGCCAGATCTGCATGTTTGGTAGTTGTTATAAATTGGTTTACATCATCTTGTTCCTTGTATTTTTCCGAGTTCGGGCATATGTCATTTGCCTAGATCGGAGTTGTGTAGAGAAAGTTATGCTATTTTGAAGATTGCATAGTTAGGGTTTCAGATTTAAATTATTTTCAATTGTTGTAAAATCTGATTTGAATGTGTTTAAATTCGATTGTTTTCTTCCAATCTATCCCACCACCTTGGCTAGTTCCAACCCCATTTGGGTTCGAAATAGCTGACATTGGGATATTTTAGGTTGATGCAAAAGGGTTTATCCATTCTTTGCTTGATTTTGACAAGTATTTCTTCATTTCCTAACTTGTCTAAAAAGGGGACATTTACAGTGGTATCAGAGCAACTTTCCTCTACTCTTGTGGGTGTTGTTTGCAGAGTCTTTTGAATCATGGAACTAGCAAGTGATGGGGAATTGAGGACCAAGCTCTACAGACTTGGGAGATGGCTCGAGTATCCTCCACATGTGAAGAGTGTGTTGCTCAACACTCTAGAAGAAGCGGCAAGTTGTTTGTCTATGATAGAACAATCAGATTATGGCTCCATGTTTTCAGCGATGTACTCTTTGGTGACCCATTTGGCTAGATCCGAACTGTTGAGGCATGATGAGGTGGATGTGAGGCTCATGGTCATCACTTGCATTAGCGAGGTTACAAGGATAACAACCCCAAGTTTGCCATACAATGACACCACCATGGAAGAGGTCTTTGAGCTCATGATAGGAAGTTTTCAAAAGCTTTGGGACACCACAAACCCTTACTTTGATAAGAGGGTTAAGATCTTGGAGAATATGGCAAAGGTAAGATCTTGTATACCAATGTTAGATCTTGATTGTGATGATCTCATTCTCCACATGTTTGAAGTATTCTTTGTTGTCCTACATGATGATCACTCCCAAAAATAATGGTTGCAATGCAAACCATCTTGTCCCTAGTGTTGAATGAATATGAGGATCCCCCACAACCATTGTTATCCATGCTTGAGGAAGGTTTGAGACAAGAGGAGTCATGTATTGCTCATACTTTAGCCAAAGGTGTTTTGGATCAATGTTCAAGCAAGGTGAAGGCATATATGTTAGCAAGGTCTCCTATGAAGCAAGAAGGATCAGCTCTCCAAGGTATGAGTCACTTGGTGTTTGGTGATAAATTATTGATATCTAATGCTTGCATCCAACTTGGTGATTGCACAGAAAAATCAGATTTGATTCAAGAGGAAGTGAAGGAAGAAGAGCCACCGGATGAAAATAAGCAAGGTAAAGATTCTTTGTTGATTGAAGAGGTTTCTTTGCCTTTTGATGATTGCATGCATGATGATAAAGTGATCATGGGAGATGAGTCAAAGAGGAAAGAGAAACTTGATTTGCAAGTTTGCATGGACAAGCAAAATGAGGGCAGCCAAGAGGTAATCAATGATCATTATTTGGTTGTTACTAATGCTACTTGGGTTGGTAATGAATGCAAGGATGTAGGGATGTGTGCTAAGCAAGAAGAGGAAGAAGAAAGGGTGATCAAAGTCCCTTACTCAAATAAAAACAAGGACAGTCCGCTTGCTGGTCTGTTTATGACAACGGACATTAGTGAGCAAAAGAAGGGCCCTTTCTACTATGAAGAGGAGTCCAAGGTTGTTTCATGCATGGGTGGGTATTACACGGTCATGGCAAGCAGGCCAAGGCATGGATATTATCATGATGAGCTCGTTGTCCATTCCGGAACAGCCAAGGTAGTGAAGCAAACAAATGACATTCAAGGCCTTGAAGAGGATCATGAGGATATCTCATACATGCATCCTCCAAGTATGAAGTTTAGTCATCATTATGAGAGATCTACAAGCAAAATAAATGAAGTTTTTGAGCAAGGAAACTTCCCGGTTCAAAACCACCATGTTGGGCACTCTAAGGTATGGGAACCAAGTGTTTTTCCAAAGGATATCAGTTCTGATTTTCTGATTTTTACATCTGATTTCATGGGGTTAAGTGAAATTTCAGAATTGTATATGGCTAACACAAGTATTGGCAAGCATGACTTGACCTTAGGAGATCCGGAAATAAGTGGGAAAGGTGTTTTTCTGAGTGCTAATGATGACTTTCAGATTAAAAGACTTGTTATGGCAGCCACTAAGGATCTTGTCATTCAATGGACAAGAGAGTCTTTTACATGCTTTGATGATGAGGGCAATAAAGGTACGCTTGGCATGGACAAGGGCAAGATGTGTTTCAGATTGATTACTCCTCATTGCATGATTCACACTCACCAAGATGCAATTTTTTCTATCCATTTGGCCATGCATTTGAGTATTTTTCAGTTTGCTAAAGTTGGGGGTGAAGTTTCAGTCATGTTGAGGTCATTTTCCTCCCCTAGATTGTTGTTCTTTCATGATTGGGTGAAATTTCTGAAGTATGACAGTTGTTGTCCTATCATTTTCATTGTTGTCATAAATATTTCCAGCCCCCTTATTACTTCTACAGATGTGTTTTTAACCATGCAGTTGAAGAGTTTGTTGTTGATGATTGTTGTTGGCTTATGCATGGTTACTTTGGGGTGGATCCCAGCCACTTTGATCCTGATTTTTGAGAGGAAAATGCATGACTACAACAGCGTTTGGGGCAACATAACAACATTTGGGAACAACCCATGTATGGGGAAGAGTTGTGATCTATTCATGCCTTGGAGACATGGAGAAGAAGCTGAAAAAGTGTTTCTCAACACTTATGATTTTTCTAATGTGTTTGCTTCATGTGCAGGATTGAAGACATGTGAAGAAAGATTGTTGTCCTATTCACTTCATGAGGGCATTATTGAGTGGGCAACCTTGGAACTTAGCAAGGCTCATCTAGTTGATGACTCTCGGTCCTATGATGAAGACACCATTACTTGGAGCGCATATTACGGAGTTGATGACCCACCTACTTGGATTGACATGAGGGAAGGAAACATGTTCTTCCCAACTCTTCGCCACCTCACAGGCAGATCGAGATTATGGATGCACCACCCCACATCTTCTCTTTGGGGCATGATACATGGATCTATGAGCTTGCTATTGCTTGAGGGCAAGCAATCTTGGGAAGGGAGGATTGTAATGTCCCCTTTTTTGGACATTTTTGAAAATGAAGAACTGAAGACCCTCAACCCATTTTCTCTCCCGTGGGTTCGAGGATAAAGCTTGGGGATTGTTCTGAGGTGTCTGTTGTTTGCATTGTAGCCCCTTGGCATGCCTTGCGCTACAAGGGGGAGTCTCTAGTTAGTTTTAAAATGTGCACATAGGTTAGTTACTTTTTATTATTTAATTAGAAAATAATAAAGTGCACATAAAGTTAGTCTTTTAATATTTTAATTAAGTTTTATTAGTTTTCCCTCCAAAAGGGAAAAGGTCGGCCATTTGAATGTTGCACCCCTTATCTTATAAAAGGAGGTTGCATGGCCATCTTTTGGTATGTTGGATTAAATCATTTATGTCTCTCCATGCTTGGAGAAATGGGATGTATGCCCTAGTTGTTGCTCTCTCTCTTTGACAATCAAGTTGGAGCTATTGAAGATCTGATTGAAGACTTATATTTGCATTATTGTGGTGGATTATCATTATTGTTTATGCCCTAAGTGTGGCGAATTTCCTTGGTGGAATATTTTAGTGCAAATCTTGTTTTTTCTAACCCTAACGACTAGGGTTTGGGGTTGTTTTTCCACATTTCGTGCCCAGAAAAATCTGCAAAAATACTCATTGGATTCCTCATAATTTTGTGAACATTTTGATATGTCATTTGCGTGATTTGGTTGGGTATTTTGTGAGATATTGAATTTACAAATTTTGACTGACTTTAGGGCAGCGACCTGTTCTGGGTTTTGTGACAGCTTTTTGGGGGTCTTCCCACCCTTGGAATTTGGCGATTTTGGGCTTGTTGGAAAGATAAAAATTCAAGGATTCTTTTGGTCTTTGTTTCATGCGAAAATACTAAGTTTTGAGGAAGTTATGCCCTTTTCAAGCTTTGTTGTGTTTTCCTTTCGAATAAAAATCAGATCTAAGGTTTTTGGAGAATTTCTGAGGTTATTTGGGCTTCATAAATTAGTGGCAGCTTTGAGGATTAATTTCATCATTGTTGGGCAAGTTTGGATGCCCTAATCAGCCCTAAATGTGTGGGGCGAAATAGTAGGAGGGCCAGATTTGCATGTTTGGTAGTTGTTATAAATTGGTTTACATCATCTTGTTCCTTGTATTTTTCCGAGTTCGGGCATATGTCATTTTCCTAGATCGGAGTTGTGTAGAGAAAGTTATGTTATTTTGAAGATTGCAGCAGTTAGGGTTTCAGATTTAAATTATTTTCCAGCTGTTGTAAAATCTGATTTGAATGTGTTTAAATTCCGATTGTTTTCTTCCAATCTATCCCACCACCTTGGCTAGTTCCAACCCCATTTGGGTTCGAAATAGCTGACATTGGGATATTTTAGGTTGATGCAAAAGGGTTTATCCATTCTTTGCTTGATTTTGACAAGTATTTCTTCATTTCAAAACCTAAACCCGGTTAAATCGCCATAAAACTCGCCAAAACAGGGCTCGCCGAGTTTTGGCGAGTACTCGCCAAAGTTAACTCGGCGAGCCCGTGCTAAATACTCGCCAGACGCGGCCTGTACACGGATACACGCTTTTCACACGCAAAAAACATTCTTTTTACACGGTTTTGGCTCTTTTTAAGGCCCTCAACTCCCTCATTGTCACTCACACAACCATTTGAGCTTGCATTGCTTGTGTTGAGTGGATTTTGGAGCGAATTCGAGGAGAGAATTTGGAGATTTGCATTTGGAGGTAGGTTTTTTTTTTTTTTTTTAATTCTTTGAAGTTTTTCCAAATTTTGAATATATTATTTAGGTTTTATAGATTCCTATTGTGATTCTAAATCAATGCAATGTAAAATCGAATGCTTGTACTTTTTTTATACTCATTTGCAGCCAGAGGTATGTAATTTTATTTTATTTTAACGCAAATTCATTGTAAATTAGTTAAATTTTATGTATGTGTATTGTAATCGATTCGTTGTGTAATTCTAAATACATGTAATGTAAAATTGAATACTTGTAAATTTTTAATACTCATTTGCAGCTAGAGGTACGTATTTTTTTTTTAATTAACGCAAATTCATTGTAAATTAGTTAAATTTTATGTATGTGTATTGTAATCGATTCGTTGTGTAATTCTAAATACATGTAATGTAAAATTGAATGCTTGTAATGTATTTTTTTTACTTACGCAAATTTGTTATTCAGGCATGTTTTGTTTTTAAAATTAAATTAAGTTTACGTTTTCTAATTTTTTAAATGTGCATTGTGTTACAGATTAGAGTTTAACAATGGCATCAAAGCTGCTCGATCGTTCGCATCCGGATCACTAAGCAGGACCGTTCCTCCGAATGCCCGTTCCATAGCATGGAAGTATGCTGTACGTGGAAGTTGTGCGGGCGAAATTTTTTGCACTTTCTGTAACAAGAAAATGAATGGAGGCATCAATCGTTTGAAATATCACCTTTCAACTATTCCTTGCCGAGATGTTACAGTTTGCCCCAACGTGTCAGAAGAGGCAACGCGAGAGATTAAAGCAGAGCTGGCAGAGTTAGAGGAGAAAAAACTAGAGAACGCAAGGCTGAAGGCAGCCATAGCACAAGCTATTAGACCTGGGGCTGCAATGGAAGAGAATTTAGACGATGATGCAGCAACAATTGTGGGCTCTACTCGTGGTCCACGCATACGATCAGGAAGAGCCGGAAGAGGCTCATCTTCATCGAGTTCGAGCAAAGGCATACCGAGTTTTTTTGTGGCAAGGAACACACCTGGAGCACAACCTTCATTGGATGGTGCATTCTGGAACAAAGATATGCACGAGGAAGTGGATAAAGCTTGTGCAAATTTTTGGTACTACAACAACCTGCCATTCAATGTGGCAAAGAGCCCATACTGGGAGTACTTGGTGACAGCGTTGACAGTTGTAGGGAAAGGGTACAAGGCACCCTCTCCAAAAGATTTGAGCGGAAAATTACTTGAGGGTGCGATTGCAGATGCCACTACCATGCTAGAAGAGCACAAGAAACAATGGAAAAAATTCGGATGCACCATTCTTTCAGATGGGTGGACGGATGGAAGGAACCGCACCCTTGTTAATTTTTTAGCAGCTTCAAACGGTGAGATGGTGTTTTTAAAATCTATTGATGCCTCTGACATAATAAAAAATGCAGAAAATTTGAGTGTTATGTTAGAGACAACAGATTAGAGGTTGGTGCGTAATGCATGTTGTGCAAGTGTTGTTATAGCATAACGCAGCAAAGATATGTGGCAAATGGGAGACTATCGCAGAGAGACATCCATCACTCTTTTCGACTCCTCAGGCAGCCTCATCGCATTGACCTTCTTCGAGGACATAGGCAAAATTGATTGGGTGAGGCCGGTTGTAGAAGATGCAAGATCTATAACGAAGTACATATACAATCACCCTTGGGTTCTGAGCTTGATGAGAGTACACACAAAGGGGAAAGAACTTGTTCGAGCCGGTGTCACAAGGTTTGCAACTAACTTCTTGACGTTGCAAAGTATTTCTAGTTTGTTGACATCTTTGAAACAAATGTTTGTGAGTCAAGCATGGCTAGACTCACAATATTCAAAGAAAGCTGATGGAGAGAGGGTTGCAAAGATAGTTTTTGATGATATCTTTGCAAAGAGAGCTATAGAGATCATCAAGGTAATTTCAAACTTCGATTTATATTTCATTCCTTTATTTTAATTTGTTAAATTATAAATATTAAATACATTGTTCTACTTTTCACTTTTTTATTTCATTTCTAATATGTATTGTAACTTGTAAGTTTGCAATCTTACATTTTAATTTGTGTGTAGGTGTCAGAGCCGTTGGTGAGAGTTTTGCGTTTGGTTGATGGGGAGCAAAACCCCATGGGGTTTGTATATGAGGCCATGGATAGGACCAAAGAGTCTATCCAAAACTATTACAGGGGGGATATCGTCAGATATGGTCCCTTTTGGGAGATTATTGATCGGAGGTGGAACAATCAACTCCACCAACCTATTCATGCAGCGGGGTACTACCTCAACCCCAAGTATTTCTACTCTGACAGCTTCACAGATGTGAATGGAGAGGTTATGGAGGGCCTTTCGACATGTATTGAGAGGATGATACCGGATGTTGAGACGAGGGACCTCGTTATTTTAGAGCTGCAGAGTTACAAACATGGTAGGGGGAGACTCTTTTCATCAGCTGCTAGCTATTCGAGGGAGAACCACACAGTCACCAGGTAATACCAAGTTACTTAGAATGTTTACCAAGTTACTTATTAGTTACATATTTGATTTTATTAATTAATTATAAATTTTTGATTATCTTGTTAAATGTTTGTAGGTTCTTGGTGGGAGGATTGGGGAGGGAATACCCCAAATCTTCAAAAGTTAGCCCTCAGAATTCTATCTCAACCTTGTAGCGCTTCTGGATGTGAACGCAACTGGAGTTTGTTTGAGGCCATTCACACGAAGAAGCGCAACAAGTTGACTCAAAAAAGACTCAACGACTTGGTTTTTGTGCAATACAATCTCCGGCTTCGCACAAAAAAAGTTGAGGCGACATCAGAGGAGCTCATTGATTTGGATGAGATAGATCCATACAGTGAGTGGACTGGGCAAGAAGAGGAAAACCCTGCATTCACAGCGGACGAGATTGCTTCTTTTGAGAGGGAGGCTATGGAGGGAGAAGCACTAGCAGGACTCCGAGGAGATATTGGAGTGGATGACATCTTTGGAGGTGATCTCCAACATGCAGCAGAGGAGCCACCAGCACCACCATCTAGTTCCAGGATCGAGCCAGATTCGCAGCCTTCTAGGAGGAGCGTGGAGACGCAGCCGAGTGTGGGGACTAGTGGAGCCAGAGGCACTAGACCCTCTCCCCAATATTTCTCTAGATTGGGGAAGAGGAAAATGTAATTTATTGTATATTGTAACTTGCATAGATATGAAATTTATGATGATATTTTTCAATGTCAATCATCATAAATTCATATTACTTATCAGCCGGTTGTCGTATTCGCATGATGATGCGATTTTGTATTGTATTTGTATTCAAATCTAATAGAAAACACTTCTCCAACATTTTATGGGCTCATTTGATACATTTTGTAGCTATGTGTTGCTTAAAATTTATGTTTTTTAAAAAAAATTGAGTATTTTTTAAGTTGTCGAATATTCCCGAGTATTGGCCGAATATTGGCGAAGTTTTTAAGTAGTTTTTTTTTTTTTGGGGTCACATTATCGTTTGTCACATTGAAAACCACCACTCAAACTATGCTTAAAGCTCCATCCTACGATCGTATAGACCACAACCAGCCTAAGTTCCCTCTAACCCGTCTTGTGTGCAATCATTTTAAAACTTATGTTCATAGGAATCAGTGGCATCGCCAATGTGAGCAATCACTTCCATTGTCAATATCCTTGGAAAATGGTGTAGTTCTCCCTCTCATAATAGAGTATTTTTGAACCATGTTAGTAAATGTCTCATAATGATATCCAAATGAGTGTCCATATTGAGCAAGTTCATCATCAAGTGCACACTCTAAAGAATCATTCTCTATCTCAAACATTTGGTCTATAAATGGAAGATCGTGCATTAACACCAAACAAAAATGACAGCTTAAGATCTTTGAATTCCTTCTATTGTGCCTAGTGCAAACAAACATTGCTTGGGCTCTTTCATCACCTAATTGAGGGGGTACACACAATGGAGAAGAGAAATGTACCTATCATAGAAATTTTATAGACCAAAATGAGATACAAAGCTTTGTGAGGATCCTCGCACCGAGCCAATCTGATTTTTTGCCCTTGTATAGTCAATATTCAAGTAGAATTACCACAAATAGGTGGAACACTTCTTGTGAGTTTAATAGCATGTTTGTAGGAGTTGGAGGGGCACATGGTGGTGTGAGTGATCGCTTCCATCGATCTCATGGTCAATAGAACTACTATACACCAAGTATCTTTGATATGTATTGATAAATGACTCGTAATGATAGGAAACCAAGTGTGCCCAAGACAAGTGCGTATATTGGAAAGTCATTTTTTTCAAAAATAGAAGGCACAACATTACCACAAACAAAGTTGACACTTAACTTATTTTGATTCCTAATATTTTTCATAAGACAAACAAACTTTACTTTGGCTCTTCCATCACCCAATTCGGGGCGCGCAATGGGGAAAACCAAGAAATAGATACTAGATTCTCTCATGTAATTTCCCACTTCCTAAGATAACCCATGTTGAAGACCCTTAGCCCATTTTGTCTCCCCGACGGTTAAGGGATGAACACAAGGGGAACTTAAGTCATAATAAGATATTATAAAGTGCATATAAAAGGAATATATATATATATATATATTATAAAAACACTTATAGTACATTATTATAGAGTTAATAATAAAATAGAGTTAAAAAAGCTAAAGTCACTTTATAAAGTCTATTTTTCTCCTAGAAAATGCGACCTCCTTATGGGATGGAACAAGGAGGAAAAAGCATTAAATGAGGGGCTGAAAGCTTATTGGATGTTGAGGGTGGCTATTGGGCCCATTACCTCTATAAAAGCAAGTCGACTTGCTTGTGGAGAGGATGCTTTTCTATTTTAAACAAAATCTGATTTTTGTTTGAGCCTAGAGTTTTTACAAAATATTTCTAAGGATGAAAACCTTTAGAAATAATCTCTTGAGGACGAAAACCCTCTAAGGGATCTAGTAGAAGAACAAAAACCCTTCTCCTAGTTGAGAGGATTCTCCACACAAGGGTTTCCATTGCCGATCAAGGATTTATTGGTGTTTTTCAGTGTTTTCTAGCAGTAAATTTGTGTTACTTCTAGTGAGGGCTTGAGGTGGAAGCTTGTTGCAGATTTTTTAACTTCATTTGCAGCCATATCTAGGGTTATCTACACCCCTGTGGGTGGAGTTAGGTACATTCTAGGGCACGGCTATTTCGGATCTCATCACCAACAACTTTGCCATAATTTTAGAAGCCAAGATCAATTGGTTTGCATTTGCATAATTTTTAGGCCAAGGAAATTATATTCTCAACCTGTCTCAAGGAGCATTCTACACGGATGTGTTTGAAGTCAAATATAATCTCTTGATTCCAACTTTATAAAATTTACTGATTTGTTTGAGCTAAAGATTCAATGGTTTTGCCTTTTATTTTGTGGGTTTTCATCTCCTATGTAAGTCGCCATGCATGTATAAATCCATTTGGGGGAAAACATTGTCCATTTGGGGACATTATATAGTGGTATTAGAGCTATGATTCTCCCATTTATGCAGGTTTGTATGGACACTGAGGAAGTAGGTTTCATATTTCACTATTCAAGAACTGCAGGAAAAGAAGGTATGGGTGATAGAGAAAGACCTGCACCATCGATGAGTTGAGTTATCTCCCGAATGAAGTACTAAGCAGAACAATAGGAGTTCGTAAGGCAAATTGTTGTATTCCCAAAGGGATCTAAAGAGAAGCATTTGTTGGTGCCCTTACTATTTGAGTAGGTCCATACAGAGGGCTAGGAACTTCAGGACAAGACTTTCAAGGCAATCAAGGTGAAAGAAGCTCTTCTACTTATCATGGAGAAAGGGTCTCAAGCAAGACCCCCTCTAAATTCTTTCGTGTTAATTTCCTTCAAAGAACTGAGCCACAAGAGAAAAGAGAACAACCACAAACACATGGGTTTGCTGAAGAAATGGACCTATATGGAGAAGAGTATGCATCATTGAATCCCAACACAAAGGATTTGCTTTCATTCAGAGACTTTTGCCAACTTAGAAGAAGCGAAGGACCAAGGAAGAAGGTGAGTCATCCACAAGAGCCAAGGAAAGATATCCAACATAGATTGGGTAAGATTACTCTTCCTACATATGATGGTACGGATAAATGTTCTGCTAGGGCCTGGTTGCAAAAGTTAGATACTTACTTGTCACTAAATCCTATGTATGAGGAAGAGGCTCTCAAATTTGTCACCTTGCATTTAGAAGGTGTGGCTCACAAATGGTGGTATCATGGTCAGTGACACAAGGACATGGTTCCATTGCCACTCTTGAAGAGTTAGGCAAAAAGGATAATGGAAAGGTTGGAAGACACAACTCAAACAAGAGGCATCCGTGGAAAGGTATACTGTTGATTTTCAGAAACTTGCAATCATGGTTTCAGATGTTAGTGAGAGAAGGTTAGTTGTTTTGTTCATGGAGGGCTTGACCAAACACCTTAGAGGTTTGGTGAAGGCTTTTAAGCCTCCATCTCTTCAAGATGTCATCAAAAGGTCACTAAATATGGAATTTACAGCAGGTAAGAATAAAATTCTGCAGTTTGGACAGCAGCGAACATCACCTTTGGGGCAATAAACAAGTTCACGTGAACAACCAAGAACAACTCCAAATGATAAACAAGAAGCAGCAGTTAGTGGGCAGCAAGGTAGGGAACAAGAATGGGAAAGAAACAGGTCCGAAATTGAAGCAAGGAATGAGTTAAGGAGGAAGAATTATGCTTTGATTGTAAGGACCCATGGACACCCAACCATCGTTGCAAAGGTAAGGGATCTATCCACTACATTGAGGTAGTTTCAGATAATGATGAGGATGAAGATAATGTTGATCCAAAAGACCAAGCAAAGGAGAGGTGGTTATCGCAAGTGCTACACTAGCTACATTAACTGTGTTACCTAGTTTCTATGCTTTCCACGTTCAAGGAGATCTTCATGGGCAAAAGATCACCATATTGATTGATAGTGGAGCAACACACAACTTCATTGATAAAGATTTGGTTGCCAAGTTGGGATTGCAAGAAGAAGACTTCCAAGGAGGCAATGTGATTATGACAGATGGACATTCAATCACATGCACAAAGAAGGTTTCCACAACTCCAATTCACCATGGGAGATCATGAGGTAAGATATGAATTTTTATGTTGGTATTGATGGATTGGATTTAGTACTTGGTGTACAATGGCTTCAATCTTTGGGTGAGTTCATCCAAAATTATCAAACCATGGAGTTGGAGTTCAAGGTACAAGACAAGAAAATTGTTTTGCAAGGTATGAGGAATGGTGTTCCTCAAGTTGTGGCAGCCAAGAGCATGGAAGGGCAGATTGCACAGGATGGGGATGGAAAAGAAAGGAGCATGTCATCGCAGTAGTTGTCTCGTGAAGGAATTCAGCCCATTGTAGATCGTGGTGACATCACAAGGTATGGAATGAGTGAGATAATGTCATATCTTTTGCAACATATTCAAATTTGTTTTCCTCTTGAGAAAAATGAGGAATTAGAGGATGAAATCTGCAATTTAAAGTATGTGCTACCTTTGATACAAATTTGTTTATATGATCATCATAAGAATGGTAGATGGTGGCAAGATTTATCTCACTTAATAGGTATAGGAGCTCGAATTTTAGAGCACTTCAACATGTTTTGCCTCAGACATGGCACTTGGGCAAACGAGTTTGGAATTACTCGAGGACAAGCAATTTCGGAAAGGGAGAACTATAATGTGCCACTTCCTAAGATAACCCATGTCGAGGACCATTAGCCCATTTTGTCTCCTCAACAGCTAAGGGATGAACACAAGGGAAACTTAAGTCATATTAAGTTATTATAAAGTGCATATAAAAAAAAATTATAAAAACACTTATATTAAGTTATTATAGACTTAATAATAAAATAAAATTAGAAAAGCTAAAGTCACTTTATAAAGTATATTTTCCCCCTAGAAAATGCGACCTCCTTATAAGATGGAGCAAAGAGGAAAAGCATTAAATGAGGGGCTGAAAGCTTAAAGGATGTTGAGGTGGCTATTTGGCCCATTACCTCTATAAAAGAAAGTCGAATTGCTTATGGAGAGGATGTTTTTCTATTTTATAGAAAATCTGATTTTTGTCTGAACCTAGAGCTTTTACAAAATATTTCTAAAGACGAAAACCTTTAGAAATAATCTCTTTAGGACGAAAACCCTCTAAGGGATTTAGTAGAAGGATGAAAACCCTTCTACTAGTTGAGAGGATTCTCCACACAGGGGTTTCCATTGCGGATCAAAGATTTATTGGTGTTTTTCAATGTTTTCCAATAGTAGATTTGCAAATTTGTGTTACTTCGACGAGGGTTTGAAGGTGGAAG
This sequence comes from Taxus wallichiana var. yunnanensis, assembly GCA_018340775.1. Lineage (NCBI taxonomy): Eukaryota > Viridiplantae > Streptophyta > Pinopsida > Cupressales > Taxaceae > Taxus > Taxus wallichiana. Next base: position 516,807,250 of record CM031242.1, on the reverse strand, counting down.
CTTGTTGCAGATTTTTTTAACTTCATTTGCAGCCATATCTAGGGTTATCTACACCCTTGTGGGTGCATTTAGGTACATTCGAGGGCGCAGATGTTTCGGATTTCGTCACCAACAACTTTGCCATAATTTTAGAAGCCAAGATCAGCTGGTTTGCATAATTTTTGGGCCAAGGAAATTGTATTTTCAGCTATGTCTGAAGGAGCATTCTGCAGATTTTAATAAAATAATTATATCCTATTCTGAAGTCAAATATGGTATTTCTCTCTTAATTCCATCTTTATAAAATTTGTTGAGTTTGAGCTAAAGATTAAGTGGTTTTGCCTTTTATTTTGTGGGTTTTCATCTCCTATGCAAGTCGCCATGCATGTATAAAATTCAGATCTGCATTGAACTATTTTATAAATTATTTAGAAATTGTTCTTTGGATCATTTGGGGGTAAAAATTGTCCATTTAGGGAAATTACATCTCCATGCCAAACAAACATTCTCCTAGTTGGCATAAATTTTATTTTGATAAAACGTATCGGGAACAATCTATATTTTTGTTGCTAATTATTATCGAGAACAGTCAAAACATGCTCTAGTTTCTCCCACATCATGCTTAATTTAAGAATGCCAATTAAGTAGCACAACCATACAATATTTAGTGAAGAGCCAAAGAATATCATCCATCACTCACAAATGTTGTAGGTGCATTAGTTAACTTGAACATGATCAACTAGTTAAAAAAATCGTACATCGACATATTATATTTGAAATATCAATCAGCTCAATTGATTTTTGGTAGTACCTGCCGTGGGCTTAATCTCAAGAAAGTTTCACCTCGAGAACTTTTCCACCAAATCATCACCAACAAATCTAGTACATATTTTTCACAAAGTTCAAAATATTTTATCGAGGCTGATCTTAGTGACCACTAAGCTCTAAATATTTCATTGTGGCTGACCTTAGCGACTGCTAAGAACAGAAATATGTGTCTTGACCCCTCAATAGTGCATGTATTGCCGCACTTTTCTCATTGCATTAATAGTTTTCATGTTAATGATGCCTAGCGACCGCTAAGCTCTAAATATTTCGTTGTGGCTGATCGTAAGCGACCACTGGGATTAGAACTACATATTTCTTGACCCCTTAATAATGCATGTATTGTCGCACTTTGCCCATCACATCAATAATTTTCTTGTTAATGATGTGTAACAACCGCCAAGCTCTAAATATTTCATTATGGCTGACCCTAACAACCGCTAAGATCAGAACTACGTATGTCTTGACCTCAATAGTGCATGTATTGCCACACTTTTGCTCATTGCATTAATAGTTGTCCTATGAATAATGCCTAGATATGGCCAAGCTCTAAATATTTCGTTGTGGATGACCTTACTTGCTTAGTGATTTGTAGTTAAAAAGAGTCGCCTTGTCCCATCCTTTATTTCATGCCAACACAATCGGGCTTTGGTAGGGTGAATTGCTTGGCTGCGTGTGACTCTTGATTCAGCGCCTAAATCTAATGCTTGACCTCCTCATTCTATGGATCACCAAGCCCCTCTATCGGCAAGTAAATTACCGATATGTTTCGTAGTACTTGTTGCCACTCATGTGTACTATTCCTCTTGTTGGACACCCTTCAAAGCTGCCTATGGAAAATTAGAGAATTTTTTAGGGACTTCTTATGGGCTAGCTATGAAGACAACAAAGGCTTCCATAGAGTTGATTGGACATTTGTTGTAGACCCAAAGATTTCGAGTGGCTTGGGCTTTATTGATATCAAAACTTCAAGGTCATGCTCTTAATGTGAAATGGATTATCGAGAGGCCAGAGGGTACAAAATTTTGAAAGATCATGCTAAGAAACTACATTCTTCTAGGAACCCAACTTGGAAAGAAGGCTTAGAGGGGTCTAGACTTTCAAACTCTCCTCATTCTAGTGTCATTAAAATTGGAGGCACTTTTGTTGCAAAAATCCACTAGAAAGCTTGGGAGATGCTCAAACCCCACTTTATTTGGGTGGGTAATGAATTCAAAAATGGACTTTCCATCAACTGCCACTCTATATGGTGGTCGTCCATAATCCAATTGTAGATTGTCGTTATTGGCATGATCCCCAAAATTAAAGATCTCCCTTTACAAAGGGAATTCACACTCTTAATGACAATTTCTACAAGAAAATAGCAAGAAAATAGGGCTTGGCTTTCTTGGGACAATATTAAGCAAAAAAATCTAGCTAAGTAATGAAGATGTCATTCCTATCGCTAAGATTAGAATGTTATCCCAGATACGCTCCATAAAATTGGAATTTTTTCCTAGGTTCTTTGGTGGAGAGACTCAAACTAGTTCGTTGCCACACCTTTCTGCCAATATAAACTCCAGATTCACTACCAGGCCCTGTTAGTTTCTCACAAAATTCCTATTGATTCTTTAAATCGTTGGTGGAACCTCAAGTCCTCCCACTCAGAGCTGAGCTAGGAAGTTTGACAAGCTTTGGAAAATTCCCACTAAACCTAAAGAGGCTCAATTTATACGGTGCATTATACACCAAGGGATCCCAATCAAGAAAGGCTTAAGCACATGGGAATTGCAAACCCGTTTGCCCAGCTTCCAACGAAGCTGAGACTATCAAGCACCTTTTTTGGTTTTTCCCCTTTGCTTAATTTGCTTGGAAATGGATTCACTCCATATTTCAACCCTTCTAGATTTCTTTACCTGGAAAATGGTTTTGCTAAGGGACTCAACCATGCTTTACCTGCAATTTACACCCAATTTTGACAATTATTTGAGTTGATATTCTTTTTCATGTCCTGGAAAGACCAAAATTATGCTCTTTTTAATCAATATACAAATGGATAGAATTTTTCTATTTTTAATAAAGTTGTCATTGTTGCCAATGTGTTACTCTAGATTCGGGTCTAGGTGGAACAAATTTCGCTTGGAGGTAGAATATCTGCAAACACTCATCAACCATTGGGGCAATGTTTCTTATGCGATAAGTGTGGACCACAAGATCTCCAATGATAGTATTCCTCCCTCGAGGTCGTGGCCATAGCTCCCTACCAATGCTTAAGGAGCAGACATAAAAGTTTTAGCCCCCATTCTTGACCACCCTCCCTTTTGTGGGGGTGGTGGAGGGAGGGGCTACAACAAGTTTGGCACCATGGGTGTTGGTCTTTGGCAGTGTTAGGTGGGAGTGACTAGGACGTTCCTCCTCTTGGTGGCGACAATGAATCTAGTGGTGATACTTGGAGTACTCCCCCCTTTGGAAAATTCTCTTGCCTTCTCTTATCATTTCTCTCGGCAAGAAGATAAAGATGATATCCAAGATGGTTAGGAAGGACTTTCGGATCATGAACCTTCAGAATGGCGGGTGGAGTAGAAAACCAGATAGCCCCCACTACCACCTCCAATAGCTTCCATGTTTCATGCCGTTTAGTGCCTTTTTCTTTTGTGCTTTCTATTGATCAGTCTCTATTAATGAACAAGATTATTGTTAACCACCTTGCCCACGTGCCAATTGTATTCTCTTGAGTTGGGCTCACTTTGGAATTTTGGGGCATGTTATTGTACTCACCCATATTTTGTATGGTTAATATACTCTTTGTACTATTAATAGAGATGTTTTTCAATAAAAATAGTTTCACCAAGCCCCATACCACCCATATTTTGAATGATTAACATACTCTATGTAGTCTATTATTAATAGAGATGTTTTTCAATAAAAATTAGTCTCACTATTTCATATCAATATGAGAATGGAAATGGGAAAGACAAAAAATTAAAATATTTTAAAATAGACAATCTAAAATTACAAAATCAAAATTTCAAAATGCTTATAGCTACAAACATTGAGAAAGAACTTGAGAAATTAGAGTAATCATTAGGTGGATATTTTACAATCCCAAAAAGCCTCTCATCATTAGTATTGTTGGTCTCTACATTATACACAAATAAAGAATGGCCTAATAGAATATTCTCTTCTCTTTGGGTAATCTAGACTAGGATAGTGAAAGGGGCCATACTAAAGATACACACAATAGGGTCAGAGGTTGTAAAAGACCTAGATCTAGAAAAGCGATAATCCATGCTTTATGAAAGATGTAGGGTTCTAAATCCTAGATCTAAGATAGGGGAGTAGCAACTAACTAGGTCCCTGATAATAGAGTGATAATAAAGTGATAATAACAAGGTTTGTGATGCCCCCATGTTGTAAACCAATTGTTAGGATCATTTTGGGTCCTCTACACCTCTATAAGTCGTTACAGTGGGTGCTTTGGTGTTTAGCAAGTGTGGCTCATGTGCTTTATGGTCCCTCACAATTAGAAGCATGGGACACATTTACTCTAGTGTCGTAAAAGTGGTAACCACGTGTGGTCTCATGTAGAGGCTTGCGTTAGTTAACAAAAAAACATCGCTCGCTTTTAGCCATAACTTTTGGGCCCAAAATATGTGGACATTACAAGGTTGTAACAAGATAGAGATACTTATGTTAGGGTTGTAAACTTGGATTGTAAGGATCAATATGTTGTAAAGGATTGTGGAAGCCCAAAGGGTGGATCAGTAAAGGACCAATAGATAATAATGCAATAAATTAAGAATATAATATTGTACTCTAATTTACGCATGACAAATCAAACAATCAATCAATATGAAATAACTTTAAGGAAATTAGTTTAGAGATACTTACCTTTGTGCGAGACATCATTGCACATTAATTTCCCCAAGGTTAATAACACCTTATGAGAGAATTAATGTGGGATATCATAGGACGAATAAAGAGAAGATCTAGATAAGCCACTTTTTGAAGACTCCAAAGATTCCAAAGGCTGAGAATCATGTAAGTGCAGCTCTTATGCTTGGGAATCTTAAGTACCCAATACTCCAAGTGTAGACTCAAAAGATAAGTAAGACTAAATTTAAGACCTTTAAGACCTCAAGGGCAGATTGACGAGCACCCAGATATCTTGTATGAATGATGATGATGTGATGGAAAGAGCACTCAAATGCTACATATATAAGGATCATGATTAGGCATTATAGTTTATGTTAACTCGACGCCGTCGGTTGTTAGAAATTTAAGTCGACGGCATTAATTATGGTCGATACCATTGGATCCAAGTAATGCCTTATCAAAGGGATCCTAAAAGAAGTCTCAATGGATGGATGTAACATTTGGAGTTGATAAAAGGTGATATGAAAAAGGTATGCGTGTATTGTAAGTAGATATGGAGGCGACCGTAAGAGGATAGTAAGGTGATGTTCAGAGGAGACTCTAAAAGATGACTATAAAGGTATAAAAAATATCTAAGGTGTTATATCATGGACTACACATCAAGGCCTTCTCATAAGTACCAATTGCCAACCAACACTATTTAACCATTTTGGGTTAGCCCCTTCTGACAATGTACCTAAGGACATCGCTGGGAAGTTGATGCGTCAATAGTGCCTACAAAGAGAAAAAGCCGGTGGAAGTGAAAAATTAGGTGTATACATACATCATCATCTTCTTACAACGAAGCCCAACCAATCTCAATTGCAAAACCTAGCCCTCGTCAACCTCGCCTCGCTCCAAAACTCAATAAATGTGTTTTTATCTATCAAACCTGGGGGCCATGAGATTTCCCTCATTTAACCGGTGACTTAGATTTTCATATAAATGTGTTTTTATCTAAGAAGTTTTACTTTAACCACTTAGTTCATGAACCATAACTAAGTTCGCATGAATAAGCAAAGTTGTTTTAAGAAAGGAAAAATTATAGAAGAAGAAAGTCAAGGTATTACAGAAGAAGAAGTAAGGAAGATGTGCATCCCAATTAGTAGATAGCAGAGCTAATTCGCATGCACATATAAGAAACTTAATAGATTTGAACACACTGTAATTATAAAGCAAAGGCAATTCTAGATCCAGATCTAAAATAACACAAAGTTTACTTTAAAGATCTAAGATTTAAAAGCAAGAAACACAGTACGCCGTGACACAAAGTTCTCCGGAAACCTGCTTCTTTGTATTCCTCTCGCAACAAGTGGCTCTCGGGGGTTCAAAGACAAAGTCTAGAACACAAGATTGCTTCTTACAAATTCTGATCGATCATTAACCCGGAGGTTCTTCTCCTACTTATAGAATGTAGGAGGGAAAGTACAAATAGAAGACTCAAACTGAACTAAAGTATGAACAACAAGTAAAGATGACATTTGGCAATCATCCTCAACTAACTTCTTCTTAAGTGACACATGTATCACTTAACTAATAGAAAGGTTCCACATGACTTCAAGTAATGGTTGCAAAACCAATAACTTAGAAGTTTACAATTTCATCCGGGAACATAGAAAGTAGAAGAAGAAAGAATAGAAGAAGTCATGCCAGCTGTAACATCTACATCTTCTTCTTGTTCTGATATCTGATATACTTGTCGAACATATAATTCAGCATCTTTCCATCTGTTTTAGCTCATCGCTTCTTTTTCTCGTCCCGAACCGCAGCAACCCTTCATTCAACACTTTGCTGCATGCTTCCACTTCTTCCAAACTTGGCCCAAATCTCGCAATGTCTGCCTGCAATGTCACCAGCCTACTGATAGAGTTCATCGTGAAAGGCTTGGTAGCTTTATCAATTCTCTTTTGTACCATCAGAAGAGAACTTTCCAGGGAATCATGCACCTCGTTAGAAATAATCCGAACGTATGAAGTAACACCTCCATCCACTCTTTCCTCAGTGAAAGAAATGATACTGTCCGGCAAATCTGATGTTCTACTCTCAAGCGCCTGCATCCTTTTCAGCAAAACTCTGCAGATCTCCAAACGGAAAGATACTGCAAACTCTAGCTGCTTCCCCTTCTCGACTGATCCATCCGGCACAATTTGTTCTGCAACCAATACATCTCCCGGCAGCTTGTTGATCTCGCCAAAATACTCAAAGTTACTCTCTCGCAATCGTATTCATTCCTTCTATGCTTTCTATCGCTGCTTTAGTTGATTTGCTGCATCGTTTCATAACCTTTAAAGGGTGGCACTTCCCAAGTCAGCACAAGCTTCGATTTAATAATCGATCCTTCCATTCCAATAGCCTTTACTTGATTGCTTGCATCTTCCATTTCCCGCATAAGATGATCACTCACCACGCTGAAATGGCTGAACGGAAGGTTTAGCAACCTTGGCTATGATCTCACATAATTGAGATATTTGCTTTCGCAGCCTCTTCTTTCTCCGCCTTTTCACCGTCAAGCCTAAGGAACAAAGCATCCAAAGAACGTCCTCGCGTGTCCCGCTTCAATCCTTCAAAGGGTAGCTTGACCGAGTGGTATTTTGGTCACCGTCACATCTTCGCCGTGAGCTCCTCTTCTACCTTTCCTTCCGCCGGAATTGATATCTCAAAGAAACTTCTCTCCCGAATCCTCGATGATCAACCTAGAAGTTGCTTTTTAGCAACTTTAGGCCTTCGTCTCTTCTCGCTCGATCCTCAAGTAGCCGCAAGTCATGTTCCTCTAAGTTCATCTCTACTCTTGCTTCCGAACCAACCGCAAAGCTAACCATTCCGAGAAATTACTTCTGAGAGTGAGAAGTCGCCGAGTGCACTACCATCTCCCGCCCGCATCCTCTCCATCGTAAAGTGCCACAAGATCATGGCTGCCATCTTCAAACATCCAAGGACAAAGCTCTTTCGAACTCCGTCATCGCAGCTTCAACATCTCTCTCGAACGGGTGATGAACGAAGTGGTCAGGAGAGAAGACGAACGTCCGTTGGTTTCAATGAAGGCATGGAAGCATCCCGCCGCCGTGGTGCAATAGTTGGTGATCCTCTGGTACCGGAGAAGTCGGAGTCAAAGCTATGGTCGAGAAGTGGTCTTCTTTCTCTTGAGATCTTCTCTGTACTTTCAACTTTCTGACCTTCACGCTTTCTCCTTCATGCTTTCGCTTGAGGGAATCTCCCCCAGGCTATGTCGAAGTTGCCTGTGATTTGATTCATCAATGCTTCATCAAGGCAATATCCCTTCGACAGTAACCAGTTCGAAGTATTCACCAACACAGCTCCAGATCTTTCTTCTATCAGGTCAGCAACTCGCCATCGCTATCCCGCAAAGATAGCTTTATCTCCTCCCATTCGATGGTAAGTGTCAAGTACCACGTTCCCATCATCTTTAAGATCCGCAGGTATCCGCGCTAGTCCAAAGTCAAATACTTGCTTTGCCGATAGCCTGCTGAAATCTTTCTTTCTAACCTCGTACTCACTTCTGCACTTCATCCAGAAATCTTCTAACGAAGGCACATGTGCGTACTCCTGGGAGATTGTCTTCCGGCTATTCCAAATGGATCGAAATTAAGCCGCGCAGGAAGAACTCTCGCTCATACTGACAACATTTGTGCTTCCATCCTCGAGCTCGTGAATGCCGATGCAACCGTAATATCCCACGCTGAGTGGGAAGAAGCCCGTAGACTTGTGCCGCTTCGATCAAGGTCGTGTAACTCCACAAGTTTGCCGCTCACCCCATGGCGATCAACTGTCACTCGGTACCGGGCATCTTTATTGGTTCACCCGAAAAGCTCGTAACCCCGAGGTATGTGAAATCTCGCAAACCGGATGAATACACCGCCAATCTTGACACCGCTTCCCATGCTTCCTCGCTACCCCGTGAGTCTTCAAGTCTTTGTCTAACCCGCAGATGAAATCGTAGAAGAAGTCATCGCTGATCACTTCAAGTCCTTCGCACGCAGTACAAGAAGTCGTGGGTAGCACTCAAAATGGGATCCTGGAAAGAATACCACATCTATCCAAACTTGGAAAAGACACCCGTGAAGTCGCAAAGATACACCAAGTATGAAGTCATCTTCAAGTCAAGGTACGCTTCACGCCCGCAGCTTGCTCACCGATGTCATTGCTAATAATTTCTCGACCAATTGATTATAGAATCAACCTTGTTGATTTCAATGGTCCCGATGAAAGCATACATCCATGTCCGGAAAGTGTAGGCATTCGCTTCACCATTCAACCCGCATAGCAATTTGACGATATCATCCGCCTCCCGCACCAAATTGGATCGTGGAAGAGTTCTCGAACTTGGAAGGGGATCTAGGCTTCTTCATGAACCGGCTATTCATGATGCTCACACAAGCCACTCTATGCTTTTCCCACCTACGTCACAAGATCCCGAATGCTAATAGAAGTCACCACCTTTCGACCGGAATCTTCTTCATGACAATAATTGAAGAATTCTCGCATCCAAACGAATTATTGTCTTTCCCGCAACATCATCACGCACCGATCCGGATGAAGGATGATAAGATCTAGCACACTCCATCACAAACTCGCAATTGGGGTTGACACGGAAAGCCGCAGCTCGAATAATTCCACTACTTTTGACCGCACGCATGAGTGAAGTCTTTCCACTGGATCTATCAATCAAATCGAAAGAGGTTCGGGCCTAGATCCGTGTCTCCTATGTCCAAAGTTCGAAGCAATGCATGAATCCATCGTGGCTCTCTTTTTCATCTCCTTTCGCCATGGCTTTGTCTATCTTTGTCCAATAATTCTTTTTCTTCTAACTTGGCCGGATTTCTTCAATACCGTGCAGATCTCGACAATTCTTCAAATTCGGAGGATATTTCGCAATGTATCGACATTGATAAAAACTCCTTTTCTTTTATAAAGCACCTGTAATGAGTTCCTGCAATTTATTCAGACAAAAATGGCCACCGGAGCATGAATAGTGAATTTAAATTATAAAAATCTGCACTTTTCAAGCCTGCTGCCCCAAAAATTGGTGTTTAATTTGCACATAAAGAGAGCATGAATCCTTTCAATCAACACCTGAGCTCCTGTAACACCTGTGAAAACAACTATGCAGACGAAGATCAACCTTCTCCAAAGCATGCGCCAAATCTGGAAGCTTTTAGCCTTGTTAGCACTTTGTCTGAACAAAATCCTTCCTCTAATGGGGGCGCACTTTTCCTCCTTGCTGCAATTCTTTACCTGTGAATTAAATTATTCACCCATATGGCTGCCCATGCTTATATAACCTTCACAATTCTATAATTAATAATTGCCCTAACAATTAAAGGCAATTAATTAATTAAAAATCATGCTTTTCTCTTTTAAAAATAGCATGTTTAAGGACAGCCATCCAATAAATTAAATTAATCCAATTTAATCCTTCACACAGCACTTCACTCAAGCCCCACAGTGTGCTTTGACCATAGCCACTGAAAATAGAAATTAATTTAATGTTTTAAAGCTTCAAAAAACATTAAATAATGCCCAAATGGGGCGCACTTTTTGAGAGGAAGGGGGCAGCCACTAAATAAATTAAATTTAATTAATTTAATTCCTTTCTTTTATTCCTTCTTTGACTTTTTGACCTCCTCAAGCTTGGGCGCACTTTTTTAAGAAGAAAGATTATTAAAAATAATCAATTTAATCTTTTTAATCTATCACCAAAGGGGGCGCACTTTTTTGCACATGTAATTCTATTTTTAAGAATTTTTCCATAATGGGATTCTTTACCCTGCCAGGCAGGCACCAAAATCCCGTGATCCACTTAAGTGATTTGACTTTGACAATGGGATTCTTTACCCTGCAAGGCAGGCACTAAAATCCCATGATTTCACTTAAGTCACTTTCCTTTTATTATATCATGGGAATTTTTACCCTGCAAGGCAGGCAATAAATTCCCACCTGCCTGCAGCCTCTATTTTTCCCACTGCAGCTTAAGTGACTTTTATAACACGGAAAAGTACCGCCAGTGGTATACAATTCCCACCCCGCCTCGCGGCTTATATTTTTCCCATCGCAGCTTAAATCCTTTGTTTTCCAAAAATGCCCATTTTCCAAAAATGCGCCATCCCGCAGGGGCTTTTTGCGTGTATGCACGACTTCGCTTTTTTCCCTGATCCGCACTCCGATGACGACTTCCTCCATAGGCAAAATGTGCGTGTATGTTTTCCACCTGCTAAATCCCCAGCAAAAATCGGGCTTATGGCACTTTAGGATTATTTTGCAAAGGAGTTGCAAACGACCCCAGAGAAATTTTACAAGGTGAAAAAATGTGAAATGAGGACACCACAAAAACACGAAAAATTGCCAAAAGTTACAAATAAAGCCCAAAACTTAAAATAAGTTAAAATCCTTCACGTACATAGGAATAATAACATATTCGATCATAATGGAGTCAAACAATGAGCGCAAATAGCCTCATACGTAGGGCTCAAAATAATTAAATACAAATTTGTCCCGAACTAAATCCCTCGACATTAATAAAACAATTTTGGGCATCCGGGTATTTGGCAAGATAAAAAGGCTAATATGGCACTTTAGGATAAATAAATAATGTTAAGAGTTTAAAATTTGAGGGTAAAACTATAATACAAATATTTGTCAAAAATGAATCTCTAACCACCACATTCTTCACCCTCTTTGTTATGTCTTGGACTCCACCCCACCTAGTCCAATCCTAGGTCATAAATCATAAGCTGAAACGGCTCACCGCAACTCAAAAATCCTCTCCAATAAAATGAAATTGGGGTATTCCTTCCTCAAAAGAACCGACATTATTAGAAATATTGGAATGTTTCATTAGTTATGTCTCGGTTAGTAATTATTTTTATTATAGTTAAGGTATGGGTTTTCCATCACACCAACCCTACTGACCCTATTGGCCTTTTGTTTGAATTTGATAGCACCTTGTTAGATTACAAAGATTATTTCAATATCAATTCAATCTTTTTCTTGACTTTTTCATAGTCCATCATGTGGTATCCAAAACATTTGATCTCGCATATGTCATGAGGCTACATTGAATATGGTGTTGCCATTCTGTTGAAGATCACGTCTATAAGATAAAGTGTGATGAGCAAAAGCCAATAGGCTGTTATTTCCAGACTAGTAGTTACAATTGTGGCAAGCATCAGTTTGGGAATTTCTCCTACATGCGGGTTTATCAATAACTACGCAGTTGCGATTTTTGCAGCTATCACTTTGGTGATTTTCCTACAGAACTCAAAAATGGCAGTCAGTTAGGCAGAGCCCACTGCCCAATACAGTTACGGAAGACAATCAAGGAGGATAAATAAGCAACAAAAGTCTTATTCGTACAATAGTGTGCATATGTTGTGATAATAGCTATCCACAAGTATGCAGTTGTTTGAAGCAGTAATAGAGGAGATTAACAAAAGAAAGGTTCCTCTTTAATCAAAGAGTGTAGAGGAAGGGAGGAGTTTCAGTGTTCAAATTCCACACGTACCACTGGTAAGGGCCAGTGCTGTTTGGGAGCTTGGAAGGGGCCAGCACATCAAGGGTGTTGTGACACACAAGGTGCATGATCCGAGTGAGAGGCACTCCAGTGCAATGTAACACTCATGGATTTCTTCCCGTCACTATAAGATCAAGGCATAGGTAAATCAAAGCCATCATGTGGTGATTTGAGGCCATTTGCCAAGCAAATGATGTGTGGAACTTGATGCTAAATACAATTAAAACTGGACGTAAGACTTCTTATTGAAATACCAAAGTGGATGAAGCACCTCAAATGGGTTAGTTTATGATGAAACATTGAATATATGGTCAATTTTTTTTTGTTCAAGTGCAGTTACCAATTCATCTTTCAAAATAGGAGAGTGCTAAACATGGGGTACCAATTGATCCAGCCACAGTTAGGAGTCCAAATGAAAAGATGCCAGACTGTCCAACCTTGACATAATCATGCAAAGGAATATTAACAACAAATTGCAGTAATAACAATGTATATTTTCATCAACATGAGACTGATCCCCAACGATAGTCTTACACACACACTTTGCCAACTTAGTGTTTTATTACAACAAAACACTCACAAAGTCGCAGGAACATCGCAGTGTAGCCTAGATGATTCAATCCCTCCCAAACTTGTGCATAGATCTCTGCATGCAACACTCATTACAACTGCAACCCAAGCTCTACATCTCCCAAATGGAATTGACTGTGTTACTCAAGTGTGGTGGTGTTTTAATATAGACATATTGCCAACCACGATACCATAGTAGGAAAACTCACCAAATCAAAGACCCTAAAAAATAAACTCGGTAAAAACTCGCCAATATTCGGCCAATACTGGAATACTGACAACTTAAAAATACTCAAATTTCTTTTAAAAACATAAATTTTAAGCAACACAGAGCCACAAAATGTATCAAATGAGCCCATAAAATGTTGGAGAAGTGTTTTCTATTAGATTTGAATACAAATACAATACAAAATCGCATCATCATGCGAATACGACAACCGGCCGATACTAGTCCCCACACTCATTGCGTCGTCTCCACACTCTTCTGAAAGGCGCGTGAATCGGCTCAATCATGGAACTAGATGGTGGTGTTGATGGCTCCTCGGCCGCATGTTGGAGATCACCTCCAAAGATGTCATCCAGTCCAATATCTCCTTGGAGTCCTGCTAGTGCTTCTCCCTCCATAGCCTCCCTCTCAAAAGAGGCAATCTCGTCCACCATGAACGAGGTTTTCCTCTTTTTGCCAGTCCACTCATTGTCATGGATCTATCTCATCCAAATCAATGAGCTCTCCTCGATGCGGCCTCAACTTTTTTTGTGCGAAGCGGAGATTGTATTGCACAAAACCAAGTCGTTGAGCCTTTTTGAGTTAACTTGTTGCGCTTCTTCGTGTGATTAGTCCGAGCACGGAGAATACTCGCCGAGTTTCGCGCAGTACTCACCAAGTTTTGGAAAGCTATCCAATATTTTTAATTACTAATCTGTCTACGGTGATCAAAGCTCATGATTCTTTTCGAAGATGCAAGAAGTTGCTTGGTCCAAAAAGGTGCAAAAATGGACTTTATGAAAATAAGAAAAATATTGCCATCAACGCATAGAGCTCAAGAAAATATGCACTTTTAGAGAAAATGGCACCAAACGGAGCCACAAATGAAAGTTATGGCACATGCAAGTTTTCTTTGCTACATCTTCCGGACCCTTTCTTTAGAGAAAACGGCACCTAAAAAGGAAAGAAATGCTGTCTTTTTGAAAGTAGTATTCAACTATATTCCAACTTTTTTTTTTTACTAGAAGCTGTGAGTTTTTTCTTTTGCATAAATTTTTGGCGAGTTTTTCTAAACTCGCGAGTATTCTATCTATGACCGATATTATTGCTTTAAGGCTACAAATGACTCATATGATATTTGGATGCATCCTAATCAATGTTTTAAAAATCGGAACCGGTCGAGGGTTGGACCGGACCAGGTTCAAACTTTATGAACCGGTTTACTAAAAACACATAAAAATTTATATTTTTAATGAAAACAATATATTTGAAAGATTAGAAACCATGATTCCAACAATTACACACAAAATATGCAAAGCTTGCTCTTGTATATATGTAAGAAAGGTGTTTATAGCAAAATGGCACGAACTCCAAGTCTAATACACAATACATATATCATATTATATGAGATTCCGAAACAAAATACATAAATAATGAGGCTCTAAATGGCCTCCATAGTCTAAGACTCCAAAAAACAACATGCTATGATCATTGATACATTACAAATACTACAAGTTACAAAACTCTAGAAGAAACTAGATGACATCAATGATCAATCGTCAAACTTTGCACCGTTCTTTGAGAATGGGATCCTCGAGTCATTCTCATCAATATCATCACCGTCCTTTGGCTTTAACTCGAACCCATCCAAATCCTCAAGTATATCTAAAACAACCGTATTGGCCTTTGAGAGTAGCACGAGTGCAAGTGCAACTAGTGCCTATTATGTCTCGTGACGGTGGCGGCGGTGCTACTAATGGCTCATCATCCTGATCTAAACCCATCCACCCCAAGTCATCGAGATCAAACTTTCATGGTTGACTCTCTTCTACCAAACCGAGAAAGAGATCAAACTTTGATGGTTGACTCTCTTCTACCAAATCGAGAAGGATCTATATCATCCAAGACAATAGGATCTGTATCGGGTCTTGGTTCAACAACTGGTTGCACCTTAGCGAAGGTTATCGCATAAAGACAAGATCATTCAACCCTCGCTGCGTTCCAAATGGTTTCTCTTCTTCATGTGAATCGCTCAAATACGGACCAATTGTTCTCGCACCGGAAGCATAATCGCAAGTTTGGCTCAAGATCCTAATTGCAAACTTTTGCAATTGAGGACACTGACTACCAAATGAATCCCACCAATGTGCTGCAATAAAAAATGTAAATGTTTAATTATTAAACAATGACGATAAAAACACAAAGTTAAAAATTAAAAGTAAAACTTATAACTTAAAGCATAATTCAACAAATTAGATTGTCTTATGCTAAAAATTCATGATTATTCATTAAAAGTTTAATCAAATGAACTTCAAAAAACTTAGAATTGCTTACCTGGTTGGTCCACATCTCTTGCAATCTTTGCAAGGTTTTTCCCAAAGGTACCTGTGGCTCTATTGAAGAAATTGATCTATCGGTGAACCTCAAGTTGTTGCCTCTCATTAGGGACCATGCACTCTAGGCACTCGTACAAACCATCTTTTACTTCTCTGTTTGATCTTCTCAAGCTAAGCTCTGTAATGATATTTTGGGTTAAAAAAATATCCAAAGCACATATAGGGCGATAGAGTTGATTGTTCCATCTATTATATAATCTCCCATATATGCCCATACATATTCAATGTCTTTGTATGATGCCCTTATCTACTCTTTTACCGATCCATAACATCATAAATATAGACATGGCTAATTTTTCTCCATCCACCAACCACAACACCTTAACAAGAGGCTCAACAATTTTCACCTCTGTTGTTTTTTTCCAAAATAAATTGTCAAAAATTGTCTTTCCCATCTTGTTTGCAGTTCCACTTTGATGCATGACTCATTCATCACTGAAAACATTTTTTCAAGTTCTATGCTTGGGAAAAAGAGATCGCAACATGAGGAAGTTTGTTGTAAATCTTGTGATGACTAGCCTAATAAGTTATCTTCCCTCAATGTTTTTCCTCATTAGGTTCAATACCCATGAGTGATTGTAGATGTATTTTGTGATGCTTTTGGCATGCTCTACATTGTTCTTGATCCAATCTTGTTTTCCTATATCCTCAAGCATAAGGTCTATGCAATGTGCAACACATGGAGTCCGTAGTGCCTGTAGACACTAAAATTTTCCTCATAAAGTAATTTCTATTTCATTAAGTGTGTATTAGGAATAGGATGTTAAGTATAATTAGTAGTAGCGTCAGATAGAAGATAACGGGCCGCCACAAGACGACGCCACCAATAATGTATAGTACGGTAATAATCAAAAGTACAATAGGAATGTTGTGGTAAAAAGTAAATATTTGTCGTAAGTGGTTCGATAATGTTAAAATGTCAAAATTGGGGTAAGTAGAGAAGTAGGGTCTACATGATTAGGAATTAGAAATATTATATTGGTAATAAGGACAAGGAGTGAGGTCATAAATATTTTGTGTATTTTATTTGTAAAAAGTCTAAAAATGTGGAACCCATGTGAAATGATAAGGTTTATCTTATCTTAAAAGATAAGCTTACATGTATAGATAAGAGTTAAGGTATGGAATATGATTAGTCAGAGTAGATTTCTTATCCTATCTTAGAGATAAGATGGATAAGCTTAGAAGTTCTATAAATAGAGAGGCCACCCCCCTCATTTAGCATAAAAGAAAGTAGTAAGAAATATTGTATGAGTGTGTAAAGGAAGCCATCATTTTGAAAGTGTGTTAAAGAAGCCATTAAGAGGTGTAATTGTGAAGTTTCTCCCATAGTTATTGTTGGAAAGCAAGTGAAGTCAAGAATAACTGAAGTACCTCATGGGTGAGATTGTAACAATTTCATGTTGATATTATAATTTACACTTATATTTCAGATTTATCATCATTCCTTCTTATCAAAGTCTATGGTATTCTTGTGTTATGTTTGTTGTGTTTCCAAATTACATCCACCAAACTAAAAGTTGTGCATTAGTAAATAATCATAGCACGAGGAGTTCCCGGTGAAGAATTATCATAGTGCCGGATTGGTGATAACATTTTGGTTCCTTTGCCAAGACCATTCCTCGTTGGTGGATTTTTTGGAGAAATATTCTCACTTAGTCAGAAAACATTTGGAGGGTAACCTTGTTTTTACTGTGCATAGTAGTTACCATGGTAAAATCACTTTTTACCGTGAATAGTATTTACCGCAATAAAGTCACTTTTTACCGTGAATAGTATTTACCGCAGTAACTTCACTTTTTTACCGTGAATAGTGTTTACCACAGTAAAGTCATTTTTTACCGTAGTAAGTCAAGTTTTACCATAGTTTACCGTGGTCATTTCTATTTTACTGTAGAAAGGTGTAAAGTCACTTTCTATTATAGTGATTCCAATTATTTGTGCACATAAGTCTTGTTGATTGTACTTGTGGGTTGGTATTTCACTGTGGTTACTTTTGAAAATGAGGAAGATTCTATGTTTTTCAATTTGCCAATCTAATGAAGATGTTTCCTCTTTCATTCAAGAGTTTAAACGATCTTACATTTGTAATGGCCTCATAAGAAATGAACAATGGACTAAATTTTTCCTACCTTTTTGGATGGTTTAGCCCTTAGGTGGTTTGAAACACTAGGTGATAATGTGAAAAATTCATGGGATTTATTAAGCGAAAGTTTTTTTGAAGAATTTGGTGAATGTGAAATATGCAGATCTCATGATCGATATCACAAAGCTATCCAAGGAGAGAAAGAGAAGATAAGGGATTATCATGCTCGTGTTCTAGAGCTAAGGAGGAAGCTCGATGCCCAGATCCGGAAGGAAGGATTAGCGGATGGGTTGATGAATGGCGTGGATAATCTCCTTTGTAAGCACTTCATTTCTTGGGATGAAGCTAGAGATCGACAACGAGTGAAGTATGACCGCCCGGCTGACCTCGAAAAGTAAAAGGAGGAATTGCAAAAAACAAGAAAAAGCATGGAAGAAGAGCCCAAATAAATTGTTGCTAAGGTAGAGCCTACACCAACACCTTTGGTCAGAATCCACAACCACTTTTGGTGAGCACAAATCTTTCTCTAGTACATCTACCGAGTATGAAGATCTCGCTCATGAAGATGGGTCGATTAACTATTAATCTTCTTGAGGAAAAGAATTTAGTTCTCGAGGAGGAGATAGAGGTCCAAAAAAATATTTCTGAAGTTGTATGTTATGGTTGTTATAAAAGGGTCATTATAAGTATAATTGTCCAGATAGAGCTTCTACATCCAGTACAAGAGATAATGATAAAGGAAAAGCACCTGTGAATTCTTTTGATGTAGTAGATAAAACATAAATAATGAAGCGAGATGTGTTTGTAAAAAAAGAAAGAAAGAAAAAGATAACCAAGATGGAAATGATCCTAAGAAGATGAAAGGAGAAACTAGTAAGAAACATAGGAGAAAAAAATTGGGTGTGCGGGATTTTTCGATTTCACGGGGATAAGGACCATACTCCATCTTAGAAGATCTGTCCAAAAGGCTCGCAAATATTACATATGGTCAACTCTTCGCGCCTGTCTAAGAAGAGGCGGAGCTGCAAGTGGACTCAATGCTCGACGAAGGAAGGAGGTTGAGGTCCCTGTTTTGAAGGCAGAGGCAGATCCCTACGCTCCACAAGCTAAGGTATTATGTAATGGTATTTCAATTCATGATGTCTTAGTTGATGGAGGTGCTGTTGCGATCAATGTAATGACCAAGTCAGTAATGAATATGTTGGGTTTAAAAATTGATCGCCCTCAACACTTATGTTAAGGTCATTAAATAAGGAAAAACTAAACTAGAAGGTGTGTTTCAAATGTGGCAATATTTGTTATGGGTGTTGTATGTGTGGTAGACTTTCGGGTGATGAAAAATGGTATCATTGCGTACCCAATGTTGTTGGGAAGACCATGGCTAATGAGAGTTCATGCAAAAACTACTAGAATGAAGGCTTCGCTGACACTTGGACGTGGCAGAGAGAGAGGTGAAGATAAATGTGATCCCTCGGCATCATAAAGCAGAAATTTGTGGATCAAGTGATGGCGATGATTGGACATCCTCTTATTACTCTAGTACCGGTGAAGTGGACACGAGAAGATGAAAGTGAGGTTGATGTTTGGTCATGGATATCCTTCCAGTCACACCGACTCATGAACCCATAAAATTATCTCGAAGAAGAAATTGATGATCGTCTCCAACAAATAAAGATTGGTGATGTTGTGATGGAGAGTGAGAAGAAATGCTACCTCCGGCTCTTTGAAGGTACATACAACTATTCACTTTTGATTACAAGGAACTCCATCAAGTAAGTTGGGTAGAACATTCTATTGAGCTGGTAGATGGTGCTAAACCCATAAAGTAAATGCCATATAGAATGAATCCTAATTTTCCAAGACTATAAAAGAAGAAATAGATAAGTTGCTTGATGCGGAGATTCATATTGTTGTGGAGAATTCAAAATGGGTTTCTCCCATTGTGATCTCAATAAAAAAGAATGAGAAACTACGCATTTGTGTTGATTATAGGAAGCTCAACAAGGCAACAAAGAAGGATCATTACCCTCTTCCATTCTCAGATCGAGATCTTTGGATGAAGTAGTTGGCAGAGTGCTTATAATTTTCTTTAATGGATATAGCGGATACAACCAAGTTCGTATAGCGGAGAAAAATCAATGAAGACCACATTCACCACTCCTTGGGAACGTTTGCTTATAGAGTTATGCCTTTTGGTTGTGTAATGCTCGGCAACATTCCAGCGTTTGATGAATAGGGTGTTTGAACCCTACATTGGGAACTTCATCGAGTATTTTTGGATGATTTTTACATCTATGGGAGCAAGATGGACCACACTGCACTGAGATGGAGATAGCATTTCACTGAGTTAGATAAAGCACAAGCCTCACTAAACCCTACAAATGTGTCTTTGGATGTTCTAAAAGTGTTTTGTTAGGGCATGTTGTATCCAGAGATGGTATTGTGCTAATCCCGATAAAGTTTCAAAAATCAAGAGTTACCATTTCCTATGAATAGAAGTAAGTTGAGATCATTTTTAGGCCATGTGAGTTCTTATAGAAGGTTCATCAAGAATTTCTCAAAGATTGCACAGCCACTAACCCAGTTCTTGAAGAAGGATGTTACTTATGAACCAAGAAATAAGGCGCATGAAGCTTTTGAACAACTGAAGGAAGCCCTGGTGTCTTCACCTGTTTTAAAGAATCCAGATTGGAGCAAGCCATTCATTGTGTATATTGATGCCTCAGATGCAACACTAAGAAGTACTCTGAGCCAAAAGGATGAAAATGGGAATGATCATCCAGTTTACTTTGGGAGCAAACAAATGAGTAGTGCTGAGGTAAATTATATTGTAACTGAAAAAGAGGCTCTAGCTATCATTTTTGTTGTAAAGAAGTTTAGAAATTACTTGCTAGAGCAGAAATTTATAGTTATAACATATCAAAGCTCTAAAATATATTGTAAATAAGCCTAATCCATCAGGAGGATAGCAAGATGGATAATTTTGCTACAAAAATTTGAATTTGATATTATAGATAAGCGGGAAAGAAGCATGTCAATGTAGATGCACTCTCTCGAGCCTATGATGGTTTAGGTTCATCTTGTGATGATGATGATTTCCAGGATGCAAAGCATTGTTATCCTCGACACAATCCCTAGTGAATACATAGATATTTGGAATTATACGAATGAATTCAAGTTTCTGATGGTGTCAATGCAAAAGACTAAGAGGAAAGATTACTCAAGTCGGTCGTCCATATTCTATTCTCGCATGGAGTATTATTTGAATAGGACACGATGGACAATACAAGAGGGCAGTTGGACGTGATCAAGGAAGGAGCTGATATAGAAGAATTCCACAATGGTACATGTGGAGGACACTTCTCGGGACAACTTATAGCAAGAAGGATCTTGGACGAGTTATCACTGGCCCACTCTTTTTAGAGATTGTTATAATTATTGTAAGACATGTGATATTTGTCAAACACATGGTAACCAGTAAGACTTCATTAGCTCCATTATGCCCTATTCTTCCACTTGGTCCTTTGAAAAGTGGGGAATAGATATTGTAAAGTCCACTTCCAACTACCCCACGCCAAAATAAATATATTGTAGTTGCCATGATTATTTAACCAAGTGGTTGAAGCTAGGCCATTGAAAACAACTTCCATGGATGAAGTGGCAAGGTTCATATATGAACACATTGTCACTAGATTTGGTTGCCCATTAGAAATTGTAACAGATCAAGGAAGCCACTTCATTAATGAGGTGGTAGAAGCCCTAGTCAACAAGTTTTCTATTAAGCACAGGAAGGCAACAACATACAAGCCAAGCACAAATGGATAGGTGAAGCGAACAAATTTTGTGTTGTGTCAAATTCTAGCAAAAATGATACAGCCTTGCAGTACATAAGTGGGATAAAAGGATTCATGCATTGTGAGCATATAGGGCAACATCAAAGTCAATAATGGATACTCCCCATTTCGGTTGACTTATGGCATTGATCCAGATTCTTCCTATTGAGTTTGATATTCCCACTTTGTGAGAGTTATGAAAAATGAAAGGATGGATGAAAGTGATTCAAGAAAAGAAAGGTTGGTACATCTTCATTTGCTAGAGGAAATGAGGGAAATAGCGAAGGATACAAGCTATAAAAGAAAATGAAGTAGAAAGAATACTTTGATCAAAAGATCCGTTGGTCTCCATTTCATGTGAATGACTTGGTTTTAGTATATGATTCCGATATAAAAAAAAGAAGACAGAAAAAATTTCTTCCAAAATGGATGGGGCCTACAAAATAGCATTGTGGATGAAAATGGTACATACCAACTAGAGGAATTGGATGGCACTCTCATTACGAAATGGATCAACCACAACAAGTTAAAGATTTTCAAGCACCAAAATAATCTACTCCGAGGATGGAGTAGAAGCTAGGAAGGGGAAGATGTCGACACTAAAATTTTTCTCCGTAATTTCTATTTCATTAATGTGTGTATTAGGAATAGGATGTTGTTAAGTATAATTAGTAGTAGCGTCGATAGAAGATACGACGCTTGCCCGTCTGACAACGCCATGATAATGTATAGTACGATAATAGTCAAAAGTACAATAGGAATGTTGTGGTAAAAATAAATATTTGTCGTAAATGGTTCGGTAATGTTAAAATGTCAAAGTTGGGGTAAGTAGAGAAGTAGGGTCTACATGATTAGGAATTAGAAATATTATATTGGTAATAAGGACAAGGAGTGAGGTCATAAATATTTTGTGTATTTTATTTGTAAAAAGTCTAAAAATGTGGAACCCATGTGAAATGATAAGGTTTATCTTATCTTAAAAGATAAGCTTACATATACGAGATAAGAGTTAAGGTATGGAATATGATTAGTCAAAGTAGATTTCTTATCCTATCTTAGAGATAAGATGGATAAGCACTGGAAGTTCTATAAATAGAGAGGCCACCCCCTCATTTAAGCATAAAAGAAAGTAGTAAGAAATATTGTATGAGTAAGTGTGTAAAGGAAGCCATCATTTTGAAGGTGTGTTAAAGAAGTCATTAAGAGGTGTAATTGTGAAGTTTCTCCCATATTTATTGTTGGAAAGCAAGTGAAGTCAATAACACTTGAAGTACCTCATGGGTGAGATTGTAACAATTTCATGTTGATATTATAATTTACACTTATATTTCAGATTTATCATCATTCCTTCTTATCATAGTCTATGATATTTTTATGTTATGTTTGTTATTGTGTTTTCAAATTACATCCACCAAACTAAAAGTTGTGCATTAATAAATAATCATAAAGACGAAGAGTTCCCGGTGAAGAATTATCATAGTGTCGGATTGGTGATGACATGCCCACTTCCCTTTGACACCTTTTGATACTAATCATGATATCGTTGATTATATTATGAACATGATTATGGACTTTATTATAGTATGATGTTAGATGTCAGATCATGGATTATTATTGACCTTGATTCGGTTATGATGCATGATGATTATTAGAGACATTTTTATATATTAATGATGATATGTTGTTTGACATGGGTATATTATGGATGTTCGGACATGTGATATTTTGATATTGTGAGTAGACCTAGAAATGGAAATTATTTGATGATAATATAGTTGAGTAAAATTGCAAATGATCATGTTGGTTGCTTAGATGTTGTGATTCATATATCTAGATGATTTTATAATTTTATTTATATTATTTTGGATGTTCTAATATAACCACGAGGCCGAAGGAGGTATTTGTGTTTTGCGAAGTTAAAATATCACAACAAACATCGGTTGGGGGATTAGAGACCAACCACATTTGAATTCTAAATGAATTCAACAAGGTCACCATGACAACTTGTATTTGTTTGTGTTTGATTGTGTTAGAGATTCCCATGGGGATCACCTTTAAAACGTGACCAAGGGTTATGTGTATTTATTTATTTGGTTCTTTTTATTGATGTTTGTGTGTTTATTAAGTGATGTGTTTATCCCTTTTATTTAAATAAATTGTGGTATATAATGTGAGTAATCATATTGTTAAAATAAATTAATCAAATGGGTCACAAGAAAGTAATTATTGGAGTGGGTGACTCTTGTATTAAATGTCAGTAAGATATGTGTAAGCAATGTGTAAGTGATGTGTAAGAGATATGTAAGTAAAATTTGGAGTATAAAAGACTTCATCTTCTTTAGAATTTGAAATTGTCCTTGGAGACTGATTTTGGAGGTTTGTGGGATAAGTTAAACTTGTCCCATACCTCTTAAATTTGCATGTCAACCTTACCTACGGTTTGAAAGTTTAAACCTAGCCTTCATTATGCATTTCGGTAAGTCTAGTGAATGTTTTAATTGCACTCCTTAAAATTAGTTTCAGTCCTTTGGGGTATGGGCTTAATTTAAGTGTGTAAGTAAACTGTCATATTATTCACCTACTTATTTATTATGTCTTTGAGATTGAAGTTGACTTGTGAGTTGGAGTTGAGGATGTGTGATGTGGCTTTCTATAAAGATCCACCTCATCCTCCTCTCTTCCCCTTTCTATATATTCGAATTCATTTTATTGTTTTAGGGTTACACCCTTTTGGTGGCTTCACTTTTGGAAACTCCTTTTGGGGCAAATTATGTTGTTTTTGGAACTCTTGTTTGATGAAGCCTCAGTGTTGATTGTCATGTTTTAATGTAGTTGTAAACTACATTCTGTTTTGGATTGCATTTTAAATGTGAAAATGTTGTTTGTGTTGTGGAAGCCTTTGTTGCCATGAGTTGAATCACATCTTCTATTGCATTATGGTTGGGGCTTGGGGGCCAATGAAGAAGGATGGCTTCTCTTTTCATTGGATGTCTTGGTTGGGTGGAGAGCATTGCCTTTCCCCTGCTCTTGTTGTGATCAAAATTGGGAGAATGATAAATCTACATGTTGTTTTGGAGCAAAGAAAAAGAATAAAAAGGGGGTTTGACACTCCCTTGTTGGAATGAAATCTTATTGTAACCTTTCCCACTTGAAGTGGATGAACTTGTATATGTTTTGTAATGGAAATATGTTGTATTGAATATGAAAGTTGTAATTTTGAAATGTAAAGGAGAGATATACTTTGTTTTTGTCTTGAAAGAAAGAGATGTATTTTGTATATTGTATTGTGAACATCAATAGAAAAGAGAAGTTGTAAAAGAAGGAAATCTTGTCTTTGGAATAAAAGTTGCATTCTTTTCCACGATTGGAACTACTACTATTTAAAATCTGAGTTTGAAATGTATTTGAAATCTCTGTTTGAAAGGAAGAAATGTGTGTGAGGAAAATACAAAACTCTGTCTTTTGAAATGTGTAAAATTGGAAATCAGAATGGCATTTTGGTTTATAATAGTTTGATTTGAATCAACTAAACGTATTAGATTAGAATTGGAATGAATTCTAATACTGGAAAGATGAAAATGGCAAATAGATCCTTTAAAATTTGATCTCTGTTTTGTATTTTCAAACTAGCAAATACTTTATCCAAAATGCATAATTCGAACCTGCAACAATGAAATAACAAATTAAACGATTAAATTGTAGTATGCCCTAAATGAATTCAATTGGACAAAAACACTTAAGGAATTTCTTAGAAAACTTAGCAAAATCGGGCTCAAACCATTTTGTTGTCGTTTTTGTTGTCAAGGTTGTATTTTTTTAATTGGGAGTCAATCAAACAAACTTACCTTCCAAATCCATCCTAAATCCATCTAAGAACAATTCTCCATGTCTAATTGACATGTTGAGAGAGGAAGATCAATTGATTAAAATTTCATAAGTTGGAAATTTACCAGCTTGCCTTTTAAAAGCCTATAGATCGTTTTCATGAAATTGACCCCTTAAACATTATCGAAATAAAAAAATAATGATTCCTTGTGCAAGAGGACATCGAGAGCTTTGCGAAAGTCCTCGTTTGCCAAAACCAAGTTCCCTATCAAAATTTATGGCCTTCTGAAGTTTTACTTCATTTTTGGCCTCAAAATAATCTAACTGTCAAATTTAAATGATTAAAATATTCACTGGCGGACCCGCGGGTTTAAGTTTTTCCCTTTTACATTTTTTTCCCAAAAGCACTAAAGTTATGAAGTTTTCCGCCACCCCACTGGCCCGCAAACCTCATTGTTATCAAAATTAGTCTAAGTTCGGAAAGGGAAAATTTGGAAAATTTTCCCGCATCCCCGTCGCCCCACCCTTCGCTTTTGGTATGCATTCCCGTGGGCGCGCTTTAACTTAACCCTTTTGATTCTAACTTTGGCAAAATTCCAAAAATTCTTTCAGGCCCGCATCCCCGCCCTTGCCAAGAAACGTACTTTTCGCGGCGCATGGGCCCACACGTTCAATTTAACTATTTTTATTATTAAAGCCCTTTGGCAAACTTTCCTAACTTTCTCTCGCATCCCATGACCCTGCCCAATGGTTGGCTGACACATGGCAGCCTTAGGCGTCGGCGGAGGCATGGAGCATTTTAACCCTTTGTATCCTTTTTCTTTTAAAGTCTAAATTTTCTAAGTCCCTCCGATGGCCCGCCGACCAGCAACTAATGAGATCCTGCCACGTGGCAGCATTTTGGCGTCAGCGGAGATGCGGGTAAATCTTAACCCTTGCATTTTTTTTTACTCAAAGTCTAAAATTCGTATGTTTCCCCGTAAGTTTGTTTTCCCGCACGAATCGAGGATCGACACGTGGCACTAGAAATGTTGACATGTTTCCCCTTTTGGGTTCGCGAGCGCGCGGAGGTAAATTGTGCCTTTGTCCCAAAAGGGCAAAAGCGCTAAATTCCTTCCCGCTCGCCGGCCCGCGCCTTGGAAAATTTCACTCCGCCGCTCCGCGATTCCTTCTCCGGCGAAATTTCTCCCGTGGTCCGGCAGGATGCCCCTCGGGAAAATTTTTTCACAGGCCCTTGCAAACCCGCTCTTGGGAAAAATTTCCTCCCAAGGTCCGCCGACCCATAACTTGAGAAATATGAGTTAGGAGGACTTCTTTATATCACCAGAAAGGTGAGGAAATTTCCTATCTAATGGGAAGTTTTGAGTGCATTAATTTTGAGAAAAATCAAGTTGAATCTTTTAAGCTTTAGAGAGTGGTATAGTGAGAAATTACCCTCTTAACCTAATTGATTAATCTAACCCTAAGTTTGGACCTTGTGATCTTTTATAATTATCGTATTAATAAAACTATAAGCTATTAATAGTATTTGGCTTTGAAACTTGCTTCAACTGTTGTCTTGTAACTTGGTTGTAGACTCTTTTAAAAAAAAAAAATTATTCCATAATTTTCCTAACTAATCTTAGGTTGTTCTTGGGTCTCAAGTGGGTTATTTTTAGAGGGCATCACAGAGTCCAAAATATTGTTGTATTTAGTCTCTAACATCTTACTAGCAAGAACATAGCTAAAGACATTATTTGTTATGATTTGTACGATATTTTCCACCCCCACCTCTACAACAACCTCATCCAAAAGCTCAAACAACAAATTTGCATCTTTCACCCTATCGGATGCATGTTGATTTCAAAAACATAGACTTGTGGACGAGAGGCAAGAAATTTTTTTATGGTGTGGCTCTTGCCATCACTCCACCCATTTGACATAATAGTACATCATGTTTTGGCCGTGATAATTTACAACTCTTCAATTATTCATCTATGGATATAACTTCTTTTGCAAAATAGATCCTCTCAAGTCATGCATACTAGGGCCTTTGAAGCCCTCACTGGCAGCAAAAATGGAATCAAACATAGGCTGGTAATAAGATGAGCGAGCAATATTGAAAGGAATATTTGCATCATACCACCATCTAACAATGTATTCAAAGTTGCTTCTTTGTATTTCTTCTTCCGATGGCTATCTAAGATGGGCTGATTTTTGTTGGCATAGAGGCACTAACAGTGTGGAAGATAGAAAAAAACTTTGGATATTATTTCTTTTTGAGGCCGGTTTTCTTACTATGAGTGGATGGGGAAGGCATATACTAAAAGGGGTCTCTAACATAGACAGAGAGGTCGAGCAAGAGCCTTCAACACTTGTTTGGGCAAGGCATGTTCCTCCTCCCTATTCCAACTTCCATCTCTTTGTTCTAGCCTTCTCTTCTTTATGTTTCTCAAGCAAGTTTATCATTTCCAACCTAATGGCATCAATATCTGGTGCATCACATGGGAAAACTTGGCCTCTTTGACCAACCAAGTGTTGTTTCAACCTATGAATCCCCCGATGTGTTTCTTACAATATTTACAAAATACTTGATTATCAACTATGTCAGCATGGTTCCATGTAGGGTCTTTAACTCAGGGGCCATTGCAAATGCAAAGAAATATGAAAATGCAAATAAAAATATGTATGTATATTTCCTATTTAATAAGATTTAGAAATAGGGGCAAGTTTAAAATTTAACATACCTTTCAATGTGCACACAAATGAGGTGAAGAAACACTCCAAGCTTGTATATGGGCTGCACCCTCCAAATGTAGATGTGAAGACCACCACAAACAAACCCCAAGCTCACTCCAAATCAACACTCTTCAATGTTGCCCAAGCCTCCAAATCCTTACAAATGAGAGAGGTTCTCACAAATAGAGGCGAGGAAGTCTCTATATGGATGCCAATATCACCACAAAGAGCCCACAAGCAATGGCAAACAAGCTCCAAATTCCAAGCTCACTCCAAAACTAAACTCTTCAATCTTTTGCTCACAATGCTCACAAATGCTCAATGAGAGAGGTGTGAAGTGAATAGAGGGGGTGTCTATATAGCAACAAATTAGGGTTTAGGTTCTTTAAAAATATAAATTTTAATTAAAAAGGTGAATTTAAAAAAAACGCCGTTTGCCAAGCAACACCGCCTCACGACTCGGCTGATTTTTACGAAACAACACCGGTTTAGCCCAAATCGATCCGGTTTTTCACCGGTTGGTGCTAAAAATGGTCGAACTAATCGAACTAGCGGTTCGGTTCCGGTTTCACCGGTTCGAAAACATTGATCCCAATCCTGCATGCGAGATAGGCCCAATTGTTCATAACACAACTCCATGCAAATGAGTTGGCTCAACAATTACAATTCATGGGTTAGGTGAACGCATGTCCTCTCCTTTGAAAAATGTTGTATTTGAAAATCTAAAAGTTACATGCCAAATTATTCTTTTGCGCATAAGACTACACATCGGCCTTTCAAATGAATCCTTACATGCCATCTCAAATCAGCCCTAATGACCTAGCGGTTTCAAGATAGGTGTGGTCCATTGAAATAAACTCATGCATTTAGCATGAGCTTTTCAAAATGCTTCTCACAATACCACACACAAAATTAGTGATTCTCTGCATTGCACCCCTTCCGCTAGAACATACTTACGTGTGTCGCACTACTAGAATGCATACTTGTGTTGTCTCTTGAAAGGTGTTTTGGAGTTGAGAAGATACCAAAAATATGACAAGTCCTATGGAATGTGCTACAACCACAAAGACAAATATGACCTTGTTATCCATATTTCGCCCTGAGCTTAATATTGGATCGAATCACAACCCCACATAAAAGGAACCGAGAGAACTCATTTTAATCCTGCAAATTGGTTGCAAAAAAAAAGATTCAACAATGAAGTGGCGGAGATGAAGAAAGAGCAAAGGATCTGTACAAAAGAAACGACTTTGTCGAGCCATTTCTACGCCTTAAATTCATTCTGCAAGTTATAAGTAGACTCAACAATGGAATAACAGGGTCAGACAAAAAGGGGAGATGCTACAGAGGAACCAGAAACTGGAAGAAGAAGAAACGATGAAGATTCGAAGTCCTCGGGCTCGAAACAATTTCGGGAAGGGTCCAAAAATGACTAAGGAAGAGGCGCGGAAGGAGCCAGTGTCTTAATGTCACTTCTCCAAAGGCAAACTTTGGGCGGCTTTCAAGCAAGCGCGGTGCCTCCACGTGTCATTCCAACGGGGCAGAGTCATTTGAATAGTCAATGCACAAACAAGTCAGCGGAGGCTGCCAAGTGTCTTAATGGCGCTAATACAAAGATTGGATAAAGAGAAGGCTTCCAAACGCAGTATCGGATCGATGCGTGTCCCAGAGGAAAGCGGGGCATCGGGAAAAAGTTGATTTTTCACCCTTTACCTCAAAAGGGGGTAAAAGTTGCAAAATGGCCCGCAACTCCGCCTGGGAAAAAGTTCAAGCACTTAGACCTAAGTCAAAGCCAAGGCGGGGAGTCGGGGAAAAAGTGAAAGTTTGCCTTTCGTTCAAAAGGCATAAAGGAAAAAGTTGGAGTGCATCTCCCCAGCCAACCAAAGACTGCCACGTGTCCCATATTAAAGAGGGGCCCGTTTTTCAAACTAGTTTTCCGCCCACTTGTACGGATTCGATACAAACTTCGAAGGGGCATATCTTTCGACTCGGCTTGGCTCAAAATATTGCGAATCTGACACCATTGGAAAGATCTCGGCCTCGCCCACACAATGGAGGTCTAAGACTTTATTTTTGAGGAGGTTAGGTAAAGGAAATGGAGGAAAACATCTTCAAGCTTTTCAATGCAGGATCCACCAGTCTCAACAACCAGATCGGATTTGATCTATTTCCACCGTTTCCTCTCCCTCCAAGATGCCGAACCAAGGATCGATGCAGTAAAGATAGATTTGGGGGAAGATTTCATTAGAGGCATTAACAAGCGGTGGTTGAGTTGCAACATGTTTTCCCGCTTCTCTTTCTCCTTCTTCTCTCAAGCTGAATCTATAAAGATGGGAGCAGGATTCATTGTAAAGGGTTGGACATTCTTTGTTTTGCAGGCTCCCTTCTCCTTCTAAAGAAAGGGATCTGTGGGGTTCAGGCCTTCTATCAAAATTGCATTATGTTTTTGCCTCTTGGCTACTTTGTAATGGATTGTATCAATCTACAGAGCAATAAAACACGTCTGTGATCGATTTTAGATCCTTCTTGTCTCTTTGCTTTCATCTGGTCTTCCATTATATATCTGGCTATCTGTGTTTGTCTATTGTATGCATTTTGTTGGTTTGTGTCTATTAGCAAAACAAGTGTCCATCATTCCTTCGGTGCATCACCTCGTAGTTTAGCTTTGTTTTAATTTATATATTCCTTCTATCCCTGTCTCCTTGGTAAAGTTTAGATTAGGATTAAGAACAGACCCTCTGTAATTTTCTACGTATGCACCTAAACAGAGGAATAAGGAACCAGCCTTCAATCTGGAGAGCTTTCCCATTTTTGCAAGGTCCCACACCTTGGGGAAAGTTCAATGTTATGCAATCACACCAAATGAGCCTTGCCTTAGAAAAGTAGATCTTTTAGAGCTCATTTGGGGGTGTTGTGATTCTGCACTAATAGTTTTGGCACAGCTCGGTGGGACTAAGAAGTCTCTCCATCTTATTACAAAAAGAGTTGGAATTGATGTACACTTGTTGTGATTCTAGGTTTTAAGAAGCTTTAAAATTGTACATCGGATCTGAGGATTATTAACTCCAAAAGAAACAAATCTACTGGTTTTAGCAGCCCAAGCCTGGGAGATTCATGAATCTCACCTGGTCTAGAGCAAGGAAAGAAGGTATATTTGAATACTTGTGTCTATCCCCATGCAAAGAAAAGGAGGGGAAGAAGAGTTCAGAGGTCTCCATCTCCACCAAGCAAGAACCTTGTCAACACCTCCACCTGCAAGGCCTTTCTTTCAATCTGCAAGGATTCTTAGGCCAATCAGAATGGCACAACCAAATCCATATGTCAACTTCACCAGTAGTAGTCCACTCACCTTGATTGCACAAAACCCAGTTCCTATTGCAGCATTAAAAAGCATCCCATATTTCACTGGGGAAAACCAAACTTCTCTTGGTGATCATGTCCAAGATATTACAAATGTCTATACAATCCATGAGATTCATGAGATGGACATTGCAGTCAAGCTACTCACCTCTTCATTCAAAGGGAAAGCTTCACAATGGTTCAGGAGTCTTGAAGCAGGCTCTATCTAAATTGGAATCAGCTATGCACCGCTCTTCACAACTAGTTTGGAGAGAAAGGTGACAATTTGTCTTTGTTGGAGCAACTAACAACTATCAAGAGAGCCCTAAATGAACAACTCGACTTAACTTCAACCTCGATTTCAAGTGGAACTGGGATAGGATTCCAACGATTAGCCAGTAAAGCCCACAAATGAACGTGAAGGTGCCTTCTATACTTTCTTAGGCCTTTAAATTCTCATATTTCTCTCGATGATTCAGCAATGGGAGGCACTAATGATACAACAGCCTATAACCTTTCCATGGGGCGAGAACCATTTGATTAATGCTTGGTAAAATAGCTCCTAGGCCATCCATGCCTCTGTACCCCGAGTTAGGAAGCCCAGATACTAGCCAAGCGCCTACATTAACTCCTATACCCACCCCTTGGGATCAAAGCTCACCAAGCTTCCACTTCATCATCTAACACCTCTAAAGAGCTTTCAGAATGATGAAGCAACTACAGAAATGTTGGGAAATGAACTAGTGACCATCAAAAGACAAAACAGCAATAGCTCCAGAGGCCATGAAAAGTCTCAAGCTCAATATCAAAGCTAGACCCCATTTCAGCGTGAGAATAGGCCACCACCTGGTCAAGTTCAAATCAAAATAAAAATCAAGGAAAGAGTGCTTAGACCCTTTAGGTCTTATGATCTAAATAACCTCAACATCAAAGGCATTGGACCCCGCCGAACAATATGGCACAGAATATGATTGGTGTTTTTCATGCAAATCACCACAACCAATCCATGTGTTTTAATGGTGCTCGAATCAGTTCTTGTGGTGCCCAAACAAAAGATCATGGTGTCCACAAGAGCCTAGTCGAAGGAGAGGAGATCGGACAACGTGAGACTCAACAAGGTGAACCTCCAAGAGAGACCATGCTTGCCCTCAAAATTTTGCTAAACACGGCCAAAATGGGACGAGAGACTTATGTGGGATGAATCGGTTCCATCCTCCTCCAAAAGTGAGGCTACATGCCAATACACGATTGGTCACATAAGACAATTGGAGAAGGCCACAATCATATCTAAGCCTATTATTGAACATTATCATGGGAATTCAAGATCCATGTGTGACCCTCAATCTTCCATCATCCCAAGGTCCTAGGTCATTCCAAGTGATCAAGAAGACTCCAAACACTAATGAAACAGACCTAATCCAAGCCACCTCCCAAAAATCCGATGAGTGGGCCAACAAAAACATGCTCAGCCCTATGTGCAGAGAATGGAATGTGTCTGGGAAGGGGCAGAAAAGGACTAGACTCATTCAATATTACCTAGACCTCAACCACATAGAATACAAGGATGACAATGAGGTATGGTATTTTTTCTTTGATGGTTCAAGGAGTAAACAAGGAGCAGAGGAGGAGCCCATTGTGTCCCCAAGGCAGGATGAGATATTATTCACCTTCGATTGTTCGCTTTCTCATAACATGATCGAGAAACATAGAACCAAGGAGGGATGAGGCTTTAGTCCAAGGTCTTCATTGGGCAAGGAAGCTCGAGAATCAAGAACTTGTAAGTATTCTTTGATGGTTGATAAAGTGAACATGATTGTGTGGGCCAATCAAAGCTTAGAGGGACTTAATGCTTTCAAAAATGACTTGCTCAAAAACTACAAGAGTAGGGTATGGGATCTCATGGAGGATTTCGAGGCCTTCAACATTGTGTCCATACCTAGGAAGGAGAATGAAGTTGTTGATAGACTTGCAGCAATAAACTGAGCAACGTTTGATGTGGTGACAAGATCAAAAGGGACAAGAACACCTACATATCCATGTGGTTGTGAGGCCAAAGCATGCAGATAATAATACATGCTGGCAAGTGTTTGAGAATGATCAACAGATCATTAAATTTCTACAAGAAGAAGTTGAATTCTCAGCTAGAAACCAAAGACTAGAGCAGCAGTACGGGAATCAGATAGTACAGTTGCATACAAACAAGCTTCCCAAAGGCTTAGTGACACTGGAATCTATTTTCAATCCTAATGATCAGTTCATAAAGGAGAAGGCTAACATGCAGATCAAAGGAGAAGATTCAGAGTCAATCCTATTGGAGAAGACAAAACACTTCAAATTGGAAAGGTGGCCACCAAGCAAGAAAGGTATGAATTCATACAACTTTGCCAAGAATTCCCTGATGTGTTTTCTTGGAGTTATGAAGACCTAAGGGGTTCAATCCCAAGCTAGCACAACACACAATAGAACTAGATCCAGTTGCTCATCCCATCAGGAAGAAGCAGAGACTAGTCAACCCACATATAGAGCCTCTAATGAGGAAGGAGCTGAACAAGTTGATAGAGGAAAGCATCATATTTCCAATCAAACACTCAAGTTGGGTTGCAAATATGGTCCCAGTCAAGAAGAAAAATGGAGAAATCAGGTTGTGTGTTGACTTCAGAGGATTTGAACAGAGCCTCCCTCAAAGACCACTACCCACTCCCTTCAATGGAGTAGATCTTGCAAGTAGTGTCTAGGTCGAAAGGTTCTCCCTCCTAGATGGCTACTCAGGGTACAACCAAATCATGGTGAAAGAAGATGATCAATTCAAAATAGCTTTCACCACCAAATGGGGCACCTATGCATACAAGAAAATGCCATTTGGATTATCCAACGCCGGAGCCACTTTTCAAAGGGCAATGGATATGGCATTCAAGGGGCTGATCAACAAAATAGTGTTGATCTATCTGGATGACATTACAGTGTTTTCCAAAAATGCAACAAACCACCTTTTCCATCTAAGGCAAGTGTTCCAAAGATGCAGAGTTTTGGGGTATCCTTGAACCCCAAAAATGCATATTCTTGGCCCATGAAGGCAAGCTTCTAGGCCACATCATATCAAAGGAAGGATTAGCAATTGACCCTAAAAAGAGTTCAAGCAATAAGAGCATTGCCATTGCCAAGTCACAAGAAGGCTCTTCAAAGCTTCTTGGGAAAAATCAATTTCATCGTAGGTTTGTTCCAAACTTTGTTGCCCTTGTTAAGCCAATAACGTTGATGCTGAAGAAGAGCTTAACATTCAAGTGGAAAGCTGAAGGAA
This sequence comes from Taxus wallichiana var. yunnanensis, assembly GCA_018340775.1. NCBI lineage: Eukaryota > Viridiplantae > Streptophyta > Pinopsida > Cupressales > Taxaceae > Taxus > Taxus wallichiana. The sequence goes on along the minus strand of CM031242.1, from coordinate 516,772,754 downwards.
AAGCAAGTTTTGAGGCTATCAAAGAAGCCATATCACAAGCCCCAACTCTTGTGAACCCAGATTTTTCCAAAGATTTCATATTGTATGCCTTTGGTGGTAGCGACACAATTTCTGCAATCTTGGTGTAAGTAGAACAAAGAAAGTACAGAACAACCAATTGCTTTCTTCAGCCAGAGTCTGGAAGATTATGAGGTGAGGTACTCCTTCATTGAGAAGTAGGTCCTGGTGGTAATCAGAGGATTGAAGAAGTTTAAGCATTTGGTTTCAAACAACAAAATCCAACTATTGGTCTCCCATGCGGGAGTTAAAGAATTCCTTCTCAAGCAAGGACCTGAATGAGAAGCGTGCAGGATGGATCACCCATGTGTCATGGAATATGACATTGAGATCAAGGTCACCAAGTTGGTCCGTGGGAAGGGGTTATGTGAACAACTAGCCTCAAGTCAACAAGATGAAACAGACAGTGAAAAGGAGGTTGTTTTGTTCTACAAAATGATCAAGAAGAAGGGAGAGATGATGTACCTGCTCCTTGTTGGACCCAAGACATGGTGCACTTCCTTGAATAGGCATGTGTCCTCATGGGATGAGTAAAGAAAAAGAAGGCATTTCAAGCTACAGTGCCATCCCATATGTTCTTATTGATGGTGTCTTGTTCAAGAGGGACATCAATGGCATTTTGTTGAGATGCATTGGGATAGATCAGGTGGAGAGAGTGCTACAAGAATTCCATGTTGAAGCAGTTGGAGGCCATTTTGCTCCAAGAGTGACAACACTCAAAATCATGAAAGCAGGATATTATTGGCCCAGAGTGTTTAGTGATTGCTACACATGGATCAAAAGGTGCAAGAATTGTGCATTCTTCAAAGGCAAGGAAAGGCTAGCAACACTTCCATTACACCCAATCTTAGTCGACCAACCTTTCATGCAATGGGGATTGGACTTCATTGGAGTCATCAATCCAAACTCAAGCCAAGGTCACAAATGGATCCTGACAATGACATGATTATTTCACCAAATGGACCGAGGCAGTGGCACTCAAGGAAGCAAATGAGTCTAGTATCTGGATTTCTATGAAGGGATAGTGACCAGATTTGGAGTGCCAGCCACCATCATATCAGATAATGCATTAGCATTTATAGGTTCCAAGATCACAGGATGGGCCATCAAGAATGGGACTTATTTGAGCACTTCATCAAACTATTACCCTCAAGGTAATGGTCAAGCTGAGTCCACAAACAAGAACCTGCTAAAGATCATCAGAAGAACTCTTGATGAGAATCAGAGGACCTGGCACACAAAGCTCAAAATGGCCTTATGGGCTGATAGGACAACGCCCAAAAGATCTACAGGCAGCTCCCCATTCAAGCTTGTCTATGGGAAGGAGGTAGTATTGCCTATATCACTAGAGTTTCCAGCATTGGAACTCCTGAGACAGCTAGAGATGTCTGAATTTGAACCAATGGAGGCCAGGTATGCAGAGTTGATGGAATTAGAAGAAACCAGAGAGCATGCACTTCAAACAATGGAAAAGGATCAGGCCTCAATTAAAAGATGCTTTGACAAGAAGGCTAGAGCAAGGACCTTTCTAGGAAGGAGACCTAGTTTTGAAATGGGATGCAGATCGAGCAAAACCAGGGAGACATTCTAAGTTTGACACCATCTGGAGTGGCCCCTATATGATAACAAGATGCAAAAGTAGTAATGCTTTCCAATTGTCTACATTGGAGGGTGAAGAGTTGTAGATTCCAGTGAATGGAATCTATCTTAAACACTGCTATTAGAAGGAAGGCTCTCACCTTGTACATATTAGCTTAGTTTCTTTTCCTCTAAGTGCTTCTGCACATTGTCTTGTTGTAGTGTAGATTGCTTTTCTCCTAAGTGCTTTACACGCTCTGCATGTTCCATTTGGAGCACGTATGATTTCAATTTTGTACATAGTCGTGGTGTTGTTTTGTTGCTCTTATGCAGTTCATTCAGAGAGACGGATGAAGCCCTAGGTTAAAACAATTTTCTACTCTCAGAAATCTTCATTTCGAGATTTTCTTATGAAATTTGAGAGTGCAGTGGCCGGGCTCGTGAACCGAGGCAGAAATAGTATCGGCTGTTATTCTTGACTCCATACCCAACAGATACGACAAGGCAACTGATCTCTTCATCTAGCAGGCAGATGTCCCCATGAGTCGCCAAATTGTTATCCATATTTCGCCCGAGCTAAATATTGGATCGAATCATGACCCCGCATAAAAGGAACCGAGAGAACTCATTTTAATCCTGCAAATTGGTTGAAAAAAAGATTCAACAATGAAGTGGCGGAGATGAAGAAAGAGCAAAGGATCTGTCTGAGAAAGAAACGACTTTGTCGAGCCGTTTCTACGCCTTAAATTCATTCTACAAGTTACAGGTAGACTCAACAATGGAATAGAGGGTCAGACAAAAAGGGGAGATGCTACAGAGGAACCAGAAACTGGAAGAAGAAGAAACGACAAAGATTTGAAGTCCTCGGGCTTAAAAGTTCGGGAAGGGTCCAAAAATGACTAAGTATGGAAGAGGCAGTGGAAGGAGCCACGTGTCTTAACGGTGCTTCTCCAAAGGCAAACTTTGGGCGGGTTTTCAAGCAAGCGCGGTGCCTCCACGTGTCATTCCAACGGGGGCAAGAGTCATTTGAATAGTCAATGCACAAACAAGCCAGCGGAGGCTGCCAAGTGTCTTAATGGCGCTGATTCAAAGATTGAATAAAGAGAAGGCTTCCAAATGAGCACCAGACTGATGCGTGTCCCAGAGGAAAGCGGGCGTCGGGGAAAAAGTTGATTTTTCACCCTTTACCTCAAAAGGGGGTAAAAGTTGCAAAATGGCCCACAACTCCGCCCAGGGAAAAAGTCAGCACTTAGACCCGAGTCAAAGCCAAGGCGGGAGTCGGGGAAAAAAGTGAAAGTTTGCCTTTCGTTCAAAAGGCATAAAGGAAAAAGTTGGAGCGCATCTCCCCAGCCAACCAAAGACTGCCACGTGTCCCATATTAAAGAGGGGCCTATTTTTCAAACTAGTTTTCCCGCCCACTTGTACGGATTCGATACAAACTTCAAGGGGCATATCTTTCGACTCAGGGCTCAAAATATTGCGAATCTGACACCATTGGAAAGATCTCGGCCTCGCCCCACAATGGAGGTCTGAGACTTTATTTTTGAGGAGGTTAGGTAAAGGAAATGGAGGAAAATGTCTTGAGCTTTCAATGCAGGATCCACCAGTCTCAACTAGATCGGATTCGATCTATTTCCGCTGCATTTCCTCTCCCTCCAAGACGCTCGAACCAAGGATCGATGCAGTAAAGATAGATTTGGGGGTAGATTTCATCAGAGGCATTAACAGTGGTGGTTGAGTTGCAACCTTTTTCCGCTTCTCTTTCTCCTTCTTCTCTCAGGCTAAATCTATAAAGACGGGAGCAGGATTCATTGTAAAGGGTTGGACATTCTTTGTTTTGCAAGCTCCCTTCTCCTTCTAGCAAAGGGATCTGTGGGGTTCAGGCCTTCTATCAAAATTGCATTACGTTTCTGCCTCTTGGCTACTTTGTAATGGACTGTATCAATCTACAAAGCAATAAAACATGTCTGTGATCGATTTTAGATCCTTCTTGTCTCTTTTGCTTTCATCTGGTCTTCCATTATATATCTGGCTATTTGTGCTTGTCTATTGTATGCATTTTGTTGGTTTGTGTCTATTAGCAAAACAAGTGTCCATCATTCCTTGGTGCATCACCTCGTAGTTTAGCTTTGTTTTAATTTTTGTATTCCTTCTATCCCTGTCTCCTTGGTAAAGTTTAGATTAGGATTAAGAACAGACCCTCTGCAAGTTTCTACGTATGCACCTAAACAAAGGAATAAGGAACCAACCTTCAATCTGGAGAGCTTTCCCATTTTGCAAGGTCCCACACCTTGGGGAAAGTTCAATGTTATGCAATCACACCAAATGAGTCTGCCTTAGAAAAGCAGATCTTTTAGAGCTCATTTGGGGGTGTTGTGATTCTACGCACTAATAGAACTATTACAAACACATGTGTGCATCCATAGATTGTGCGAGCATTTACAAACATAACACACTAAAATGTAGGTGCAAAACAACACTGCAGTATTTGCACCCTTACAGACTACACAAATTCACACAAGTCTATGGACTTACTCACCTCAAAGAAAAGGCTTAAGTGCAAACAAAAACATTGTACACTACTAGACCTAGCTTATTTTCCTAAACATGTTTTGGGTGATGCAAGATTGTAAGTGAACCTAGTTGCTGCTACATCATACACTTCGAGTAAGAATAACATGTGAGCTAGAGCTCACACACGTGGGCTTAGTGGTAGAACCACCGTTTAGACCTTTTGGAATGTTCTTTCCGAGCTTGAGCACCAACTGATACTCTTGATCTTCCAATTCTTGGTCTTACTTGGTGAAACCGACCTCCTAAACCAGTGTCAAGTATGGGCCTCTACAACACTATCCATGCCCTCTCTAGGTTGACTACCTCTATCTACACAAGGTGTATATGTTCTTCTTCACATCTTATTCTCTTTTGCAACCTTTCTACACACCATCTGTAGAGAGCAATGTTAATTGTTCTTCCTTTTGTACTCTTGTCTCTGCACCATGTTCTTTTGCACTGTTATGTAAATTTTCCTCATTATTTTGTCTTCTCCCTTCAGTAAACTTCTTCGCATATTCACATGTGTCCCATCTATGCTTTGTGTGATACCCTTTTTTTGTATTGCGCACACTTTGCCTTCATCCCACAGGATCTGCTCTTTTCTGCGCACAACCAAATGACTTGGGTATGCAACTTTATCTTCCTTCCTTAGCAGTTTTAGATTGTGAATCTTTCCATCCTTATTCACTCTCAATGTATTGGCTCTCCCATCATACAATATCTCCCAATCAAATTAGCAAGGTTTTTGAAACAATTCATGGCATGCATCCATCAATAAGATCTCACACAACTTTATATGTGAAACTGCTAATCTTCATCTCCACTTCACATTGCTTCCACGCAACACCTGCTTATCCTTCTACCAACCAAGTCACCTTGGAGGGATTTGGATGTGGTTTTCTATACAGTCCTAACTTTCACACCATCTCTGCAGTGTAAAATTGTTTTTGCTTCCACTGTCAATCGCCATTATGCAGCAATCGCCACTTGTCTTGCACTTTCTGATAAAAAAATGTTGCCTCAACCTACAACTCTCTTTCCCGCATCCTTCAAGACTGATCACTACAAGTAACACTTCTCCTTTCTCACATTCATCTATGTGATGTTCCACACATGTTTCATCAACTCACACAATAGGCACACTTGCATAATTTCTCTTTGCGTCATCTATGTGCGCATATGGACACTCAAAAGTTCATTGTCTCACTTCTTCACAGCAAAAGCATGTACCAGTTGAATCTTTCACAGCAAAAGCATGTACCAGTTGAATCTTACGCCACGACCTCTCTCTCTTGTGGAGGTGGTTCTTCCTCCATTCTGTGTGGCATGTGCTTGCTTCACTCTCTTGCTCATGCACTGCTGGTTCTCTACCACCGCTGAGGTTTCCTTTGTTTCTTGCCACATTCTTTTTGCATGGCAGCTTCTCCTCTTCTCTCAAGGCATATTGGTACACCTCTTCCATCATTTACATCTTCACTATGTTGATCTCATCCTAGATCACCCATCATAGCCCAATATTATACCACGCTACCTTTTTTTTATCCATTTCACTATGACCAGCTTGAACTGTGATCTTGCAAATCTCCTTCTATATTACTTCACAATTAAGCCCATTTTGTCTCAAATTTTGCAATTGCTTCAATATATTCAACTAGTAATAACTGACAAATTTTCCCTTTCAGCTTCACAACTATGCACTGTGATTAGGTGATCTTGTCTTTACCATTTTTATTTTTCTCCAGCTGAACTTTCCACCATAACACAACATGACCTCTCAACTTGGTCTGCATGATCTTTACTTTGCAATTGTCTTCAACTTCATCAAATCCAAAATATTATTCCATCTTCAGAAGCCAATCACTCAGCTCTTCTATCTTTAATGTCCTTGAAAAATTAGGAACCTTCAGGCACACTCCTCTTCCAATCTTTGACATGGCTTTGTATAGCCTTTCTTCTCCATCATTGAAATGACCTTGTGATGGAACAGTTTCATCCACGCTGCCGTCATTTATTTCTTGCATTTCCTCCCCACATCGCTCACATCAACCCTTGGTATGCATCATCTTTTGTGGTCTTCCCCCATTGTAGTCAGTTTGATCTACATTGTTTGCAACATTTCTACACTATCAAATCTAATGGCTACATTGTTGATCAATGCACCTCCTAGCCCTACTCTTCCACATAACATCAAACTTTGGATCTACTGTTGGACTTTCTTACAGCCTACACAAATCACAGTGCTTCCTCAACTTTATTCTCTACCCACCTCGCAAAGATTGAGAACTTCAATATCTCAAACCAGAGTTGTGCCTTGTTTGATACCATTTGATGCAACCATGGTTAGGGGTCCGAATGAAAGGATACCTAAAGCCTTATAGTGTTGACAATTACGTAGTGGAATATTAACAACAAATTTCAGCAACAATATATTTTATTCATCAATAGGATTACATCAACATGAGACCGATTGTAAACGATATAGTTTCACACATTCTGTCAACCTAGTGGTTTATTACAACAGAACACACACAAAATCAGAGACTTACAATCACATCAACACGCAGTGTTGCTTAGATGATTCGATCCCTCTCAGAGATGTTCACACATCTCTACATTTAGTGCTCGTTGTAACCACAACCCAGGGTCTGTCCCCAACTAGAATCAAATGTCTTACTCAAGTGTGGTGATGTGTTTATATAAACACATTTCCAACCACTCACACTATTACCTTGATGCTACAAATGACCCATATGATATTTAGATGCATTCCAACCCTCTATGCAAGATAGGGTCCAATTGTCATAACACAACTACATGCAAATGAGTTGGCTCAACAGTTATGGTTTACAGGTTAAGTGAACTCATGCCGGTACCTTCAAACAATGTTGTATTTGGAACTCTAAGAGTTACACACCAAACTATGCTTTTGCACATAAGACTAAGCATTGGCCTTTTGGATGAATCCTTATGCGCTATTTCAAATCAGCCCCAATGACATTGCAGGTTAAATGGTAGGCATTGAAAGAAACTCATGCAAGTATCACAAACTTCTGAAAATGTTTCTCACAATACAGTGCAGAAAATTAGTGATTCTCTGTGCATGGACTACTTCTGTTGGGACATACTCTTGCACTGCGGTACTGAAATACATGTTTGTGTTGTCTCTTGAAAGGTGATCTGTGCTCTAGAAGATACCACGAATCTGAAGAAGTCCCTTTGGATGTGCCTCAACCACAAAGAAAAATATGAACTATTACAAACACTTGCGGTTGTGCACAGACTGCACAGAACATTCATAAACGTTGGTGCACTACAAACGTAGACACAAAACAACTCTACATTACACACTCGGGATGCACAAATTTACACAAGACTATGATGCAAAACAAGAATTTTATAACATGGTGCAGGTGTTATATCTCATGGAGAAGTTACACACACTGATGATGCAAGAAGAAAAATTGAAGAGTTCTTGATTCAGTTGGCAAAAATCAAGAACCAACTACTTGAAGTTGACTAAAATCAATTGATGATAATCATACCTTGTGCTCTTCCTTCTTAATACAAAATGTTTTTACTTTACTGAGCATTTCCAATTGAGAAGTTACCTATTAGAAGATCATTGAATTACTTCAACAAGAATTCAATACATTATTGATGACTATGAAGAACAAAGGCTCTTTCTTCCAATTAAAAAGGAAGAAAGGTTTCCAATCATTGGGGATTTAAAATTGGATTAAATTTTCCCATTACATGACTCCGATCCAGAGCCGAACCCAACATCTGACTTGCACACTTAGAAATCCACATTCTAAATAGGGGTTCCCAAAATTGGAAGGCAGCCATCAAAATCTGTTCATGACTGTGCATATGCCTTCCTATTATTTTCTGAACAAAACCTAATTTTCAAAAATCTGTCCATGACTGATTACAATGATGGACTTGAAATAACCGTTATGTACCCATGTACCCAAATTTTATTTTGTCCCTTCATGCTTCTCACTTAAACAGATAAAAGCATAAAGGATGCAGAAGATGATGTAGACAATGATGGCATCGAGAATGTCGATAAGTAATGATAAAATCATAAGTGCTAGCACAATCACATAATGTAAAACCAAAACTGAAAAAAAATTGGCACATCCACTCCAGCACCACAAAACACATATCTGGGAGGTAACACTGGTTCTCGCAGCTGAAATAATATTAAGGGACAGTCAACCTTGGAGAAAATTGCTCTCTGGAAATCAGATTTAAAAGTGTTATTCCTCACTCGCAATAATAACAAATGCACAATCCAAAGCGTCTTATTTGTTACTTAGATGAAGAGAATCTATTGCCCGCATGAGTCAGATGCTTGATAGCAATTTGAAAGTCGCACTTGATATCAAATAAGGTCACAAATTGTCTTATCAAAGACAAGTCCACACACAATGGAGTTGTAGAAGAAGGAAGTGAAAAGAAGGCACGGTCATTTTTGATGATTTACCTACTCAATGACACCTAGCTCTTCTTGTTTTAGGTGAACAACTGAACTCACTATGGTATAAACACTTTGGACATTTGAGTTTTGCATACTTGAAGGCTTTATGAGAGCAATAGATGGTCCATAGGACCGACAATCAAGGAAACTGGAAAATTTTGTTCTAATTGTGTCATTGGTAAGCAACACATTTTGAAATTTGAAAGTGGCAACTCAAATTAAGCCAAGGTTGCTCTTGAATTAGTTCAAGGCGATATATGTGGACCTTTTTCAAAGACCTTCGGTTTCATTTGGTACTTGCCATTCATTGATGATTACTACAAAAATATGTGGGTCTTGTTCGTGAAGAATAAGTTTGAAACTTTTAACACTTAAAAAACAATGTTGCATGGAGACTTGTCGCCTACCAATATAATGTGTCTTGGAGAAGAACTCATTTTGAAGGCTGGCATTTGTTGGGACTTGTCTCAGAGACTCCGCATTTCAGTGTTTTTAAACACACACACACACACACACACACACACACATTGAACTCTTGACCTTAGATATGATGAGATATCAAAGATAAATATCAATATAATTACTTTTATCTTTTGTCAACATCTAATATCTTAACTTTAAAAAGGTAGTAATGTTTTTTTTAGGCTGTATAATATTGTTTTCTCTACTTTACTTTTTTTTTTTTTTGTCTCCGAGTACCTGTCTCCTATTTTTTTGAAAAATGGCATACCAGTCCCATCTCCTCGTACCAGTCCCTGTCTCCTCTTTTGAGCACAAGATAATACTGAGAGGGGGTGAATCAGTATTATGAAATTATTTCAAACTTTAATACTTGAACTTAGATCTATAATCACGAGCAATGTGAATATATCAAATCAATCAAAGAACACAAAACTTAATGCAAGTAGACACAGATATACGTGGAAACCCTTTCGGGAGAAAACCACGGAGAAACTTCTTTCTTTATATATATTTCTCAAAAATTTGTAGGCACCAACCTACTGGAGACACCAATCCCCAAATTACAGTTTTGTAGGCACCAACCTACAGGAGCACCCACCCCTTTTGCTAAGCACCAACTCAGCAAGAGACACCGATCTCTTCGAATATGAAGGCACCAACCTTCCTTACAAAATTTGCTTTCCACTTTTGAACTTGTTGCTTCCTCAACGAATAATGGAAAATTCTTCTTCTTACTTTCAGATTTGTTGTTCTAAAATTCTGCCCTTACGCTTCCTCTTCTTCTTCTTTTTCCTTAAGATATTCAACTTGAATCCATGCTTAATAAGTCTCATATGAATCTTCTTATATAGCCTTTCGTACCTTTTCGAAAAGACACATCGTTCCAACCGACACAACCTTTCCATTAACACAACTTAATTAAGTGCATTAGTCGGCTAAAACCAAAAAATAATTAATGCAGCCCATAATTATTAAATGCACATTAATCAATGCAATTAACCACTTGATAGGAGCGCTGCCCCTCCTTAGACAAATCACTGTTATCATTAAATCGCTGCCAGCCATCATTAAATCTTCTTTTTCACCATAAAACATTGCATATGAACACCTTAAAATGCGGATATCTCTCTCTTATGTATAGCTGTGTATATCTCGCTTATACCATGATAATCCTCATGCAAAAACGCTTCTTTTCATGTATTTAAACTTTCGTTTTCTACCCTTCTATACTGCTGGTTATTTCCGTTACTTTCTACCATTTCCGTCAATAATTCCGTTACTTTCTGACAGATTTCCGTTTACCAGTTCAGCACCTCTTTTGACATCAATGACAATATTTCCAACAATCTCCCCCTTTGTCATTGATGGCACCCCAAAAAAATAATCTCCTCTTCTGCAGCTTCCTCTTGCCGTAGCTCCCCCTTACTACCATTCTCCCCCTTTGACATCAATGGCAAAGGGTCATCCTAGGAGCTGAAAAATTTGCAAAGTTTTAGCTCCCCCTTAACCAGTGCTACCCTTGACTCTTCAATGTAAAGATGTAAAAGAAATTACTCCCAGCTTATGCCGTAGATATTCAAATGTCTCCTTTGGAAGTGGCTTAGTGAAAATATCTGCTATCTGTTCGGATGTAGCGACATACTCCAACTTTACCTGTTTCTCTGCCACCTGCTCTCTTAAGAAGTGATATCTTATGGGAATGTGCTTTGTTCTGGAATGCATAACCGGATTCTTTGAAATACTTATTGCACTGGTATTATCACATAATATGGAGATGGGATGATCATACTCTACTTTGATATCCTTCAAGGTCTGCTTCATCCATAAAATTTGCGTGCAACATAGTACCGCTGCTATATACTCTGCTTCTGTTGTGGATAGGGATACAAAATTTTGCTTCTTACTTAGCCAAGATACCAGGTTGTTTCCAAGAAAAAATGCTCCTCCGCTTGTACTTTTTCTGTCATCTACACATCCTGCCCAATCTGAATCTGTATAAGCTGTCAATGTGAAATCTTTTCCTTTTGGATACCACAACCCGTATTCCATAGTTCCCTTTAGATATCTGAATATGCGTTTTACAACTTGCACATGTGTTTCTTTTGGCCCTGCTTGAAAACGTGCCACCATACCCACTGCTTGCATGATATCTAGTCTGGATGCTGTCACATATAATAAACTCCCAATCATTGATCTATAGAGAGATTGATCAGCATCTGGAGATTCGTCATCTTTGCTTAACTTGGTTCCGGTGATCATCGGTGTGCTGACAGGTGCACACTCCTCCATACCAAACTTTTTCAACATTTCCTTCACATACTTGGTTTGGGATATAAATATTCCTTTATTAGATTGAGAAATTTGCAATCCAAGGAAAAAGGATAACTCACCCAACATAGACATTTCAAATTCCTTTTGCATGTCTTCTGCAAATTTTCTAGACATTTCTTCATTGTCTCCTCCAAAGATTATGTCATCCACATATACAACCACAATTAACTGGTGTTCATCTTCAGTTTTGATGTAAAGATTACTATCAGCATGTCCTCTCTTGAATCCTTGGTCCTGTAGATGTTGATCAAGCCTTGAGTACCATGCTCTGGGGGCTTGTTTTAATCCATACAATGCCTTTTTCAACCTACACACATAATCTTCATTTTCTGATAATAGGAACCCTTCAGGTTGTTCTATGTAAACCTCCTCTTCTAAATTCCCATTTAAAAAGGCTGATTTGACATCCATTTGGTAGACTTTGAAATTTTTAAACACTGCGAAAGCAAGGAACATTCTGATTGCTTCTAGTCTGGCAACCGGAGCAAAAGTCTCTTCAAAATCAACACCTTCCACTTGAGCATACCCTTTGCATACCAATCTTGCCTTATTTCGAGTGACTTGACCATCTTCATTTAGTTTGTTCGAAATACCCTTAGTGCCAATCACATTCGACTCTTTGGTGCAGGAACCGATTCCCAAGTTTCATTTTTCTCAATTTGATCTAATTCTTCTTCCATCGCCTTGACCAATGTTTATCATGTCTTGCTTCTAAAAGTTCTTAGGTTCTACCTTAGATAGCAGAGAAAAATACCCTTGCTCAGAAGCATTTGTAATTCTTCTTCTGGTTTGAACCCCGGTATCAAGTTCTCCAATAATCGACTTTCATCATGATTTTTACGAACAAGCGAGATGGCGTCTTGGTATCCTGCCTTTCTGATTTACTCCACTCTTCAATATCTTCTTCTTCCTCTTGTTCTTCTTTCACAAGACTTGGTATTTCTAAAGACTCTTCTGAATTTTCTTTTGTCTTTAGATCCAGACCCTCATCCACTCTGACACTTGCACTTTCTATGATAGTCGCATGACCTCTTGTTATAACATCTGAAGGCTTTACTTTTAGTGGAGTACCCAAGAAAAATCCCTTCATCGGATCTTGAATCAAATTTGCCTAAGTCCTCTTCGGTTCTTTTAATGAAACATCTGCTCCCAAATACCTTAAAATATTTGACCGAGGCTGGTCTTCCTTTCCATAATTCATATGGAGTTTTGTCATGGTTAACTCTAATTTGCACTCTATCCAAAATATAAACGGCAGTACTTACCGCTTCTTTCCAGAATCTATCTGATAGCTTAGATTCATTCAGCATTGTTCGGGCCATCTCTTGAACGGTTTTGTTCTTCCTTTCTACTACTCCATTTTGTTGTGGAGTTCTTGCAGCTGAGTATTGTCTTTTAATTCCATGGTCTTCACAATATTCAATAAATTCATTTGACATGAATTCACCTCCACGATCTGACCTTAGACATTTTATCTTCAGCCCTGTTTCATTTTCTACTAATGCCTTGAAAGCTTTGAACTTTCCAAATGCTTCAGATTTTTCTTTCAAAAATGCTACCCATGTCATTCTAGTGTAGTCATCAATGAGTAACATAAAATAACTCTCACCTTGAATACTTTTCATTCTGGTAGGTCCACACAAATCCGTGTGAATTAGCTCCAATGGTTTGGTGGATGAATACTCCTTTGTTTTGAATCTTGTTCTGGTCTACTTCCCAAGCTGGCACTGCTTGCATAGAGTACTCGAAGGCTTTGTTATTTTAGGCATGTCCCGTACGGCCTGCTTATTGCTTATCTTCACAAGATTATCAAAATTTATATGTCCCATCCTTCTATGCCATAGCCAACTTTCCTCAACTTGACTTAGGCAACATTTTTCTTCTTTTATTTCTCCGAGCATATATAGATTATTTGTAGTTCGGTGGCAATCTGCAATTAGTTCTCCTGTATCTGCTTTCCTTATTTCACATCCTTCGGCATAGAACTTAAGAGTGTGTCCCTGATCACACATTTGACTCACACTCAAGAGGTTATGTTTTAATCCTTCAACATACAAAACATTCTCTGTTTTTGTTTTTCCATTATCCAAACTCAGCGTACCTTTGCCAACGATCTTCGTTGTAGCATTATCACCAAATTTTATTGTACCTTCATTTACTTTCTTTAAGGAGAGAAACTTACTTTTATCACCAGTCATATGTCTTGAACATCCGCTATCAATGTACCACTGCTGTCCTTCATCTCGAGCATGAAAAGTTGTTTGAACGAGCATGGATTTTTCTTTGTCTAGCCCATCTTCCTCCTGCTTCCTTGTCCAGGATTTCGTAGCCTCCCTTTTCTTTGTATCTAAAGGCTTTGTCTTTTGATCTTGTCTCGAGTCAAACACACTTCTACAAAAGCGTGCTATATGTCCATAATTATTGCACTTGTAGCAGATAATGGCTTCCTCGTTATAATAGGATAGTGGAGCAAACGAATTATAGTTCATATTCAACACTCTATGAGCAGATTTTGGTTTGTTCCAGGCTTCATTATCTCTCATTCACTTTCTACACTCTATCTTTTTATGCCCATATATATTGCAATAAAAACAATAACCATGAAAGGAACTTTCGAACCTGTTCATATTCCTATGTCGTGGAATAAATGGTCTTTTGGTGTCGTTCTCTTTAACACCTTCCTTGTGGATGGAACTGGTCTTCGTAGTTTCCTCTTCCTTTCTGCTTTTATTCTTCGTAGGCGTATTTAGAATTTCTGCATAACTTTTTGCCTTTTCTAAACCTTTCTTCTCCGGAAGCTCAATGGATTTTGAAGCTTTCTCTAGTTTTTCTTCATATCCGAGTCCTGATTTGTTGGATGGTGATCTTTGACTTTCTAGAATCTCATCTAGAACCTTAGTACTCTTTTCAAATTTCAAGTTGTTCATTAGTTTGGTATTTACCTTTTCTAAGTCTTTTCTCATCGCAACAATCTCTGACTCACGATTTTCACATTCTTCTTGTTTCTCCTTGAGCTGACTTCTCAACCCTTCCTCAATTCTCTTTGCTTCTTCAATCTGGGTCTTCAGGTCAATGATTAGATTCTTTGATTCTTCAAGACTCTGGGCTAACTTAGCTTCGAAAGATTGATTTTGTTCTTCATATTTCTGGAGCTGAAGTCTTTGCTTCTGATTCCTCTTTTTGAGTGCTTTTATTTCACCCAACGCACAAATGAGTTCTTCTTCGAGGTTTACCTCACCTTCTTCTTCTATGTCCTCGATTCCTTTCAAATCAACTTTGTTGGTTGATGAACCTTCTTCTATAGCCATAAACAATGTTTCTTCATCATCACTGTCTGAATCACTTATTCCGCTTTCTTCGGATGAGCTGCTACCTCTTTTTGAATATAGACTCTTCTTTTGCTTTTCAAATCTTTTCTTGCCTCTGCTTTGCCTGAATTCTCTTTTGAACTTGGGCTTGCTTTCTTCATCTTCGCTATCTTCCTTCTCTGGGCATTTAGCTGCAAAATGACCAATTTTACCACAGTTAAAGCATTTAAATGGTAACTTATCTTTGTATCTCCCGGATCCTTTCTTTAGCTTTCGAATGAATAAAGCTTCCTTTTCATCTTCTTCGTTGTTTGATTCATCATTCGCTTGATTCCTTGATTGCCTTTTCTTGAGACTTTGAATGCGGCTTCCTTCTTTGCTGGTTTATTAGACTCGGTCCTCATTTCATAAGCCGTCAGTATTCCATGTAGTTCGTCCATGCTTAGCTTGTCAAGATCCTTCATTTCTTCGATGGCAGACACCTTAGCATCAAATCTTAATGGTAAAGATCTTAAGACCTTCTGGACGATCACAAGTTCCTCAATCTTTTCTCCAAGCCCTCTATGGTTGTGACAACTTCATCCACCCGCAGAAGATAAGCTGCAACATCTTCCTCATCCTTCATTTTTAGGCTCTCAAATTTTCTCCTATGGGTTTGAAGCTTAGCTTTTCTGACCTTATCATCACCTTCATATATTGTTCGAAGTTTATCCCATATTTCCTTTGCCGTGTCACATTGCATTACCTTGACAAATTCGGACTCTGACAGACCACACAAGATTGCATTCATCGCCTTGGCATTATTTTCAAAAGCCTTCTTACCGGCTTGGTCTGTTGGCGGAGTTGATGGAATGGTATATCCGACCGCTACTGATTGCCAAATATCAAACCCTAGTGCCATCAGATAGGTTCTCATCCTTACGCTCCAAAATGCATAGTTTGTTCCGTTAAACAACGGAGCCTTGTTCGAGGAAAATCCTTCTTGTACTTGACTAGCCATATGTGCTCCCGAGATCTACCTTCCAACTGTTAGATTGTTCCTGAAGGAACCTGCTCTGATACCAATTGTTGAGCACAAGATAATACTGAGAGGGGGGGTGAATCAGTATTATGAAATTATTTCAAACTTTAATACTTGAACTTAGATCTATAATCACGAGCAATGTGAATATATCAAATCAATCAAAGAACACAAAACTTAATGCAAGTAGACACAGATATACGTGGAAACCCTTTCGGGAGAAAACCACGGAGAAACTTCTTTCTTTATATATATTTCTCAAAAATTTGTAGGCACCTGACCTACTTGGAGACACCAATCCCCAAATTACAGTTTTGTAGGCACTGACCTACGGGAGCACCCCCCCTTTTGCTAAGCACCAACTCAACAAGAGACACCGATCTCTTCGAATATGAAGGCACCAACCTTCCTTACAAAATTTGCTTTCCACTTTTGAACTTGTTGCTTCCTCAACGAATAATGGAAAATTCTTCTTCTTACTTTCAGATTTACTGTTCTAAAATTCTGCCCTTACGCTTCCTCTTCTTCTTCTTTTTCCTTAAGATATTCAACTTGAATCCATGCTTAATAAGTCTCATATGAATCTTCTTATATAGCCTTTCGTACCTTTTCGAAAAGACACATCGTTCCTTTCCCGACACAACCTTTCCATTAACACAACTTAATTAAGTGCATTAGTCGGCTAAAACCAAAAATAATTAATGCAGCCCATAATTATTAAATGCACATTAAACAATGCAATTAACCACTTGATAGGAGCGCTGCCCTCCTTAGACAAATCACTGTTATCATTAAATCGCTGCCAACCATCATTAAATCTTCTTTTTCACCATAAAACATTGCATATGAACACCTTAAAATGCGGATATCTCTCTCTTATGTATAGTTGTGTATATCTCGCTTATACCATGATAATCCTCATGCAAAAACGCTTCTTTTCATGTATTTAAACTTTCATTTTCTACCCTTCTATACTGTTGGTTATTTCCGTTACTTTCTACCATTTCCATCAATAATTCCATTACTTTCTGACAGATTTCCGTTTACCAGTTCAGCACCTCTTTTGACATCAATGACAATATTTCCAACTAAATATCCACATACAAAGCCATTGGCAACTATTCTTGCAAAGATGTCCAACAAAATGTGTAATATCCCTGAAAAACAAAACTTCTAGCAAATGTGGATATTCCCGTCAAATCCTAGGAGCAGCAGTATTTCTAAAATGAACTTTTACAACAGCAGCAATAATCTGAATTTTATAAATAAAAACAGTGAACCAATATGGAAAAAAACAGTCTTTTATTTATTTATTCCCAACTAGATACAATAAAACAATACCAGTGTCTTAATACAATTGCTTGGAGCTGAACTGGCAGAACAATTGCACCCTGAAAGACCTTTGAAACTCCCGAATAGAGTTTGCCCAAGCTGAGAAGTGGGGGATTTCATCCCCAATTCCTAATGCAAATGAGGGTTTTCGTCCTTTGTTGCTGTTTGCAAAAGCAGAAGCTACTTTCATCAATTTGCAAGATGTCCTTCCAATGATCCCCAAATCTGCCTTTATAACTCCCCTTCCATCATCCAAAGTGGGTGCCCCTTCTGGTTTACATGCATGCTCCCAAAAACAATTAAGATAATTACTTTATTCCCCTCAAGTTGGCACCCCATCCGAATAAATAGAATTAAACACATTAAAAATACTTTATCCACCTCCTATCCTAAAAATAGGATCTGTTCCTCGTGCAGTCCATTCTATACTTAGCGCCCCCATTATAGAATGCTTTATTTAATTAAAAACTTTGACTTTGGTGCCTAATAATAGAAGTACATGTTTCTATTATTATTTTATTCTATTTCAGTTATTTAAATATAATTTAAATGTCCTTTTTCCAATAATATTACCCTTGGTCCACTTAATTAAGTATTTTTCCTCTTTTAATCACCCCTTAGCCTACGGAAAATAATAAAAATAGGCTTCAGATATCCAGAATTAATTAATTCTTAAAAGGGGACATTTAAAAATGGTAAGAAAGACATCAAAGAAGTCAAGGAAGAAATGATTGAAGAAGAGGAAGCTGAGACTACTTCCTAAGGCAAACCATTCTAAAGGATGAGGGAGTGTTTGAAATGAAACACAACTTGTTGAAACACATGAATTTCATCAATTAACAAGAGCAGGTTGACCAAAAAGGAAGGTGTGATAAAATTTAGAAAAGTCGCCATCAGAAAACCAATCACAGAAGTAATCATGCACTTCTAGATCATCTTCACTAGCACAATCATAGATGGAAACATTTGTCATTGTTTGGCTAATTTGAGATCTACTGATTGCATTAACGTTTGAATATGAGAAATTGAGTTATCACTAGGGGAGTCTCAAGGGGAGTCAAATTCAAGATTTGACACGTTTGAAGGGTGGATGGATGGGATAAGAACTTGGGAAAAGGTTGAGGGGAAGTGCATATATTTGGAACCCACCCAAAAAAGGGTTCACTTCATGTTTAATAAAATGTTTGCAACAAAATTGAAAATTTTCTAATCTAAATAAGAAGGGACGAGAATTTTAACCACACAACTCAGCTATACCCATCTCTTCAATACTCAGAAGTAAACAGAGTGTGGGGTTAGAGAGGGACATATAATTTTATGCTTAAGTCTGTATAAAATGTAGCTCCTCTTGATCGTTGTGTGACTTCAATAACCTACAAAAGGTGTATATAACTGTAATGAAATGATCTCATCAACAAAGCTCGTCTATACACAATTTTGGCTAGTTGGCTTTCCCTTAAGGTGGCCATGTGAGACCAAGTCATGGGAGGAGTTGGTAAAGGTGACCTCCAAGCGGATAAGGATTCCTTATAACAAGGAATATGTGGATGCTCAGCTGCATTGTTAGAAGACCTATCCTCTAGATCAACACTTGGTATGGCAAAGTTGTTTGATAAGATCTTTGAGGGTCTGATTGCCTTTATGCTAAGAGTGTAAGTAAGAGTGCGGGAGTAATATTTGCGAGCACTAGATTGATTGTTATGAATTGCCGAACTAGATGGGATACTGTATTACCACTTATACCCTTCTATTATACCTAACAAGGTACATGGCTGATGTTTTTGGTTGTGGCCAAACTCATTCGGTGTATAGTTAAGGTAGTATGGGGCTATAAAGTCACATCTTCAATAGGAAGGTGTAATCAGGGCTTGAGGGTAGAGATGTGTGGAACATAATCCTGAATGGAACGATAAGTTACCCAAAGTGCTTCGAGTCCAAGGGTCATAAGGAAGTGATATCGACTTGGTCACGACCAACCACAACCCGTGATATGTTATGTGATGGTAGCCCAACGCACCCAAGTTATCATGGAAACAGGTTAGTAATCGAGAGAGAGAGAGGAGTGACTTGATACATCCAAAAGAAGAAATGGATTTTTTATAGGTCAGACACCAAAAGAATCCTACAAGAAAGCGTTCATGGTTCAAGAGGATTTCAAATGTAAAGGAAATAAGTAAATTATTCTTGGCGATAAGAATCAACTCAAAACAGATGAGGGTGGATCAAGTTTAATAGTGAGTGGCATGGAAAGGATTCCCAACGTGCCAAAATCATCTGCAAAGCCTTCTTTGAAGAAGACCCCTCCAAATAATAAGTTGGTACAAAGATGCTATAAGTGGTGGAGCATTCATAAGAGTAAATGACACTCAAATGATGAATTTCATGCTAGATAAGCATTACTAGCCAGAAAGTGGCTTCGATTCTGCACCAAAAATTTGATTGTGCTAGACAAAGTTTTTAAAACTCGTCGAAACAAGCCTAAGTGCTACTATTGCCACAAAGCAAGTGCCACCCTTAGAGGAAGAAAATATCTTCTAATCATAGATATAGTTTGGGTGTGACTCCACATTTGATTATAGATAGTGCTAATCAAAAGAAATTGATTTCAACATTTCTATCTAAAATTTTTTTAATAGATGCATCACTCTCAACACCAAATAGTGAAGAAAAGTGTTTGGACTGATCAGAGGTTCGTGCTCTATATAATCAAGCTCCAAGAAGAGAAGAAGATCATTGCACCTCTTTTCCAAAAGGCCCTTTGCCCTTTGCATTTTCATTATATTTCAAGTAAAAAGTGGAGCTCAAGTGTTGAAACATATATGGAATTTACCTGCTAGAGAGAAGGGCTTGGTGATCCAAAAGGAATTTTTCTTCTCCATTCACTGCACCACATGAGACCACATTTCAGCAGGGGAATCTTGAAAGGAAAAAGAAATGCCAGGGATATGATTTGCATTTTAGGCTGAATACATTGCCATTGTTACTTCTCCAACAAGGCTAGAATTGGGAACATTGATTGTTTATAACATTGATTTTTTGTCACTAGATGGAAGAACCAAAGGCCAAACAAAAATGTCAATACATTCCATATAACATTGGCCACTAAATGCTCTTTTTCAAGGAGAGTAAGAAAAGATTCATCTACTTCAACAACTAGCACATAAAGACAGGGAGTTAAAGGTGAACCTTTGTCGATAGATCTAAACAAACCAAACCTGTGAGATTGAGCTCCATTAATGGTGATGCATGAACCAACATGTTGGAACACCATATTAACAATGCACACAAATTTGGGGCCAAAGCCCAAGGCTTGCAACATGCGAATGATGAAAGGCCATTCAATCCTATCATAGGATTTCTCAAAATCAATTGTGATAAAGAGATTTTTATTACTAAGTATAGCTCGTTCCATACCTTCCTAAAATGCAATGGCATTATCAAGAATATACCTATGTTATATCAAGTTGGTTTGTTTGGTCCTGACAATGAGGGGAAGTAAATTTCTCAGTCTAAGAGCCAAAGATTTGGCAATGATCTTGTAAGACATGTTCAACAAAGTGATAGCTCACCAATTATTAATAAGTTCCATATCCCCTGTCTTGGGAATCAATTTAATATTACCATGGTTAATAAGCTCACCTAGAGTGTTGTTTTCAGAGCTTCCAAAGTAGACTTTGTGGAGGTAAGGTCTCACTGTTTCTCAGAGGGTTTGATAGAATTCACATGGGAAATCATCAATGTTGGGCGCTTTGTTACTTGGCCATTTGCATAATAGCTTCTTGAAGGTCATTCAAGATGAGTGGTTTGTCATTGGCCACTCTTTGGGATCCCAAAAGCTTGCAGGGGAAAACTTTAAGGCATTAAGCGACAGTCGTCTCACAAGAAAGAGAGGAGGCTTGAGAAGCAAACACACCATTGTGGTGGTGGACAAAGTCATGTAGGATCTCAAGTAATTTAGTAATTTTTTCATTAGAATCCTTAATCAACTTAATTTTGTTAGCAAATTGTCTTAAGTGCAAGAGAGTAAAAAAATCTTTGGTGACTCTATCCCCCACTTTTAACCAATGCATACAAGCACAAATTTGAGCTCCTCGAGATTTATATGCCTCTTCCACTTTAATCTTATGTCTCCATAAGGCTACTTGAGTTTGTAATTGGAGGTTGAAGAGAGAATGATCAAGATCATGTGAAGCTCTTTGAAATTCACGTATGCAACATCATGCGTGCATTGTTTGTAAATGTCAGATTATTTTCCATATATTTTGAGAAAGGTGGTGGTACGGGAGATAACATCCGACCAGAATCAATAAACCAGAATCTCCTTGGCTGAGGACTAAGTTCCAAATTCTTTTGATGTACCCCACAGTCTTCTCATATTTGAGATGAGCTTTGTTGAAATAGAATTGTATTTATGCTTCGTAGGCTAAGAGGTGGCCCATTCAATGCAAAATCAAATGGGAAGGGTGATCTAAAAAAATAACCACATCAATGAAAAAAATAGGGAGGTTATTATCACAAGAAAAAGAGATCGTGTTCAGCCAACAACGCCCAATCCAATCTAATAACCACTTTGTCTCGAAAATTAGACCAAGTAAACCAAGATGAGGTAGAAGTACTTTTCGATGGTGGTTGGGAAAAAAAAAGCCCAAGTTTGTTATGCATATAAAACCAAACTTCCCTTTCACTAGCACATTGGGAGGCAACCTTCCTTGTCCTCATATGATTCCACCATGTTGAAATCCCCACAAATAATCAAGTGTGCATCAAGAAGGAGTCTCCTAGCCATCTCCATAATCGGGTAGTTCCACAACACCATTGGAGGCGTAAAGGTTGGCAAGCCCAAGAATACGGCCATTGAAATCAAAGAGGGTCCACACAACCTGATGGGTAGGGTCAAATCCCCAAGAAAAATATTTTGAGAAAGATTTGGTGTAAGTAATGTGATAACACCTCCTCTGCTAAGGTCATGATTGGACATATCGCAAATTGCACCCAACAAAATAGTGTGAGCCGCATTAGGGGAGAAACCCGTGATTTTAATTTTTTGTCAACAAAAAATTTTCATGTTCCTAAAATATTGACAATTGTACCTGACCATGTAACTACGGGTCAGTTTAGTAAGGCCTCAAACATTCCAAGAGAGTACAATAATTGGAAACTATCAAGGTGTATATTGTACATATTCCTCGTCCCTAAAGAACTAAGGGGTTGTGGGACTCACAGAGGATGAATTTGCGATCAAGATTCACCAAGCCATCCAAGGAGTCCTGAGGGGTTTCCTCGAAGTGAGATTATGACGAGTGCAAGGCAAAGAGGTCGTGGTTTGTGAGGGCATGATGGCGGAAAATAGCTTGTGGGTCACAAGAGGATGGATGAAGCCATTAGGGGCATATGTTAAGTAGTTGGCTTATTGGTGGCGGTGGGAGCAATTTTCCTAGACCCAAAAGTGGGTCTTACACGGTAGTGGGCGGCTTGGTACCGCCACAAGAGGCCACCGAGTTTTCTTGATGGAGACTATGGTGCAACCATCACCAAAGAAGCTAATGGCTTTGTTATGTAATATCCCGAAAAAGAAACTTTTAGCAATTTAGATATTTCAATTAAATCCTAGGAGCATCAGTATTACAAAAATGAACTTTTACAACAGCAGCAATAATCTGAATTTTCTAAATAAAAACGGCGAACCAATATGGAAAAAAAGCTGTCTTTTATTTATTTAGTCCTAACTAAATACAATAAAACAATACCCGAGTGTGTCGAATACAATTGCCCGGAGCTGAATTGGTGGAACAATTACACCTGAAAGACTTCCACAACTCCCAAATAGAGTTTCCCAAACTAAGAATTGGGGATTTCATCCCCAATTTTGTATACAAATGAGGGTTTTCGCCCTCTCGTCGTGCCTGCTAGACCCAAAAGTGGGTCTTTACACGTAGTGGGCGGCTTGGTACCGCCACAAGAGGCCACCGAGTTTTTCTTGATGGAGACTATGTGCAACCATCACCAAAGAACCTAATGGCTTTGTTATGTAATATCCGAAAAAGAAACTTTTAGCAATTTAGATATTTCAATTAAATCCTAGGAGCATCAGTATTACAAAAATGAACTTTTACAACAGCAGCAATAATCTGAATTTTATAAATAAAAACAGCGAACCAATATGGAAAAAAAGTCTTTTATTTATTTAGTCCTAACTAAATACAATAAAACAATACCAGTGTCTCGAATACAATTGCACGGAGCTGAATTGGTGGAACAATTACACCCGAAAGACTTCCACAACTCCCAAATAGAGTTTCCCAGCTAAGAATTGGGGGATTTCATCCCCAATTTTGTATACAAATGAGGGTTTTCGCCCTCGCCGCCTGCAAAGCAGACCTCTACAACTCCCGACAGAGTTGCCCAACGAAGAAGTGGGGATTTCATCCCCATTCAGTATGCAAATGTGGGTTTTTCATCATCCGTTGTTTGTAGAAAGCGAAGCTACTTGCGAGAAAAAGAAAACAATTCATCAATTTCTACGATGATTGTACAATGAACCCCAAATCTGCCTTTATAACTTCCAAACACTCTCCAAAGTGGGCGCCCCTTTTAGACTTACATGCATGATCATTGAACAATTAAAAGTAATAAATTCCTCCATGTAGGCACCCCGTCCTAATAATAGGATTAAACTCTTTAGATAATACTTTATCCTCTTTCATGTTGGCGCCCCAATCTAAAAATAGGCTTAAACATATTAAATAATGTTTTTACCACCCCTTATCCTAAAATTAGGGTTTACAACAGCATGCAGCTCCTTCAACTTTGGCGCCCCCCCTTTTATTTATTAATTCTAACTAGATGCCCAATGATAGAAATCAACCTTCTACTATTATTTTATTCTAATAATGCTTTTTGAATTAAAATATAATTTAAGTGTCCCTTCCTAATTAAAATATAACAATATCCTTGGACCACTTAAAATAATTTATTTTCTCGTTTAATTTCCCCTTAGCCTACGAAAATAATAACAATAGGCATCGGGAAAATAATAACAATAGGCATCGGTATTCTAAATTAATTAATTGCGAAAAGGGGACATTACATGCTATCTACAACAAGTATCTCAGGCACTAGTCACGAGTTTGCCATCAAAGGGCATTCCCTAATCATATGAATTGAGGATTGGCATCGAAAGCATGTATTTAGAGGATTAATATAGAGAACTCGTTGTGAAAAGAAGGTGTCACCAACCTCGAATATCAATATTTTCCTTCACCTCTTTGGCTAAGTCTATTTCACACATGTCCTATTTTAGGGGGTGGGTTGCATAAAGCAGGATATGAAGACCGAGAAATTCTGCCCAAATGGAGATTTTCAGCTTATAGGCTACTCGGTAACCCTGGAAGTCCTTGATCAATGGGAAAACACCACTAGGATGTTTCCAATGAACCACGGGCCATGGTTAACAATGGTTTGCGGTGCTCGTGGTTGGAGAAATGAAAGAGAAAAAAACCTTTGATCATATTTTTCACCCCTTCGAGCTTAACGCCTTAGGTTTGCCAATGGTTGTGCACACACTATTTGAGCATGCCTTGAGAGCGGACTCGGCCAACAAAATAACCAACTGAAGTAAAAAAATTTAAGCAATGATAGGCTTTGTCAAATTCAAGTAAATCTAATAAACACATCAAGAAGAGGGGTATTAGGGTGAGAACCATTACCTTGTGAAAGACTTTTTGAACAGCTTGTTGGGGCGTTTCAGGTGCCATTTTTTCTCCAAAGCTCTGTTGGCATTTCCTACATCAAAAGATGCATTTGTCGAAGATGGCCATTAATAAAAGGGTTGGCCAAATGTCACCCATGAGCAAGATGGTCAGCCAACTCGGTGCATTAAATGTGTCGTTAATTTCAAACAAAAAGCCACTCTTTCTTGGATCTATGCGAGATTGGCAATATGACCGTACCATTGAAGCACAAACCCTAAGACATTCCTTCACAACCAAGCAACCTTTGAGACTCTAATTTTGATTTTCAATGTTCAATATCATGGATGGTATTTTAATTTCTATTTTCAGCCCTTTACAATCTCTGGAATGTTGGAAATTTATTCATTTCCTCTCTTGTTTATAAATATGTAATTTCATACTTATTGCCATGACTATTTTAAAATATTTTAATTATCTATCATTCCAATTTCATATTGACATGAGATAATAAAACTAATTTTGATTTTCAATGTTCAATATCATGAATGGTATTCGAATTTAAATTTTTCGCCCTTTACAATCTTATGGAATGGTGGAAATTAATTCATTTCAGCTCTTTTGTTTATAAAATATGTATTTTATTTACTTCTCATAATTTTAATATATATGATATATAATGTAATGTAATTATTGATAGTCGTCCCCTACCATCCCCCAAATCTGGTAATTTTATTTCCATCCAATAAACTCTAAACAACATGCTTGTTTATTTTCTTGCTCACTTCTTAGTTTGTATTACTAATCTAGTTGA
Organism: Taxus wallichiana var. yunnanensis; assembly: GCA_018340775.1. NCBI lineage: Eukaryota > Viridiplantae > Streptophyta > Pinopsida > Cupressales > Taxaceae > Taxus > Taxus wallichiana. The sequence continues at coordinate 516,747,124 of CM031242.1, read as the reverse complement.
ACCTCAACCACTTTAGGGTGGGCTTAAACTTCCATGTGTGGTCTGGATAGGGTAACAAGTTATAAAATTATAATGAAGAAAAATACCACATGTTTACATCTGAACTGAGAGAATGACTCATTTTTTCATTTGTCTTACCTTTCAATACATTACCAATTACATCTATTTTCAGTAGGCCTCAAGTTGACACATACCCAATCACCCCACAAAGAAAGCCATGCAAAAGAAGTGGCTATGATAATGAAGGGTATCATGCGTGGAATGTGTGAATGGTGGTTCAGCGGGGTGTGTAGAGACGTGCTGGGAGGTAGACTGGCAATTAAAGAGAAGAAAAACAGGTGTAGGAAATTAAAATGATAGCAAACCACTTTTATATTTCAATCATTGATTATTGGCATGGTGGCTGAAAATTGAAATTAACATCTTCATGTTATAAGACAATTTGGAATTGGTAAAAATTTCAATTTCAGTGACGAACCATATAAGCTTAGTTTAGGAACATAATCAGAACCCTTAGATTGTTTCATCTGAACGAACCAGCCACAATCGAAAATTGAAAGAAATGAAGCAAAGGTAGAGGAGAAACTGAGATGAATAGAAGTTAGAACTAGAGAGCTCAAACAAAAATTTGCAAGTAGAAACTGTAGTTAAATGACCTACATTAGCTGAATATTATTGATGCTACAGGCATTCCAGAAAATAGCAATGATATGGAGGTAGCATAAAAGCAAAGAAATCTCACCTCCCCTTGAGTATCTTTTGATTGCAACTTCTACAAGTGGAACGAGAACTCTTAGCCTTCTCAATGAGAGAATCGTTAATACCATCAATATCAGTCTTTTCAAAAACAGCAGGAGCAGATTTGTCATCCAGATCATGTAAGTATTTCTTTATCATCTCTTGGTCTTCAATTTGAAGAGCATCGAATCCTTCCAAATCATCTATTCTGAAATAAAGATGAATAGATCATGCCACATAATTTACAGATAGAACATGAAATAACATAAACAAAACACAAAGAAAAGAAAAGTTAACATACTTCTGAAATTGGCCTCGATGCTTAAGAATACATTCTGCATGGTTCCACATCTGAGCCATAAGACATGAAAAGAAACTATCAAGTTCTTCTTGTACTCAGTAGTTGCAGATAACAAATTTCAAAATTATGGTGCAACGGCATGACGGACATATAACAGTGTTTGCCAGCCAGCCCAACTTGTACCACTACATAGAAATAGTTCCCTGCTGATATTAAAATTGTAAGATGATGGCGGATGGTGATATGCACACTGTGAACAAACAAGCTAAGCCACTACCACCAAATTTTCCAAAAATATAAAACACTTTAGAGTTAAAAGGAAAGAAAAAGAAAACATAACAAATTCAATCTTTCGGGTATATATGCGAAGCACTTCTATATACCAGTTCAGGGTATTTTGGGATGATGATATAGCTCTAGATAAAATGTGTGTTAGTTTTGTTATTCTGAAATCTCTGGGAACCATATTAGGCCCTTTTGGAAATTCTGAGATTTTATATATGGGATGCTTTCATAGATGGCTCTTGGAATGACTGGAATGTATGTGGCGTGTCAGCTTGGTCTATCTAGATTCTAGATGCTCACTCAAGGATCAGTTTTCTAATATTAGCTAGTATTATAAGGTTCAGATGGTGGTTCTGTAATAATATAGCACTGTAAGCTATTATACATCTTCATCTTGGATCCATTTTATCATATTATATTATTTTTTGTTATAACATAAACCTTTCACTTTTATTTAAAAAACAATTCTACGGAATAAGCATAGCCTACATACATTACATGATATTTAAGATAATTCAATAGAGAAGTTCCTGTATAATTTTAATAAGAGTGGGATAAGTAATTTGATTTTGACTTTGATTTTGAGCAAGCAACGCTCAAGGACAACACATGCACCAACTTATTCATCCGCTGAGTTCAATCCATGACCGTTCAGGATTACCCCAAATGTGCACTACCGCTACGGTTGCATTTCTATTACTCATGGTCCCGCTGTCCAGGAATGCTCTAACGCATGGATAGACACAGGCATCCACCCTTACACCCAAAACATATGCCTGGTAACCCCATAATCACCGTCACCTCTACATACCCTACAAGAGGGTTTGCCCTAGCCAACTGGTCATTGGCTCGTTGGTGGTTATGTAACCTCGAGGCCCCTATCCGTTTCGGGCAGGCTGCAATACATCACCCGCCCCATCTACCACCCAATGAGGGCTTTCTGATATAGAGGTAGTATCACAGCTAGAAAGTTCACCACATGCATGAAGCTTGCAATTCCCAAGTCAGGCAGTTCCCAATTCATAAGTTATATCATTTATGAATTTCTGTCAAGCATATGAATTGTATCCCAACTATCACTATGCATGGAACAAGAGGTGATTAGTGTCCCCCTTTGCAAATGATTGATGACTCAAAAATTTTGTTTCTTTGTATGCTTTGGCTGAACTACAACCATGATGGAGAGGAGTAAATTGCCTTCTTGTCCTTCACACAAAAATCCCCAGCCTGTAAGATATTTCAATACCTGATAAAGAAATACCCTTCCAACAACCTATATTGAGACTAGAAGTGGATCTCTACATATACAGACCTCTAAATAAAGGTAGAAGGCCATTCTAGATCCAGCCCATAAACATAACAGTTCACCACACAGTTTGTAGGCTATAGGCAAGACACTGCTATTGCATAATGCAATAAATAATCTAGATTGTAACTAAGAGTTATGATGGGTCTAGTAGTAGATTCCTACACCCATAACCTCTAATTAGAGAGAAAATATAAGACCTTATTAGAACTCTACATGTTAGTGCATTAATCTCCTCCTTTGCTTTGAGAACTTTATAAGGTGGTTGTAGGTAGAGTCAAGATGGATAGAAGAAACCACAAGTAGAACACGATTGGTAACTCTAAAGGATTTGTATACTTTGTCGATGTAGCTCGTATTCTTGAATATCAAGGTCTTTATTACAACTTGTATTCCTTTGATGAAGTCCTTTACTCTATTCCTCTATCTTCCCTACGGAAATTTGCAAGAACAGATGGGGAAAAAACATCTTTTTCCCTTCATTTAGAAAAGCATTCATCCTTTAAATAGGAATACAGGATTCGTACATACTCATTCTGATCAACTAATTCCTAACAGTACATGGACATGAGTTATAGTGAAGACAATAGTTTTTGGAGGATACATTCACATTCAGACTTAGCCAAATTAAAATTTCACAATTTCAGGATTTCATGAAGACATTGCAAGAAGGATGAAGGTGGTATATGAAGGTGCTAAATAGGTGTTTGAACAACCCATTCCTCAATATGGGAGATCAATGCGTCAAGGAGTCCTGGAAAAAGAAATGCTAGTAAAGCGAATTTCAGGTGCATTCACACCCTCCATAGAAATCATAAGCTTGAACCATACATATATTTATTGATATATGAAGAGAAAAAGCTCCAAGCTTGTCTCTTCATATAAGTTGTAATCTGGTATCACCCTTAAATCTTTTTAAATTCTGGAATAGCATTGATTATTTATAAAGTTAAATTCTCTTAGCTTTCATGGGATGACAGATGAAGTTAAGAATATATTTGACAATAATCAACTTAGTATACACTTATTTGTATGGTTAACTTCTCTTGAGAAATTACGGGAGTACTTAAGAAATAGTATGGCACTCTCTTCAAAACCCCTTTTCTGGTTAGATGAAGGTATGATCACTATCTGTTAATGCTCAAGTTCCTAATGGAAAGACAAAGAAGCACTACATATGCATGTGTTTTCTCCTCTCAGCTTCCTACACAGGAAGCAATTGCACATATTTGGGATCATGACTTTCAAATGACCTCACTACAATAGCAAAAGGGCTTGTCTGATTTCAAATAATGAATATTTATTTTAATGCCACATTGGTGTTGCTTGTTCTCATAATTGGTTTCCTATTCTCTCCGAACTGTGGGTTTCAGCCCTTCTACTACTGTGTTATATGCTAGATTCCTATATTTTGGCTTTGAAATCCATCTTAAAGCATGGGCAATGCCTTGGGTAGAAGTTATAAATGGTAGAAATGGAAAATATCCTTTTCCACTTGTCCCGATGTGTTGCTTGCTGCCCACAAAACCTTAAAAACAGGGACTGTGACTTCTCCCGTGATAAAAGAGGAAATCAAGTGTGGGATTAAGGTCTATAATGCTCATTCAATTTGGATGATTCGAAAAAATTTGGATCCTTTTATCTCTACTCTGTTTAAAAAAAAAAATTCTGCAAAGGGTTTGCAAAAGGGTCAAGGACCCTAGCTTTCTAAATTTGGCTGATATGCAGAATTTTAGGTCCTTTTATCTCTACTGTGCTGGAGGAACAAGGATTTGAAAAGGGGTCAATAAACCTCCATTTCTAAAGTGGATATTAGATTATGTAAAAGGTTCAATGATTCTTGCTTTCTAATGTGGATATTAGACTATGTGACACCAAGTCATCAGCTAACTCAATTGGACAAAAGGCAGATCTTCAGCACTTAATTGTGGAGAGACTAGCACTTGCCACAACCCTCAAATCGTGGCTAAAAACGTTGCATTTAAACTAGGTGACCAGTATGGGTATGGCAATTTTTTTGGGGCTTGGTTGCGCCTTTGGGTACAGCTATACAAAAAATATATTAAATATTTTTAAAAATTAAAAAAATATAGCAAAATTAACCATACAATAATAATATGCATAGTGTAAATGAAATAAGCTAAATAACCACAAAACATATTGATAATTCAATGCCAAATGTTGTGATATCCGTGTGTAAAAGTTGGAACACGTACATAGTGCGAATGTTACAACATATACACAAAAATTCAAGACAAACCAGCATATTCATTATATTCATAATCATAATGCCCTCCGAGTGCATTTAGAAAAAGCATCATTAGAACCACAAGGAGGAATAACATGATACCGCTCCCGCTAGCTAGTTCATGCGAAGTACCTCTAGCTCAAGTTCTACCAATGAAAGGTGGCCATGGATGCATCCAAGTTTGGAGTCTCGAGGTCTACATCCTAACACTTTGTTTCCCCTTGCAAATGTGTTGTCTAAAATGAGTTTGGGAGTGTCTTTTAGGGTTATGGTTTGTGTTTTTTATTTTAAAAATGTATTTTTGACCAAAGGAAGAAAAAAACCGATGATATTCCTTTTTCCACGAGTGTTCGTCGATAAATGCACAAAATACATGGAACATTTCCCATGTACGTCAAGGTGCATCGAATTGGGTACTTTTCCATGTACCCGGGCTGTATCCTCACCATATTTCAGCATGTACCCATATTGGGTTTGTTTTGTAGATGTTTTAGAGCCCTCAAGGGCATACCTACTTTTCTAGTATTTGAAAGTTCAATGTTTGATCTTATGCTGACAATTAGGCACTAATAATTTAGTAAAGAAATCCTGTAATCTGAATGTAGCTTATCACTTACACTTGAACTATCTCATAAGTAACGTTAAAATCTATGTCACAAGATCGCGAATTTATGAAAAAAGTTCAAACTATAGTTAATTTATCCTCACCAAACATGAACTCGAACTTTATCCATTATTTCTACACAAGAAGTTTTTCACATGATTTTGCATTATTTTATTATTTATTGAGTGAAAGCGAGAGGATGGAAAACTCTCCACTCGATTCTCTAACATATTTAAGCATTTTTTTAATATTAAAATGATAACAAAATCTCTTGTTCAAACTTTAAGACACTTTTTGCAAATTTTATCCACTTGTGAATTTGAACCAAACTTTATTCATGTCAAACATGAACTCAAACTCGAAACTTGTAACTTAGGTTGAAACACTAGGTTAGCTTGGGTACATACCGATACATGGGACCAAAATGGTACCTCTTGGGTACCTCCCGAACAGTTCTAAGTTTCATTCTAGGTGGGGGAGGGGATGTCTATCACGTATCATAAATAGATTGCTACATGGGTCGTGAGTGGGAGCTTAGCTTCCGTCTAGGTATGCGTCCTTGGATTGCTGTTGCATACTCAGCCCCTGTTGCAGCTGCTACTGCTGTTTTCTTGATCTACCCTATGGGTTAAGATGCTACATACCATCATATATAGCCAAGTGAAGGCCCACCTATGTCACATACCTAATACGGGTCTTAGAGGATGTAAGGGGACACGTCTTGCTCCAATGTCAAAAACACAAATTCTTGAATTTATCAAGGAGCAAGAGGAAGCAAACACAACCTACGCCATGAAAATGGGTCACCCTTTGTTAAAAAAAGGGAGAGGATCAAGGAAGCCACCAATGGCCCCACCTGCTGCTAGCAGTTCTACTGTGGTGGCCCCAAGACATCCATTTTTGCCATCAACCCCCACATAGGATGAAGATACTCCTTCAAGCAAGAGAAGTAGAACAAAAGGACCATTGGAGAGGTCTTTTCAAAATGAGGCGAGAGATCTTGTGGATGAGCATATTGCTCGTTGCTTGTACGCCAACGGATTGTCCTTCAATGTGGTTAGGTCACCATATTGGAAGGAAATGATAAGAGCAATGAATGAGGCCCCAAAAGGTTACCAAGGGCCAAGGTATGAAAAAGTTCACACCACCCTATTGGCCAAGGAGAAACAATATGTTGACAATTCATTGCAACTGATTAGGGATTCATGGTGGAAACAAGGGTCTCCATCATTTCTGATGGATGGAAAGATGCAAGCAATAGGCCTCTTATCAATGTGGTTGCAATGTGCCCTAAAGGGGCAATGTTTTTTAAGGCCGTTGATTGTGAGGGATGTGTGAAGGATGGGGAGTTCATTGCCAACATCCTCATTGAATCCATTGAGGCGATGAGGGCTCTCAAAACATTATCCAAGTCATTACGGATAACACAAAAAATTGCAAGGCCATGAGGATGTTGGTGGAGGCAAGGTATCCACACATTTTTGGACACCTTGCATTGTCCACTCGCTCAACCTCATGCTTCAAAAGATTGGCAAAAAAAATCCGTGGATAGGCCAAGTGTATGCCAAGGGAGAGGAGATTCAAATGTTCATCACAAACCATCACCTCTCCCAAGCCATGTTTAGAAACTTCTCTTCTTTGGAGCTGTTAAAGGTACTTGTAAATTTCTTATTTTTATTTTATTTAGTAAATTGTAATTCTTTTTATGTTTTAAATTTGTTTAATACCTAGTATCTACTTGTAGATTTTTCATAAGTTTTTAATTTTCTTTTGTTTTATTTTTTTAATAGGTTGTTGAGACAAGGTTTGCCTCTCACACAATCGTCTTGAGACAACTTGTGAAGGTGAAAGAGGCACTACAACGCATGGTCATAAGCAACATGTGGGCTATATGGAAAGAGTCAAATAAAGAACGGGCCCAAAGATTGAAAAATATGGTCCTAGATGATGATTGGTGGGGCTGTGTAGACTATTTGTTGAGTATCACAAAGCCCATCATGAGCATGATTCATTTCACAAACATGGATCATCCATGTTTGGGAGAAGTATATGACACACGGCTAAAACTCAATGATTAAGAAGATAAAAGTCATCATTAGTGCAAAGGAGCAAGATCCCAAGAATTTTTTTCAAAGAAGTGTATTCAATCCTCATCGATCAGTGGAACAAAATGACCACCCTGCTACATCTCCTTGCCTTTGCATTAACTCCTTGATTTTATAGCATGAGATCCTTTCTTTGCCGAGGAGGGTGGCACCATATAGGGACGTGGAAGTGGCCGAAGGGTTCAAGTTGGCATTAGCCAAGATTTTTCCCGATCCTGAGGTAGAAGACACATTTATGACCGAGTTTGGGAATTTCATCACCTCCCAAGGTCAAAGCCTTGGTGCCATGCGAGACAAATACAAGAAGGATGCACATATGTGGTGGCACCTCCATGGCCAAACAACACCAACCGTTCAAAATCTTGCAATCAAGGTCTTGTCACAGGTAAGTTTATTATTTTTTTTAATGTTTTAACTTTCTTTTTTATTTTGTTTAAAACTTGAATTTTAACTTTTACCTTTTATAAATTTTAATATAGGTTGCAAGTTCATCTTCTTGTGAGTGGAATTGGAGCACATACAACTTCATCCACTCAAAAGCACAACAAGCTCAGAGCAAAAAAGGCCGAGGACTTGGTCTACATACACTCAAACTTGTGCCTTATCTCCCACAAGAAGCCTGATTACAATGAGGGGTTGTCAAAGCATTGGGATATAAATCCCAAGGATGTTGACCTGAATTCTTCCCTTTCACACCAGTCATTGTTTGACATTGACTCTCTTGGAGGCATAGTATAGTTGGCGGGAGTGGTGGAGCTAGTGGGAGTGGGAGTGGTGGAGCTTGTGGTTCTAGTGCACCACATGATGTTGATATTGATGCTCTCGATGAAGAGCAAGATGACTATGAATATTAATTTTGATGTAATTAATTATGATCAGCACATGACATTTGAGATATTTGATTATTATGACATTTGGCATTGATAATATTTTCATTTTTGTGGTTATTTTGTTTTTAATATTTTATATGCATACTTATATGGTTATTAATGACAAATGTCTCTAATTTCTGATTTATTAGGCTATAATTTCTATATTTTTAATTTTTTATATATTTATAAGTCATGACATTTCTTTTCTGTATATATTAGGTGCATCATTCAATTCGGATATTATTCATGTTACCCACACGTTTAGTAGCTTTCAATGTTTTCTTAGTCAGCAACTGTAAAACTTGGAAATTCTGTTATAGCTCCATTATTTTATTTAGGTTGTTTTTGAGAGAGCCATGAATATGTGTCCTTGGTTCTTTTGGACTGTAGAACTAATTAACTATTGGACGCACAGTCCAATTTTGCAGAGTTGTCAGTGAAAATATCTGTTACTTTTCTTAACTTTTTTTTTTGTAGGGGTCATAATAGATCGCCATTGATATATCAAGAAAACAAACCTTTCACAAGCCCTGTTAAATTTTCCTTTTAGAATTGTTTAAGATCAAATTGATTAGAAATCCTTATTTTGCAGTTGTTTTAACACAATGAACACTTTCAGGTCCAACAGGGTTGCTCCTCCTAACCACTAGAACCTAGCTTGCTAGACTCCAACTCTTATCCATTTTTAAATATTCAAAACAATTTCCTTTTAGTGGAACTAGAGTTTTAAATGAAAGAGTCCAAAGTTTTAGGATAGGCAATAGCCTGCTATAAGATAAAAACATTTAGAAATTTCAAATACACAAAGGCTATTTTTTTTAATTGGTAAAATTGGGACATGGCAACCAAAATCAGGACCCATTCCTGGGGTGTTATTACAAGGAGCTTGGTCCATCAGTTTTGGAAGGAATTTGAACACAAATTTTAATATGGTAATTGCTTCACCTTACCACTGTCACACCCACTGGGCTAAAAGAACATCTTGATAGATTGTATTATAACGCAATGAAATGGAATTCTCAACTTATGCTAGAATGGCCTAGTGGCAAACGGAAGTAATGAAAGATATATAAAGCATCACAAGATCACAGACACAATGCCGGAATGACCAAGTGGTAAACAGAAGTAATGAAAGATATATAAAGTATCACAAGATCAAAAACAGATAGATTGTGTTATAGCGGAATGGAATGGAATCCTCAACTTATGCCGGAATGGCCTAGTGGTAAACAGCAGTAAGGAAGATATATAGAGCATCACAAGATCAGAAAAACAGAGCTGGTGATAGTAGTGGGGTGGCACTGTTAATAGGGAGATGCAGGGTGGCCTAGAGGTAAACCGAAATAGGGGTAGAGGGAAAAACATGTAAAGCATCACAAGATAACAACACGAGACAAGAACAGGAAGCATTATCAGCGGGTTTGGCACCAATAGTGTCTCATAGACCACCTCTTGCTCACAGTTGTTATACATATGGGATTATTATACTGGACCGGGATTCTGAACAAAAAGCCTATTAACTCTTAAATAGATGCAGCAAATATCATAAATACTGCAAATCAAGTCACACTCACACACACACACACACACCCCCACACACACCCACCCACACACACACACTTTTCCAATACAATGCATTACATAATCCAGTCAAGAAAAAAATTCCTCTTGCTCAAAAACCCATACAAAAATATTTGAGATGCAACACATGGATAAAATAATCTAGTCGTGAAAACTCTTGCTCAAAAACCCATACAAAATATTTGAGACGCTAACACGCGTTACTGTGAAAAAGAATGAAATAAATCAAGATATTTTCTCTCCGAGGAGAAAAAACAGGAATCTTACAGGCATGAGTCCGTCGAACTGTCTGGCCGTGACAATCTTGGCGATTCTGAGATTGTTTTTGACGATGGATTGCTTGCATGTTTTGCAGGAAGAACGTGAGGATTTGGCGTACTCCACCTTCCATGGCTTGCCGGAATCAGAAGTGGGGTTTGGATTCTCCATTGAAACAAAACTGACAAATCTTCAATTCAATTCAATGCAACCCTCTCTTCAAACCCCGCAAATGCTCGAAGTATCGAAAAGGAAGGAAATAAAAAGATTTACAGCAATCAATCAGAGGCGGTTGAAATAAACGGAGGTGTTCTAACTTGCATAACGAACGTTGGAAGACAGGTAGAAGAAAGGTGGGCTTAAGATATTTCTTTTGATGTGTCACACTCGTGATATTTCTTTTGATGTGTCACGCTGGTTATGAAACATCTCATAACGCTTTCAAGATATTTTTAATTTATTAAATTGAACGTGTTTTCATAATGAGCTTTAAATTGAAGATATTCCCACTTCCCATGATGATCTTTATGTATGTTTGATGGTGATGTGTGAATCAATATTGTTAAGTGGCAAGTTTATTCATGTCAGTATTGTTTTTATTAAAAAATATATATTTTATTCTTTGGATTAAGGGTTTTGGGGATTTAGATTTTTAGGTTTATGGAGTTTAAGATGTGGAATTTTGAGCTTATTTTTGGTTTTTTTTTTTTTTTATTTTACGCCAAAGGCGTTCCCCTATGGTAAAGGACCTCAGGACGTTTCTGCGATGTCTTGAAATTGACGGTTTTGGCCTGATCGGCCGTCGCACGTTTTTTTTTAATGATTATTTTGACCTATGTTCCCTTTTAGACAGATAAGATTAGTGTTTTAGCGCATTGCGTGAATTTCCCCCCAACGCCGCTGCCCGAAAACAATAGTAGCACAAGCAATCACGTATGCATTTTTGTGCTCTCTCGTATGCATTTTTTCCTTCGCATTTTCAGCAGTTTCAGTGCTTTAGGGTTTGTTGTTTCTTAGTTTTGTCCAATTGTTCCAATTTGGTTGAGATATGCAGTGCTGTTCTTTTTCTTTAGCCTGATAGTGTTTAAGCATGTTGAGAACCTCCGCCATGGTTGGTCTCTGGTGTGAAAGTTGAGAAGTGCAGTGCAACCCCACTTGCGCTAGCCCCTGATGAATTGAAAATCCGTTGTTTGAAGTAGGACCTATCTCTTCCCCTAAACCTGGTGCGACTACATCTCTCAGCCGATTTGGAAATGAATCCGAAACCCACGAGGACAGAGTTAATCCGCTGGCGAACATTGAATCCGTTGGACTCTTTTCAGGAAGCGTCTCCAGCACTAGCACGCCATAGCTGTACACATCTCCTTTTGTCGAAATCCTTCCTCCCATTCCATACTCTGCATCGAAAAAAAAAAAAAAAAACAGGTGAATTCCCTTTCTGCCACTGCAAAAATACAGCGAATTCTTTAATTTAGTAATCACTTACCAGGCGCAATGTAACCAATGGATCCTCTCAAGGTCGAGGTAATGGCGGACGCATCAATCACGAGTTGCGTGATTCCAAAATCGGCAACGCGAGCTGTTAGGGTTTCGTCCAGAAGCACATTCTGTGGTTTGAGGTCGCAGTGCACAATTGCCGGACGACAATCATCATGTAAGTATGAAACCCCGCGGGCTACTTGGTACAGAATCGCCCATCGCTTTCTCAAGCTCAATTCTTGTTCATCTTCGCCATCGGCTGAGTTTCTGTGCAAATGTTTGTGCAAACTTCCGTTTGGCATGAATTCTAATACCAGAGCTTTGAACTCTGCCTCCCAGCATGATGATTATTTGAGGTTTTTGGATTGGCTTCTGCAATTTTGAGTGTCTACTAATTTGGGTCGGTGGTTGATGCAGTGAATTTGGACGAGTGCTTGATGACTAGGATACAAGAAATGTCCCTGGATTATCCTTTCACCGTGGAGCAAGAAGTGGGCTCTTCTACTCATGCCTTCTTTGGCTTCAATGGTAAGTATACAGATATTGAAGAGTACTATTTTTTATATGACCTTTTTTTTTAGCGGTTGAGCGCTAGGAGAATCTCGACTCGCCCCTTCATTCTTGCGGGGCGAGTCAAATGCATTCCTTATAAATTCTCAGTGAGATTTTACAATATTTTATGAGGTTTTCAGATTGGCTTCGATTTTGAGTGTCTGCTAATTTGGGTTGGTCGTTTATGTAGTGAATTCTGATGAGTGCTTGATGACTAGGATGTAAGAAATGTCCCTAGAAATTTAGCATATAGGAGTCTATATTTGGGTGGGAATAGCTTAATGGGTATGGTCTTCCAAATACTTCAAATAATTGGCGTCTTTGACGTTTCTAGGAACGCATTGATAGGAGACATACCATCTTTATGGCCTCCTTTAGATATGCTCAATGACAAATTGCTAATTAACAATATTCCTCTATAACAGGAGCAAGCAATGCCAAAATATTGATAACGACAATCTTGCACTTCAAATTATAATACAGTTGATCCAACAACAGAGCTATAATCCATATCTGTGGAATTGGTTGCCAATAGGTGGCATTCACATAAGTGAAACCGCACAATGTTTGGTGGCTTGAAGAACCCAATTGACCAAAAATATTCAAATTTCACAATCTATCAATAAAGAAGATAGAATACAATTTGAAATTTCGTAGTATTCATAAGAGGTAGTGAGCATCAATGTTAAATGGGTTATCCAAAGAATGACTGTTTTAAGTTAATTACGGTGATACATTATTTTGGTAAAATGCTCTGCAACTTCATTAATGCAGTTAACCGCAATGCTCCCCTATACTTGACAAAGAACATATATCGCCTATACTTGACCTCAATGGTCAAGCATTAACTGGCTACATCTTTAGTACTTTGCATGTAGTGGAGTGTTAAACATAGGCCAATCAACAGAAATATTCTGAAATACTTTCAACAAAGTGATGACACAGTGATGTAAAAGAGTAGGAGTATGAGAATAATCATGATGAATAGGCATGACAAAGGCAACCATTTGATCCTGGAGCAAGCACCCACCAACCATATTTTTAGAAAATAGAGGCTTTGAAACAGTAATCTCAGTAGTTATAATTCTTAAACTATCAATCAAGAATACTGGAAAATTTCATCTTAAATGGGTGTCGTAGTTGAATTGGAAACTGGAGCCTACATTGTCAAGAACAAACAACAGGCATACAAGGTGAAAGCACAAAACATCAAGCTTAAAGATGCACAAATTACAAATGTTATACATATATCCATAAAGTATTTGCTATCTCGGTCATTGGGAAACATTGTCATAAGTTTGTTACAATAATTGTATGAAAGAGATCGAAATATGAAATAAAGGAAAGCATTTTCAAAACATCAAATACACATACAAATCTATCATGTGGTAGTAAAATTCAAAAAATAAAATACATTTTTAATTCACCTCTTCAATCTTGGGACCAAGATCACCTCCACCATCATCACTTTTGAAGAAGCGCATCCAATTGCATCAGCACCAAGAAATCTGGCTGCGGCTTCTCCTCCTCATACAACATAGAAAGGTGTAGTTCAATTCCCTTGAATATCTTGCAATCTTGGCAGTCCATAAAACCACACCTCTTTGAGGCATTTTTTCAAGCAGTTAACGTGCGTTCTGTATGCTTCCACATTGTGAATGCATGTCTAATTGGGTTTTTCTAACTATATCTCTCCTTTTCTAAATCTTCCATTTTCCATATTTTTGGGATGTTTTTTGATTAATTGGTTAGTCATTCAACCTGACAAACATATGTGATCTTTATGTGAGTGCCCCACTAATCCTAACAATGAGATGATCATTTGCTGCCAATTCAATATCCATTGTTTCCATTTGGGTGACTGTTTCAGACTCCCCTACCTCGTTAATTAAGTACCTGGATTCCAATTATCTGTCTTAACTGCCGTTCTCCATCAAATAAGGTCTCAAATATTCAGTGCCAAGTTTCTATCTGATGAACTGCCTTCAATTAAAAAATCTCCAGACATTGCAAACTATGTTGGAGAGGATAACAATGGTCAGTTTGTTTGCACCATCATCAGATGTTAAAGAAGCACCACCAAATGCATCAACACCAAGAAATATGACTGCAGCTTCTCCACCTCGATACATTCTAGCAATGATATTTTTGCAAAAGAGAGGCTCTGAAACAGTAATCTCAGTAGTTAGAATTCTTAAACTATCAATCAAGAATACAGGAAAAATTCATCTTAAATGGGTGTCGTAGTTGAATTGGCAACTGGAGCCTACATTGTCAAGAACAAACATCAGGCATACAAGGTGAAAGCACAAAACATCAAGCTTAAAGATGCACAAATTACAAATTTTATACATACATCCATAAAGTATTTGCTATCTAAAATCAAATAGACTTCCAAAGAATAAGTAATTGCAAAAGCTTCAAATAGGGAACATGAAGATGTTGTAAGACATGGACCAACTAAGATGCAAAAATTGGAGCTCTTGTTAGCACTAGTGGGTGCTCCACCCCTAAGTGACTGGCATTTCTCATATTTAAACTTTTCAAGAGTGCGGATTGAACCTCTAACATCACTCCTCAAGCCACATAAGGCGTGAGCACACCTATCCACCTAGCTCCAACATCATGCTCTAAGAAGAGGACAAGCTAGAACTCAAACCTAGAACCTTCCATCAACAATATTAGGAACTCCGCCATGTAGGACCATCAATTGGCAAGGTATCCATCAACCTGTTACAAGGTTTCTTTAGTGTGGATTGGATCTTTGATACCTCTTCTCAAATCACAAAATGATTGAGCACACCTAATCTCCTAGGGCTAGCATTATGTTGTAAGGCATGGACCATCTAGGTCTCAGAACTATGACCTCCTATGTGTACTGTTGGGTAATCTAACAATATGCGATGTTTAGACCTTCTTAGAGTGATTACTCTAAAGTAAACTTGGAAGCTTCATCCATTTTCAAGTATCAAAGATTAGTCATATCTGCACAACAAATCATATTTAATAGTAGAATCCATACACAATACAATATAATTTTTGCAGGTGATATTAGAGATGAGAGTGTTGTCAGGATTCAACAGACGAAATTAGATGTATCGCTGCCACAGATGGGAAGGACGGAGAATTTTTCTCCCACCTTTTTATCATCGGGGGAGGCTTGCCTTGATTTTTTCTTCCAAGTCGTGCAAGGCACTCCTCCTCAATGAATTATTCAATCTGCTGGAAGCCGCTTGGCAGGAAAAACCCCTCACCGCTTTGAAGCTCGTCTGCCAATTGAGAGGCGTTCGAGAGCCTGGAAAATCTCGATCAAGAGGGATTATACGCCGCCGCCTGTTGGATGCATTCTCACCACCATAAAACCCTAGCTGCTAATGTCACCGTCTTCGCCAAATTTGGTTGCCTCAAAGATCTCCCAGAGATATTTCTCAATCTCCTGCAAGGGCCCAAACAGACCGAGAAAAGAATGGCCGACAGGGAGGCTCAAAAGGAGAAGATCCATCTTGCACAATTATTAAACCCTAAATTTAAACGAACAAAGCTCCCCTACCGACGCGTAAGATTTATAATGTGTTTGTCATCCTCCAGATATTTCGCAAGGAGCCGTGGAGAGGCCACATCATCACCTTCAACAAGAATCCTCAACTGCACCTTGTTCAGGGTGAGTCTCTGGTTGAGAAATACAAATTCTGAGAGAAAAAATGCGGTGGGATGTGAATATGAATTTTCAAAAAGTTTTTGATCTGATATTGGGAATGGCCTGCAAATGTAAGCTGGCGAGGGAGAAGATGATAAAATAGTTATTTGTTTTCAAAGTGACATGGAATTCGACTAGGCTTCGCTAAACCGTGGAGAACAGTTATAGTGTGATAAAAGGTAAGTTTAAGAAGGTAGTAGAGATATGGGGATCCTCCCAGTTGCATTGTGTTTTGGAATCTTTGATATTCACGGAGCACGTCGGTGGTGAAAGATGAAGTAGGCGTTGCCATGGTGAGTGGATATTCCGAGAATCTTCTCCAACTGCTTATGAAGAGCAATGTGGACATGACACCATTGGTAGCACTAGGGGACATAATCCATGGGCAACTCTTTGACCAGCTCCTTGTCGTTGACTAACATTTGGCCCGTATAATGCGTGCTGCTCTTTATCGGCTACTGCTGAGAATGAGTTTCCATCTCGTGAAGGGAAATTGTCTGATTCTTGACGGAAATTGCAGGGGTCGTTTCCTTTGGGGTAAACGATGTCCACCCCTTATGCGTCGCCTCTTTCAAAACCTTGTATAAAACCATGTCCTCCGAGTCGGACGGGATATTTTGTTGCAGCTGACGTGTTTCGGAGTTTCTATTTCACGTCGCCTCGTCTACACAGTCTTCAATTAGTCGGCTCTCGATAAATTTTTCATCTTCCACAGTGCAGGATTTGTCATTAGAAGACGGGAAAATTCCCGTCCCAAACAGAGTCTTGTTACTAATGCAGGGATTCGGGATCGAACGCGGGTGGGACGATTCTATTTCTACTTGTACTAGGTACCTACATGCGTGGAGACTTCATTTTTAATCATTAGGAAGAGCACACACTTAATTCTAAAATACATAAAAATATATAACACGATCTTCTCCACTATCCGCGAGTTCACATGTTGTCAACATGTGCGGATTTTTTCAAGTTCCACCCTTTATGAAAAGCCCAAAGATTTATAGGTAAAAACATAAGTTATCACCCATCCCTACCATCAAGGAAGAAGGTGAATTTGCCAATAGAATTAATACAAATGATAACAAAAGAAAGCTATTGCGAAAATCACGATTTAGGTATCTCGTTCTGAAAGCAATAGAAGCTAAACTATCGATAATAAAGCATCACGTTGTTTGTTGGTTCATCTGGTCATTGATACATTCGAGGTTGAGTTATGGGATAAACAGGTGGATCGAGAGGTTGTTAGGTGAGATAGGCGAGAAAAAGGTTTTAGGGTATAAGTCACGATGTGGACGCGGTCACCTGGATAACCGATCATGTTAGAGAACCGGTTACGGTAGGGGATAAACGACACTTCAGTAGGGTCAAGTGATCTAAGTGCTTACGGATAGAGGTTGGTTGCGAGGTGATTGTGGGGTTATTAAGATTGGTGGATGGGTGAGGGAATAATGGGAGGACGAGGGAAGACTCGAGTGTGATAAAATGGCCTTAGGCAATACGGGATGTATGGATGAAGGTTAAGTGCGGTATGTTGCTTGGTAATAGATCTAGGAATAAACTTATGATTACTATCAATCCACGAGGCTCAAGAAATGGTGCTTAGAAACATATAAAACACTACTTACTCGTCCCGGATGCGAGATGCGGAGTTTCAGGACTGTGATGTGAAGACGGGACTCGAAGTAGGATGATCCGACAATCAAGATGAGTTATCTCCTCTTGATGCTCGGATGAGTGTTCTGGCTCTGGTTATTCGATTGCGATCTTGGGCTTGATGTCCTTCTCTGCAGAGCAAACTCTTCTTGTTTCTTCACTTGTCTCTGCTCGGCCAAGCAAAATCTGGATTCTTTCAATGATTTCTCCTCCTTTTCGATCAAATGAAAATCCGATCCCTTGTTTTTGGTTGGAAGTGGTCATTTACGAGGAACCGTGGCGATTCTGTGGCCGACGGCGGTAGTAGAACCGCATCGGTCGAGGTCAAAGTGGGCTATTTTTGGTAAAATAGCCGGCTTTCCCTCCTTTTCTCAGGGATTAGTTGCGGGCTTGGTCAAGTCATTATGAGGTCAGTTTTGGGTGCGGGTGAGGAGTAATTAGTCATAGGTGTGGATGTAGACCAAGTTATAGGTCTTAATTAGGTTAGTTTAGGGTTAAGACTAGGTCATGATGAGGTGGCGAAATGAGGTGGCAGGTATGGCGATGTGGATTTATTAATTATAAGGTAATTAATAAATAATTGTGTAAGGTTTAGGTGATGAGGTTAGGTTGCGAAATGGGATTCGGGGCACAGGGGGTCGTAAGACACAAATTTGGTGTCTACATTAGCCCCTTGTTGTTGTGTAGCTTGTCTTTGTAAAGCTACACAGAGAATAATAAGAAGTGGTTACCCACAGTAAGGGTATAGGTAATCCCCCTCAAATCTATCACAGATTGAGGTAGCGTGAAATCGGGGATAGGGTTGATAAAGGGTAAATGGTGTTTAGATGATGGTAAGATGATGGGGTAGGTCGAGGAAGTAGGCGCGCGTTGAAATGCGGTAGTGCGACCAAGGTACATGATTTGAAGAAGCAAACAAGCAATTCATAGGCAAAGGTCGATAGTTTATCCAAACAAGGGTGATATAATCTGGTATCCAAGGCATAGGAAGTAGCTCCGGGGATATAACGGGTAAGTGCGAGCGTTTAGGCATGTTGGCGATACGAATGGTTGGTTGGGTTGAGATAAAGCGTCACGGTCTTGTTACAGGCAAAGTTGGTCGATGATCAAGTCGAGGACCTAATCATGCTAAAACACGAACAGGTGAGCTCGATTGAACAAAAAGCTACATGATGGGTGGATAAAATTGTAATTTGGTGGTGTTGGGCGAGGTATTTAATTGAGTGCGACCTTAGGTCGGGCCAAATGGGTTGGTTGTGGCCTTGGGGCGGGCCAAATTGGTTGGTTGCGACCTTGGGTCGGGCACAGATGGTTGAATTCGGCCTTAGGTCGGGCCAATTGGTTGAATTCTGGCCTTAGGTCGGGCAGTGGTTGTTGGTTGCGCAGCCTTGGGTCGGACAAATTGATTGGTTGCGGCCTTGGGTCGGGCAATTGGTTGGTTGCGGCCTTGGGTCGGGCGAGGAAGTTAACAAAGGGTTTGACGAGGTGGATATAAGGCGATGTTGTGAGAAAGAGGCGATTTAGTAAGTAAGAGGCGAAATTGGGGAAGAGGAGGGATAAAACCGATATCGATTTGTCATGACCGATATCGGTTAGGTGGCGATCACGGTTCATTAGGGCACAATATAACGGTATCGGTTCAAGGGTGAAAACCTATAAAAAAAAAAAATACGGCTGTCATTTGTCATATTGTCAATTTGAAACCCAATTTGAGTTATGCGAGGTGGAGTGTTGAGATTGGAGCATTTGTCGGTTGAGGTGGCGCTATTTGAGTGGAGGAGTGAGTGGTTAGTGGGCCCGAGTGAGGAGGAGGCAGCAGTTGATTGGTGGAGGACCCATCAAAGGAGAGTTTATAGCCATGGCTCGGCCCAGAGGAGCAGGAGTCTTTGGACCATTTGGACCACCACCACCCATCCCACCACGGCGACGTGTAAGTAAATCTTGTGTAGGTTCGAAACTTTTGTCATTGTGTGAATTTGATTGTATTATGTTGTATTTGGGTTTTGGGTAGGAATGTAAGGTTTTTAGAAAATAATTAATAAATGGAAATTATTTGAAAAAAGGAGAGGGTAGATAGGTGAAATAGGCCAAGGCGGCAAGGTGGGTAGGTTTTTAGGGTGTTTGGGTGGGTATATAGGGAGAAATAGGAAAAAAATTGAATGGGGTAGCCGCGTCGGGTTGGCTCAAGGTATTTTCCGATGGCCGATGCGTGCGGTCAACTGGCGCCCGGCATCGGTCACGAAGTTCTGGGGTAGGTCGGGTTTGTGGGTGACCGGTGTCGGTCTAACGTTGACCGGCGTCGGTGGAAAGGGGACCGGGATCGGTTATGGGTGACCGGTACCGGTCCCTAGGCAGGATTTGCTATTTTGTTGCGTGGTTTTGTGGTGGTTTTGGGTGTTAAGTGCTTGTTGGGGTTGGCGTGTTGGGTTGTTTGTTGTTGTTTATGATTGGGTTTTGTGTGTTGGGTGTGAAGATGGAGGGGGATATTGGAGAATATAGGTGGGTAGAGGTGTGTGTTAGAGAGTCGGGGTGTGGTCGGGGGTAAAAAGGGGGTATAGAGGGTATAAGTAGATGTTGTGATAAAGAGTAGGGCTAATGTAGTGAGTTGGTTTTGTAGGCACGTCACATCGTGGCCCAGCGATGCGGGACGAGATACCCAGTTTGTTAGACGGATGCGGCCACACATGTCCGCGAGGCGGTGGGGCATTATGTGCAAGTGGGACTCGGCGGAGTCCCGGCGGTATAGGGTGATCGATAGGGATCACGGTCGATGGTCGCCCTCATGAGAGATGGGATCCGGCGACGATGTGTTCCATCTCTTTGGAGAGATGAGCATCGACACTAAAATTTTCCTCGTAATTTCTATTTCATTAATGTATGATGTTGTTAAGTATAATTAGTAGTAGCGTCGATAGAAGATAACGGCGCGTCGATGCAGTGTGCACGCCAATAATGTGGAGTACGGTAGCATTGTGATCAAAGTCTGATAGGAATGTTGTAAAAAGTAAATATTTGTAAGTAAAGTGGTAGGTAATGTTAAAATGTCAAAGTTTGGGTAATTAGAGAAGTAGGTCTATGTGATTAGGAATTAGAAATATTATATTGGTAATAAGGACAAGGAGTGAGGTCATAAATTTTTGTGTATTTTATTTGTAAAAAGTCTAAAAATGTGGAACCCATGTAAAATGATAAGGTTTATCTTATCTTAGAAGATAAGCTTACATGTACAGATAAGAGTTAAGGTATGGAATATGATTCGTCAGAGTGGATTTCTTATCCTATCTTAGAGATAAGATGGATAAGCCTGGAAGTTCTATAAATAGAGAGGCTACCCCCCTCATTTAGCATAGAAAGAAGTAGTGAGAAATATTGTAGGAAGTGTGCGAAGGAAGCCATCAGTTTAAAGGTGTGTTGAAGAAGCCATTAAGAGGTGTAATTGTAAAGTTTCTCCCATAGTCTTGGTGAAAGGCAAGTGAAGTCAATAACACTTGAAGCACCTCATGGGTGAGATTGTAACAATTTCATGTTAATATTATTATTTACTTTGATATTTGATTTGTCATCATTAGTCTTATCAT
This sequence comes from Taxus wallichiana var. yunnanensis, assembly GCA_018340775.1. Classification (NCBI taxonomy): domain Eukaryota; kingdom Viridiplantae; phylum Streptophyta; class Pinopsida; order Cupressales; family Taxaceae; genus Taxus; species Taxus wallichiana. Next base: position 516,725,867 of record CM031242.1, on the reverse strand, counting down.
AGTCGATGGTATTCTTGTGTTATGTTGTTGTTTTGTTTCAGATTACATCCACTTTGAACTAAAGGTTTGTGCATTAGTAAATAATCATAGCACGAGTTCCCGGTGAAGAATTATCATAGTGCGGATTGGTGATGATATTTTGGTTCCGAATTCTTGCGGGACCATTCCTCGTTAGTGGATTTTACGGAGAGATATTCCCACTTAGTCAAAAATCAATTAGAGGGTAACCTTGTTTTTGTGCGTAGTAGTTACCATGGTAAAGTCATTTTTACCATGAATAGTAGTTACCATGGTAAAGTCATTTTGCTAGAATAGTATTTACATGATAAAGTCACTTTTTACCGTGAATAGTATTTACCGCGATAACTTCACTTTTTACGAAGTGAATAGTGTTTACCACAGTAAAGTCGAGTTTTTACATGATAAGTCAAGTTTTACCATAGTTTACCGTGGTCATTTCTATAGTGATTCCAATTATTTGTGCACATAAGTCTTGTTGATTGTACTTGTGAGTTGGTATTTCACGGTGGTTACTTTTGAAAATGGGAAAGATTTCTATTTTTTCATTTCAATCTAATGAAGATGCTTCTTCTTTCATTCGAAGTTTAAACGATCTTACATTTGTAATGGCCTCATAAGAAGGAACAATGGACTGAATTTTTCCTACCTTTTTGGATGGTTCAGAAGCACTTAGGTGGTTTTGAAACACTAGGTGATAATGTGAAAATTCATGGGATTTATTAGCCGAAAGTTTTCTTGAAGAATTTGGTGAGCAACGAAATATACGAGATCTCATGATCGAGATCACAAAGCTATCCCAAGGAGAGAAGGAGAAGATAAGGGATTATCATGCTCGTGTTCTAGAGCTAAGGAGGAAGCTCGATGCCCAGATCCGGAAGGAAGGACTAGCGGATGGGTTGATGAATGGCGTGGATAATCTCCTCTGTAAGCACTTCATTCTTGGGATGAAGCTAGAGATCAGACAACGAGTGAAGTATGACCGCCCAGCTACCATTGAACAAGCAAAGGAGATTGCAAGAAGGCAAGAAGAAAGCATAGAAGAGGATCCCAAATAAATTATTGCTAAAGTAGAGCCTACACCTAAAGCACCTTTGGTCAGAATCCACAACCACTCCGGTGAGCACAAATATTTCTCCTAGTACATCTATTGAGTATGAAGATCTGCTCAAAAGATGGGTCGATTAACTATTAATCTTCTTGAGAAAGGAATTTAGTTCTCGGGGAGGAGATAGAGGTCAAAAAGAAATATTTCGAAGTTGTTTGTTATGGTTGTTATAAAAAGGGTCATTATAAGTATAATTGTCCAGATAGAGCTTCTACATCTGTAAAGGAGATAATGATAAAGGAAAAGCACTGTGAATTCTTTTGATGTAGTAGATAAGAGCGAGAAATAATGAAGTAGATGTCTTTGTAACAAAAGAAAGAAAGAAAAAGATAATCAAGATGGAAATGATCCTAAGAAGATGAAAGAAGAAACTAGTAAGAAACATAGGAGAAGAAAATTGGGTGTGTAGGATTTTACGATTTCACGAGGGCAAGGACCATACTCCATCTTGGAAGATCTGTCAAAAGGCTGCAAATATTACATATGGTCAACTCTTGGCTATGTCTTCCGAGAAGAGGCGGGAGTTGCGAGGTGGACTCAATGCTCGAAGAAGGAAGGAGGTTGAGGTCCCCTGTTTTGGAGGCGAGAGGCGAGGCGAGATCCTGTGCTCCCAAGTCGAGGTCTTATGTAATGGTATTTCAATTCATGATGTCTTAGTTGATGAAGGTGCTGCGATTAATGTAATGGCCGAGTCTGTAATGAATATGTTGGGTTTAAAAATTTATCGCCCTTCAACACTTATGTTAAGGTCATTAAATAAAGGAAAAACTAAACCGAGAAGGTGTAGTTTCAAATGTGGCAAATATCATTATGGGTGTGGTATGTGTGGTAGACTTTTAGGTGATGAAAAATGGTATTGTTGCGTACCAATCTTTGCTGGGAAGACCATGGCTAAGGAGAGTTCATGCAAGAAACTATTGGAATGAAGGTTTCATGACACTTGGGCGTGGTAGAGAGAGGGTGAAGATAAAGCGTGATCCCTCGACATCATAAGCGAACCTGTGGATTCAAGTGATGAAGCGATGATTGGACATCCTCTCGATTACTCTAGTACCGGTGAAGTGGACACTTTGAAGATGAAGAAAGTGAGGTTGATGTTTGATCATGGATATCCTTCCAGTCACACCAACTCATGACCCCATAAAATTATACGAAGAAGAAGTTGATGATCGTCTCCAAAAATAAAGATTGGTGATCTTTGTGATGGAGAGTGAGAAGGAATCCTACCTCCGGCCAAGCTTTCGAAGGTACATACACCTATTCACTTTTGATTACAAGGAACTCCGTCAAGTAAGTTAGGTAGAACATTTATTGAGTGGTAGATGGTCTTTAAGCCCATAAAGCAAATGCCATATAGAATGAATCCTAATTTTTCCAAGGCGTAAAAGAAGAAATAGATAAGTTGCTTGATCAAGATTCATTTTCTTGTGGAGAATTCAGAATGGGTTTCTCCCATTGTGATCTCAATAAAAAAGAATGGGAAGCTACGCATTTGTGTTGATTACAGAAGCTCAATAAGGCAACAAAGAAGGATCATTACCCTCTTCCATTTTGAATCAGATCTTGGGCGAAGTGAATGGCAGAGTGCTATAGTTTTGCTTGATGGATATAATGGGCTCTGACCAAGTTCATATAGCGAGAGAAATATCAGTTTGAAGACCACGTTCACCACTCCTTGGGAACGTTTGCTTATAAAGTTATGCCTTTTAGGGGTTGTGTAATGCTCCAAAGCAACATTCCAGCGTTTGATGAATAGGGTGTTCGAACCCTACATTGGGACCTTCATCGAGTATTTGGATGATTTTTACATCTATGGGAGCAAGTTGGACCACCTACACCAAATGGAGACATCATTTCCAAAGGTTAGGCGAAGCACAAGACTCACTAAACCCTACAAAGTGTGTCTTTGGATGTTCTAAAGGCGTTTTGTTAGGGCATGTTGTATCCAGAGATGGTATTGGTGCGATCTGATAAAGTTTCAAAAAATCAAAGATTTACCATTTCCTCTTAATAGAAGTAAGTTGAGATCATTTTTAGGCCATGTGGGTTCTTATAGAAGGTTCATCAAGAATTTCTCAAAGATTGCACTGACCACTAACCTTGATTCTTGAAGAAGGATGTTACTTATGAACCAGAAATAAGCGCATGAAGCTTTTGGACAAGCGAAGGAATCCACGGTGTCTTCACCTGTTTGAAGAATCCAGATTGGAGTAAGCCATTCATTGTGTAACTGATGCCTCGGATATAACACTAGGAAGTACTTTGAGCAAAAGGATGAAAATGGGAATGAACATCCAATTTACTTTGGGAGCAGACAAATGAGCGATCTTTGAGGTAAATTATCATCAGAATCGAAAAGGAGGCTCGCATTTATCATTTTCTTTGTAAAGAAGTTTAGAAATTACTTTTAGGGAAAAAATTTCTAGTTATGTGATCATCGAGGCTCTAAAATATATTGTCAAGGGAGGATAGCAAGATGGATAATTTTGCTACAAGAATTTGAATTTGATATTATAGATAAGCCGGGGAAAGAAGCATGTCAATGCGAGATGCACTCTCTCGAGCCTATGATGGTTTAGGATCATCTTGTGATGATGATGATTTCCCGATGCAACATTGTTATCCCTTGACACAATCCCTAGTGAATACATAGATATTTGGAATTATCCGAATGAATTCAAGTTTCTGATGGTGCCAATGCAAAGACTAAGAGAAAGATTACTCAAAGCCGATCGTCCATATTCTATCGCATGGAGTATTATTTCGAATAGGACACGATGGACAGTCTGAGAGGGTAGTTGGACGTGATCGGGAAGGGCTCGCTAGAAGAATTCCACAATGGTACATGTGGAGGGCACTTCTACGGACAACTTAAAGCAAGAAGGATCTTGGATGCGAGTTATCACTTTGGCCCACTCTTTTTAAAGATTGTTATAATTATTGTAAGACATGTGATATTTGTCAAACACATGGTAACCGTAAGACTTCATCAGCTCCATTATGTCCTATTCTTCCCCTTGGTCCCTTTGAAAAGTGGGAATAGACATTGTAGGTCCACTTCTAACTACATCATGCCAAAATAAGTATATTGTAGTTGCCACTGCATTATTTAACCAAGTGGGTTGAAGCTAGGTCATTGGCTTGACTTCCATGGATGAAGTGGCAAGGTTCATGTATGAAAGCATTGTCACGGATTTGGTTGCCCATTAGAAATTGTAGCAGATCAAGGAAGCCACTTCATTAATGAGGTGGTAGAAGCCCTAGTCAATAAGTTTTCTATTACACGGGGAAGGCAAGCAACAACATACAAGCCAAGCCACAAATGGACGAGGTGGAGCGAACAAATTTTGTGTTGTGTCAAATTCTAGCAAAAGATGTAGCTTTGCGGTACATAAATGGGATAAAAGGATTCATGCAAACATTGTGGGCATATAGGGCAACATCGAAGTCAGCAATGCAGGATACTCCCATTTCGGTTGGCCTATGGCATTGATCCGATTCTTCCTATTGAGTTTGATATTCCCAACTTTGTGGAGAGTTATGAAAAATGAAAGGATGGATGAAAGTGATTCAATAAAAGAAAGGTTAGTACATCTTCATTTCTTGGAGGAAATGAGAGAAATAGTAAAGGATACAAGCCATAAGAAGAAATTGAAGCGAGAAGGAATACTTTGATCAAAGATCCGGTGGTCTCCATTTCATGTGAATGACTTGGTTCTAATATATGATTCAGATACAAAAAAAAGAAGACAGGAGAAAATTTCTTCTAAAATGGATGGGGCCCTACAAAATAGCAGTGTGCATGAAAATGGTACGTCTGCATTTGGAGGAATGGATGGCACTCCCATTACGAAATGGGTCAACCACGACAAGTTGAAGATTTTTCAAGCACCAGAATAGTCTACTCAGGACGGAGTAGAAGCTAGGAAGGGGAAGATGTCAACACTAAAATTTTCCTCCGTAATTTCTATTTCATTAATGTATGATGTTGTTAAGTATAATTAGTAGTAGCGTCGATAGAAGATACTTGGCGCCGTTAGTACGGTGCCACCAATAATGTGGAGTACGGTATGATCAAAGTACTGATAGGAATGTTGTAAAAGTAAATATTTGTCGTAAGTGGTTAAGGTAATGTTAAAATGTCAAAGTTTGGGTAATTAGAGAAGTAGGGTCTACGTGATTAGGAATTAGAAATATTATATTGGTAATAAGGACAAGGAGTGAGGTCATAAATATTTTGTGTATTTTATTTGTAAAAATTCTAAAAATGTGGAACCCATGTAAAATGATAAGGTTTATCTTATCTTAGAAGATAAGCTTACATGTACGAGATAAGAGTTAAGGTATGGAATATGATTCGTCGAGTGGATTTCTTATCCTATCTTAGAGATAAGATGGATGAGCACGGAAGTTCTATAAATAGAGGCTACCCCCTAATTTAGCATAGAAAGAAGTAGTGAGAAATATTGTAGGAAGTGTGCGAAGAGGAAGCCATCGGTTTAAAGGTGTGTTGAAGAAGCCATTAAGAGGTGTAATTGTAAAGTTTCTCCCATAGTCTTGGTGAAAGGCAAGTGAAGTCAATAACACTTGAAGCACCTCATGGGTGAGATTGTAACAATTTCATGTTAATATTATTATTTACTTTGATATTCAGATTTGTCATCATTAGTCTTATCATAGTCGATGGTATTCTTGTGTTATGTTGTTGTTTTGTTTCAGATTACATCCACCAAACTAAAATTTGTGCATTAGTAAATAATCATAGCACGAGGAGTTCGGTGAAGAATTATCATAGTGCCGGATTGGTGATGACATGACCATTACATTGGAGGATGTGTATCGCATCCTTAGATTACCGATTGATGGAGAGGAAGCAGTCTTCCAGGTGGACGCAGAGACAGCCATGGACAGCATCTTACATGTATTCGGGGATGCAGCCGCGCTATTGACGTATCACAGCGCGAGCATCGCGTATGGGGATATGTACCGTGCCCACCGACATGAGACACGGCTTGCCGTGTTGATGATGATCGGGATTACATGCTTCGCCCTCCCGGACTCAGAGGGAGGCCGCTTTCCACGGGCGTTGATGGGGGTGTTACACGAGATGGTCGAGGAGCATACATGTTATGCTTGGGCACCAGTATACCTGGTGCAGTTATACCGAGAGCTGTGGGGCTATCGCCGGATGAGGCGATTCAGGATTTGCTCTACGTTTTTGTTACATTGTTGGGCATATGAGCATATCATATGCATTAGACAGAGGGTGCCCAAAGCCCGGCCCGGGGCCCAAGTGATCTACGAGATATGGCTTTCAGAGGTGGTTGGGGGTCGTGGGCCAGCCACGAGCCGTTCTCGCTAGATGAGATGTGGCATATTACCGACATGTATTAGAGGCGTAGCTGCCACGGATATTGTATGGAGGCCTTACAGAGGTCATCGGCCCGCGGAGGAGCCCGATCACGATTGCAGTGGATCCAGATACATTACGGATAGCGGGGCGAGGCCGGAGGAAATGCAGCGGATACCCCGGAGAGGGTGCAGCGGCGGCTTGGCTACGGCAGGGATGAGCCACCTCCCTTCCCTCGGTATCGGAGGGATGATGTAGAAGGCTCCATGCCTACACCACGGCCTATGGACCCATGGAAAGAGCTAGCAGTGACGAGACGAGGCAGATGGATGAGCCCGGGTGTAAGGATCATTTTTGTTATGGTGGGCGAGGAGAGAGCCGCGAGGAGAGCACAACCCGCACAACCAGACTTAGCGAGCTGTTAGAGCAAGCGAGAGAGGACCAGCTCGAGAGGACGAAATACGGTTATTACGAGGGCAGCTTACTTGCCGCGCAAGCACACGAATAGGTGTTCTACGAGGCGGTGCTTGAGCCCAGCACGAGTATAAGTCGACCACAGCACCACAGCCAGCACAGACATGAGTGCGAGCAGGCCGCCAAGCACAAGCTGAGCACATGCACCACCGCGCAGCCACATGCACATGCACGTACGCCACCCAGAATGAGCACGAGGTCTTGGTAGGACGAGGCCATTGGTATTAGGAGTGGGAGACCAGCCAGCGAGCGAATGGTGGTGGCACAGGCCCCGGTATATGGAGGCGGAGCGAAGGCCCGACTATCGGGGACGCCCTGGATGGTACCGGGTGACTATCAGCCGTATGCGGTGCATGAGCGGAGACCTCGCATGCTTGAGAGATCCCAGGGTGGTGCAGCCCACGGCCCGGTGGGTACATTACGAGGAGGAGACGAGAGAGCGGCGCAAGCAGGACCCGCAGGGAGACAGGCAGAGGGCGGTGGGGAGAGCTGAGGGATCACGGTGAGAGAGATGTTTTGTTTATAGATGGATATTAGATAGAGGCACGAGTCTACGAACCGGCTATGTATAGAGAGGCTGCGTGCCATATATGATTCTTTCCTTTATTCATTTATTGTATATATCGGCTGCTTGAGCCGAGTCAGGTTATACTGATTGATACCGGCGAAACTGCGAGCCAGTATATTTTGATATGAGAGACCACCGGCTGCGAGCCGAAGTCGATATTTTGGATTATTGCGGCTGCGTGCGGCTTTGTATGATGATGAGATCACGAGAGGCCCCTATGCAGGCTCATTGTATATTTGAAACTTTTGGTATATAGATATGATGATTTTGACCCACATTGTGTTTAAAAATGTGTTAAGTGTTTTGTCGATGGTTTGTGATATTTAATGTATGATGAGTTTGATCCACATGGTTTATATATTGATGGTGTTGATGTCTTTTGTTGATGGCTTTTTGAAATGGAATGTATGTATATATAGATGATGAGTTTAATTGACATGTTGTGTTTATGAAATGTTGTATGTGTTTTTATTTGGTTTGTGAAATTGAACGTATGTAGTTGTTGAGTTGGATCCAAATGGTGTATAGATTAATGGTTTTGATATCGTTTGTTGATGGCTTGTTTGTTTTCGTAAGATAGATAGATGATGTTGATGAAATTGTGATGAGATATGGATTTAATGAAAATTATAGATAATGGTGTTGTTTATGCGGGGAAAAGGGACTAAGGCGCCACAAAAATTCACAAAAATGAAGAAAGCGGCTTAGGTTTAAGCAACGAGGGACACTGACCGATATCGGTTATGTAACCGATGTCGGTAGCTATATGACCGGTATCGGTTCACGTAACCGATATCGGTTATGTAAATTATTTTCCTAAAAATAGAAGCTGGCAGTTGTGCAACTTAAGTTCTTATTTTTAGCATTCTTATTGTTAGAGTCATGCAACAAGTTAAATATGCGAATGCGATCTTTGTTTGATGAAGACTCTACAGGTAATTGCATGAAAGATTTTGAGTAAGAAGGAAGAAAGAGATAGGTGAAGTGAGCGTGGGCTGAGATTCGGAGAAGGCGAGAAAGACAAGTTATATTTGAAGAGGGTGGTGAACATGGTGAACGAGGAGAAACATCCAGCAGCGGGACGAGGGGAAGACATGTTCCGCCCCAAGCCGCTGCATCCCAAGAGGTAAAGCTGTTTTGGTTGTAATGTGATTCTTGCATGTTTTGTGAATAGGATGAAAGAAGTGTAAGTGGGTAAAGATGAGAAAGAAAAGGTGATAGGCAAGGGTTGGGGATGGTCGAGCTAACCTTGGGAGACCCCATGTCTCCTAAGTCACGCCTACATAGCCCATTGCACAAAGCAAGGAAGGGCCTCAAGGCCGATGTAGTTCTCCTTAGGATCGGGGGAGAGGTGAATTTGAGCAATTTGGTTGTGGTTAGGCAATTTGTTGGTTGGTAAAAAATTGATGTTAGTAGGGTAATGTTGTTGGTGTTGGTAGGGTAATGTTGTTGGTGTAGGTATAGGTGAAGCGAAAGTTAGCATACCCAAGTAGTAGGGAATCGTGTCCTGATTAAGGTCAACACACAATCCTAGAGTCGAGAAAAAGAGGCTAGAGTGTCCCGTAGTTGAGAAGAGCTAAACAAACCACATATTAATGTAGGATGAGCTTGAGTCCCTAGGTACCTTGCATAGGTGAGAAGTCGATAGGTGAAAAGAGTGGTATAATCACAATATATCGGATATACGTCACGTCCCTTGAGCTTTGTTGTTTTGACAAATGGTGAGGTGAGGTTGTTGATGTGGGCGAGGTGCAAAGAACTTATTACAAGGTGATTATTCACGAAAGAGAACCAAACCTAAATAGACAAGTCCATGACTCAAAAGTGTTTTGAAATCGCTTTTATTTTTATTTTATTTTTTCTTGATATAGGCGATCGATGCGGGAAGTCTACATGGGATATGTATTTTGTTGTTCTTGAGGTCTTCATTTGAAGTTTGATCAATGCGAGAAGCTTTTGATAAAGGTCGATGTGTATAGCTGTCCTTTAAGAGAGATCTATTTATAATGCATGAATGCGGTGTTTATGTATAGCCTGTCCTTGAGGGAGTAGTCTATATATAATAGTAGCAATAGTTTGGCATATAGCTGTCCTTCAAGGGAGCAGTCTATTGTATAATTTAGAGGTCTAGATGTCCGTTGGGCATAAAGCATCTAGTTTTTGTAGGAAGTTTGACTCAAGAAAATCCCATAAGTGTTTTAATTAAGAATGTGTTATTTTGATACTTTGAAGTCATGGACTAGACTAAAAAGGGGAGGTGATAATCAAACCATGTGAGCTTGATTTGATTTTGCGATGTAAGAAACAAAGTGTATGCGGTGGTAAATGAGCTCAAGGGACGAGCGTAAGGTAGATAAGAAGTGATATAACACTAATTTCAACAGTAGAATGGTCGAAGATGCAAGGCATTAAGGGGCTCAGGCTCAGGTTTACCATTAAGCGAAGCTAAACGATAAGTGCCTGATCCATAAGTGTGAGTGATAATGTAAGGCCCAATCCAATTAGGAGCAAATTTTCCACGTTTGCTCTTTTCTAGTTTGGTTACATGTTGATTCTCTTTGAGGACAAGATCACCAACCTTAAAGGTACGCTCATGAAGTCGTTTATCATAAGCACGCTTGATGCGTTTTTGGTAGATTTGAAGGTGATCAAGAGCTGTAAGACGATGCTCGTCAAGAAGCTCTAATTGGGCTAACCGCTCTTGGCGAGAAATCATCATTGGTAAGAATATCACGAAGAGATATTCGAGGGAGGGTATTTATATTTCGAGAGGCAAGACGGCCTCGGTACCATATACCAAAGAAAATGGTGTGGCATTAGTGGAGGTACGAATGCTTAAATACGATAAGCCCAAAGGGCAAAGGGAATGTGATCATGCAATTTCTTAGGACTCATTGACAACTTTCATGAGGATTTTGGTTAGGGTTTTATTAGAAGATTGACTTGACCATTGGCTTTGTGGATAGTAAGGTGATGAGAAACTAAGTTTGATACCAAAGTTGTCACAAAGGTCTTATAACAACTTATTTTTGAAAGATTTACCATTATCTGTTATTAGGCGATGAGGAATACCAAAACGACAAATAATGTGATGGTTAATTAATCGACATTTTTTCTTTTTTGATTGAAATGAGTGGAATGGCCTCCACCCATTTTGTGTAATATTCGGTTCTCTGCGATTATCCAACGGTGACGTTGTGAAGAGGTCGGGTGAATCTCACCAATAAGGTCTAAACCCCATTGTGAGAAAGGCCAAAGATCTCGGGCGACTGTGTAGCGGATGGCTAGGAGTATGTTGAAGGTTAGCATGTTGTTGACACATAACACAACGCTTAACATAGTCGTAGCGATCGTTATTAAGAGTAGGCCAATAATAACCTAGGCGAAGGATTCGTTTAGCCACGCAAAGAGCCACTAAAATGTCTGCATCACAAATACCGTCATGGACACCGTTGGATGGTATAGGTGACCTCTGCCATGATTAGACATCGAAGGAGGATGCCATCAAAGCCACGTTTATAAAGGAGTCCCCCCATGACGACATAACGAGAAACACGTTTAAGAAAAGCACGTTTGCCGGTACTAGTTAGGTCAGGTGGGAGAACAGAGGTTGTAAGGTAGTCGTGAAATTGGTGGTACCAGGTATCCTGCGAATTAGCAGACACATTATTTATCATACAAACAACCGGTGCTGAGTAAGATGGGGCAAAGAGTTGTTGGACCAAGACGAATATGTCAGAGTCAGTTGGTGAGGTAGGAATTTGCGAGGCTAAGCAAGCCATAGTATCCGCAAATTTGTTAGTGGAGCGAGGAATGGTCTGGATAGAATAACGAGTAAATGAGGTCAAAAGTGAATCCACGTAATGTTTGTACTTTTGAAGTTCCTCATTTTTACATTGGTAGATGCCCATAACTTGATTGACTACCAATTGAGAGTCGCCAAAAATATTAATAGATTTGACCCCTAAGTGTAATGCAACCTGGAGACCCAAAACAAGGGCCTCGTATTCCACTGTATTATTAGTGCAGGGGAAATCGAGCCGGAATGAAAGAGGCATAGGCTTAGCGTCAAGAGGAATGAGAACAACGCCAGCCCCTCTGCCACGCTGGCATTTGGATCCATCGAAGAAGAGGGTCATTGGATACGACTCTTCCCTGAGTGAAAGAGTGGCGATGAGTTCGTCGGGGAAATTAAAATTGGTAAATTGTTCCCCAGGTAAAGGGGCCTCCGCAAGTTGGTCCGCAATAGTTTGTCCTTTGATTGACTTCTGTTGTACAAACTCAAGGTTGAGGTCAGCGAGGAGCATAAGCCATCAAGCGATGCGTTGGTTTAGATGTGGTTTGGCATACATATAATGAATGGGGTCCGTGTTGGTGATGACAAAAGTTTTGTGATTCAGGAGGTAATGTCGAAGTTTGGTGGCTACGAATGATAGGGCTAGGCACAATTTTTCTACATGTGTATACCTAGTCTCGTAATCCACGAGAGTACGACTTATATAATAAACGGCTTGTTCTCGACGTGCCGAGTCCCGATGTGCGAGCATGGCTCCTATAGCATGGTCAGTGGCAGAAAGGTAAAGGTAGAAAGGGCGATCATCCTGAGGTGGGATAAGCACGGGTGGCTGCAAGAGATAGGCTTTGAGAGCTTCAAAGGCTTGGTGACACTCTTCACTCCATTGAAAGGCAATGTCCTTTTTAAGAAGGTGATGGAAAGGTTGACATCGATCCGAGAGTTGGGAGATGAAACGCCGGATGGATTGAAGTTTACCCTGCAAACTACGCAATTGTTTGAGGTTTTTGGGTGGGGGCATTTCTAGGATAGCTTTGACTTTAGATGGATCGACCTCAATGCCACGCAAAGAGACGATAAAGCCAAGAAGTTTTCCTGAAAGAACACCAAAGACACATTTCTTTGGTTGAAGCTAGACTGAATATTGCAACAGGTGATTGAAAATAATGGTTAAAACATCGAGATGTTCACTGCGATGTTTAGATTTGCCAAGAAGATCATCGACATAATCCTCAAGGATAGTGTGCATAATGTCATGAAAATGTAAGTCATAGCTCACGATAGGTGGCACCAAAGATTCTTAAGGCCAAATGGCATGACACGATAATGAAGGTTCCCAAGGAGTTATGAAGGCGTTTTGTATTGATCGGCGGGGTTACCAAAATTTGATTGTATCCTGAAAAACCATCCATGAGAGAAAGCATTTCATGGCTCGCAGTGAGATCAACAAGTTGATCAATACTTGGGAGGGGAAGTCATCCTTGGGGCATCGAGGTTAAGGTCTCGAAATCCGTGCATATCGAAGTCCCCGTCGCTTTAGTAGCCAGTGCGATGTTAGAAATCCATTGAGGATAGTCAATAGCAAGATGAAGGAAACAAAAAGAAGTCATTCAAGCTCTTCTTTGACCAAGAGGGCAATGCGTGGATGCCTTTTTTTTTCAGATTTTGTTTGACTAGTTTGGAATCGGGGTTTAGGGTGATGTTATGGACAAGTAATGGTAGGATCAATTCTGGCATGTCGGCGTAGGACCAAGCGAAAGCTTGGTTGCGGATGTACGGAGAAAGGTAGTAAGGCGGCTTGTTCGATGTGTTAAGGGATTGTCCGATCTTCACAACGTGAGGATCCTCCTCGGTGTGGATGTTGATTTCTATAGTCAACTCATTCAACATGGTTTGAGTTTCAGACGGTAAGGCGCGTTGAATATAGGAGTCGTCCGCACCAAGGTAAGTGAGGATGGAGTCGTCATCCTGGCACTCAACAACATTAATCGAAGGCGAATCCTCTTCGATCATGTCTGGATATAGAAGGGGAAGAGAAGATGGGTCCTCATTATCGCGTTGATAAGTGAGAGGACCTATGAAGATAGCATTTATGAAAAAAAAAAGTTAGGAGGGATAGATTCAGGGTCTATCGACTCTGTGGGTGATGATGGTTTGGTAGGGGTGACGTCGTCATCCTCCAGGATACAACTGACACGAGGTTTCTCCGGTGTAAGTGTTTCAGGAAAACCGAGACCACTGCGATCATTGTGTTTGCGTGTAGTCACGGGAATGAGTGTATGTCGGCCTTGTTCATAAAGACCAAAACCAAAGCCTTTCCAAGCACAGTGAGTCAAGAAGGTGAGGGCGAAACGACGATTTGTCAAGTATTGAAAATCAGATTGGAAGGGAACCACACCAAGAGGAGGTTCAGGGGTAACGGAGGATGCGTCAACACCCCCATACGTTAGGTTGGTGCGGCAATGGGGTGGTCCGTAAGAGATTACCTCCCCCACGCGACGGTCGTAGGTAGGATGTGCATGTAACTGTCCGTACTCCTGCGGGGTATGGAAAGAGCTAATGTTATATAGGCGGTACTCCCCCAGCGTAAGGCGTTGAAAAACATCTACTAAGGGTCGAGGTTGGGATGTTATCTGCAGGAAAGGAAGTGATATTTGTGACGGCGGTTTCATTGGTTGAAGGTGTAGGTGCGGTTGAAGTGGATGGTCAGGTTGGATGAATGGGTGTCTTGGTAGTACAAGCACATCATTAGGGTGATATAACATATTGTAGGTTTTGAAGGGGAGGATCAGCTTTTACGGTGTAGGACTTCCCTCGTACTCAAATTTTATGCATCTATGTAAGGTGGAGGGAACGCATCCCATAGCCCGGATCCAAGGCGGCCTAACAACATATTGTATCGAACTCTCCCTCGAGGACATAGAAGAGTTCGGAGTAAAGTACGTGGTCCTACACGAATGTTAAGAATCACGGTGCCTAAGGTAGAAGTAATAGCATCATTGAATGACATGACATGATGGGGTTGGCACACATGCAACTAGAAGGGATATTCATTTATTGGAAGGCTTTTGAAGAGATGATGTTTAAGCTGGCGCCCCGTCAATCATAACACACGTACCCAAATATCCCGAACGTAAGTCGAGATGAAAAGAGTAGGGTCGGGATCTTTGGCACCAAATTTGATAATTTCATCTTGAGAAGCGATGCAAGCGCTGCGACTTGCATGCAGAGACGAGGCAGTGGTTGGGGAGATAGATTGTTTGGTGAGCGAAGCAACGTGATGGGTGTTAGAATAGAGGTAACAGCAAGGTTTCATTAGGTAAGACCTCTATCCCTGAAGGATTTCAACGAGAGCTTGTCGATGAGATTCAGAAGTCCGAATGAGATCATATAGTGTCATTTTACAAAGCGATTGGTGAAGTTTGTTTGATCATGGTTCGGTGGGCAATTCCATTAGAGACAGGGTAGGCAGGTCGAATAACCACTTTAGGTGGTGGTGCAATCGGGATGGTGGACGGAGAAAGAGATGCCGCAGTGTGTTTTCTTCGCTTTCCCATTGTTTTTACGCCTCGAGTAGCAACACTAATCATATTGATCTCGTGAATATGAGAGGAGGAAGACGGTAGGGATAGGTCATGGTCTTCGAGAGGTGGGGCTGCAATAATGATAGATCTTGGTGAGGCGGGACAGGTGGTGTAGGAGAGGGAATCGAAGCTAAAGGTCTCTCTCTTCGTAAGTTATCTTTCTTAACTTTTCTATCCGAGAGAGGTGACTGTGGAAGTATAGCTTTCAACGCTTTGCATCCCTCATGTCATGTCCCGGTGTACGGTGGTAAGTGCAGATTTTAGACTCATCATAACCTATAGGTCGAGGTTTAGATGGATCATAAGGTCTAAGTGGGGGTAGGGAAATGGTCGCATTCTCTACCAACATAGCAAGGATTTTGGCGTAAGACCCTTTGAGTGGGTCAAAGTCAGAGGAAAATGAGGCTATTGACTGGGTCGATTCTGGTGATGACGTGGTGTGGTTGGTTTGTATGGGTGGTGGTTTAGCCAAGGGTTTTGATAATGGGTTTTAACTAAATGTGGCTTCTTTGCGCGAGAAGCTATGTTTAATTGGTTAGATGATGAGGCCACAGATGATGTGGCATCAGAGAACAACCACGGAGAAATAGGAGTGACAAAGAAACAAATCTTTTGATGATGGAATTTGTTTAGGGTTGATAGGTGGACAGGATCCACAAAGGTGACGGTGTTCTATATCCTTGGATTTTCAGTATGGGTGCGAAGGCGTAGGTCTTTTTAAAGAAAACGCAGGAGGTATGATATATTGATGCGAGGTGGAGGGTGAGGTCCTAATATGGAAGGTAGGTGTGACGATGACGGTTTTAGTTGTGATAGCGGCATAGATTGAGGAGATTGAGTCTGTCTCTAATGGGATGGACGGCTTTATTTTTAGATAAATCAAGCCGCTTAGGTGGGTGCGTTAGACCGGGTATTGGTGAGGTCCCAGCGTAGGGGAAGATTTGGTTAGGTTAATAGAAGTGGATGAGGTATTTGGTAGAGATGAGGGGGTAAAGATGAGGACATAGGCATTTTAAGCCGTAAACACTTGGGTATATGGTAGAGGCATCTGGATCGGTCATCTGCATTTGAGTGGAACATGGCATACTCAAACGTTCCCATAGGACTGTCTCATCTTCTCGGGAATAGTGTCCTCACGTGTGAATAGGAACTTTTGTATGGAAGAAAGGTGGGTTGTGATTCGGTCCACTGCGTGGGGGTGATACGAGGGGTAGATGAGGCAACGTATTGATAGGCGTTAAGAGGTCAACCGGTTGATGAAAAGATTTAGGCGATGAAGAACTAATAGGTAGGAGGCGTGTTTGAGAGGATCCGTCATGTTTAAAGAATGTGGTGATGTCGGTTCAAGAGGTTTCTCGTCTAAGGATGGCAAAAGAAGTGGCGAGCCTTCCTCTTGACAACAAGAATGGGAGAGGGAGATGTTTGGGAAATAGATAAATTAGATAACATCCGCTCACGCGTCTTGCAAGGATGTGGTGTAAGAAGGCTCATTTGTGAGAAGGGAACTCGGGCGATTAATTCCTTGATGGGTAAAGGAACGGTGAGGATTTCAGTTTGTCTTGATGGCGAGGAAGGGGGTTCGACTTCCTGCGTTAGTGAAGAGGCTTGATTGAGAATTTGTTCGATAGAGTGCAGTGGTGGGAATCGAAGACTCGCATGGATCTCATGAACACTCTCCTCGGCTAAGATATCTTGATTTATATTCTTTATTAGAAGAATGATTCGGGAATGGTTTGTTGAATATTTTCAAATTTTTCGGTTAGCAGGGGCGTTAGGATTATCGAGGGCTATATCCCTACCTCAACCATTTCCGCACAATGTTTTTCAACATCTTGCAGTTTTCATGATTTGTGTCCCTTCACGCGGTGGAAATTCTGAAGTCATTTTCTTTGTACCAAGAAGGTATGGTGCGAGTGGAATCAAACCCGGAGTGAGGTTTAACAGAGGTAAGGTAATGGCTCTCGCTTTAAGCAATTATTCCAATATCACACCATATGTTTCTCCCAAGGAGTGTAGTTGATGGGCTCGCTTTATACTTATAGGTGGTTTTGGCGGGGTATTAGGACGGTGGTTGGGATTTGACCATCACCGCGTGCACGACCCCTTTTGATTTTGAAGCGATCAATGGGTGAGGATTGGTGGTGTTAGGTTTGTTGGTGGAATCTTGGGTTCGGAAAGTGGGGTTTTGTTGCGCAACCGTAATTTCTCTTCCTTTAAGGCTCGAATCTCTAGTTTTCGAGCCATAGTAAAGGCCTCATCAAATGTACGGAAAGTTTGAATTTGGAGGGTAGGAGAGATGTGCTTAGCGCGAGGCCCGCGTGATTCGATAAGTTGGTGCGAGGCAAGGCATACGTAAGTTGGTTGATAAGGCCCTGCCATCGTCCAACGAAATCTGCGATAGATTCGTCTTCAAATTGTCGGATGGCATAGAGGTCGGTGATAGATACTTTCTTGGCAATGTTAATGGAGAAATGATCCAAGAAAGATTGGGCTAGCTGGTTAAAAGAGAAGATTGAGTGCTGGGTTAAAGCACTGTACCACTCCAAGGCGGGTCCTGATAAGGACATGGGAAAGGTGCGGAGTAGTAAAGCGTCATCGTGAGCAATCAGATAGCAGGCATGTCTAAATGATCGCAAGTGTTGTTGAGGGTCCTCCTTACTATTAAAACGGGTAAATTTTGGTAATTCCCATTGAGGAGGATATGAATGAAGGGGGACTGAAGGGTGGATAGGCTCCCGACAAACTTGCTCGTATGTCAAGGCGCTACGACTTCCTGAAACAGAAGCCTCCAGATTTTGCATTTTGTCCATCATTTGTTTAATTAAATCAGTAGTTGGATGAGATGATGGTGTGGTTGTGGTAAACGGAGGCAAATTGGGCCAAGGGCCCCGCTTAGACAATGGTGGGGTTAAATGTTGATAAGGTATGGAGGACGAATGTGTTGAGGCAACCGAATAGGGATGTCCTATATAAGGTTTGTTGAGGTTCTAGGATATGTGTGTGGAAATGAAAAGGTGGGCGGAGCTTGAGAAGGAAAGCTCGTGTGGATAGGTGGCGAAGAGAGCAAGTCATGAAGCGAACGATGCAAGAGAGAGGAGGTAGGAGCGATCGGTGGTAATGACATGTTGGGCCCAAGATTAACCAAAGGAAAGCCAACTGCGTGCCGTATGAACCCCTGAAGCTGCTGAGGTAGGAGACGAGACTAAGGATGCGGAAGGCAAAGCGGAGTTATCAAGGCGGAGAAGGAGCTAAATGAGTAGCTATACTTGATAGGCATGCAACAAAGGAGTTGACCGTCGGGTGCGGTCCAGGCATGAGACAAATAGTATTATGACATGGCGCTAGGATTAGCATCCAGAAATTTGGCAAATTCTTTATCTCCTACAGGAATTTTAGGAACCTCGCTGGTGTCCGTAGGATTCCCCACAGAATGTGAAGGGGGTGATTCAGGCAAAGGCACAGAGCAAGCATGTGAAACCATGGCGGCGGCTTGCTTTCGAGTGATAACAACCATGGACAGGAGTACACAGTAGGGTTTCAATCTATCAGGAACAGAAACAGACAACAAGATGTTTGAAATTGGTAGGTTGCTGGTTTGTCGAGCTGAAAAGACAAGAACCAATATCGATCGATAACCGATGTCGGTATAATAGAACTGGTGTAAGAAGTAGTAAGAAGTTGTTGATTTGGTGTTAACAGTGATTAGTATGCCTACCAAACTGTTCTGTAGTGATCACGAAAACTTGATGTATGACAGAGAAACAGAACTGAAAACAAGCAAGAACGCACAAACAAATTAACAGACTAACCCTAGGGTTAATTTTAATCAATTTGGGCTTATGCCTTTAGACGCGGAATGATGTCAATCCTAAACAAAAGACTTAGGGGAAATGTCAAGTTTGTTTTGGCTTATAAGGTTACCTCAATCGGGCGGAGGAATACCGTGGAAAAGGGGGATGTTTTGAGTCATTGTGTTAATTATGAAGTGATTCGGTATGTGTTGTGCGGTGAAAGTAAGATTAATTTCTGTCAATACCATGGAAATCACCCCACGTGTACGACACATTACTTAGTCTATGTTCACTAGAATTGAAAGCAAAGCAAGCAAGAATGTAATGCACGTGTTTTAAACCCAAATCGAAAATGATATTCGATGAAGCAAATAAGATGACTTTCACTAATGCAAAACTAGGAAAGCAAGACAAATTCTTTACTAAATATAACAAAAATAGCAACAGCAAGTATTCTCCCTAAATGAAAGCAAGAAAGAGAAAGCAGAAACCCGAAATGGGTCCCACCTGAAGGCGTGCAAAATGTTTACACGGAATGTTTCGGCTCTGCGGAATAGACTTGCTTCTATCCTTTCATTCCTTCGAGAAAGCAGAGATAAGGGTTAGGGCTAGGAGGAATACCATTGAATGTTGAGATGGTGTGCGCGTCACCGTAGAGAAAGATCGAGATCGATTGCGAAGAACTCCTTTTGTCTTGGAAGGACTACCGCAAGTAAGAATACAAGACCACCGATTTTAATTAGACAATAAATGAGGGAGCTGCCTTAGGCCTGGAAATATAAAACTTCCTTTCGAAGGTGGTCGGTTCCCCTTTTAATACGAATTAACACAAATGATAACAAAGAAAGCTATTGCAAAATCACGATTTAGGTATCTCGTTACAAAGCAAATGAAGCTAAACTATCAATAATAAAGCGTCACGTTGTTTGTTGAGTACATCGGGTCGCCGATCGTTGACATTCAGTTGAGTTATAGGGATAAACCAGACTGGATCTGAGGTTGTTAGGTGGCAAATAGGCGAGAAAAAGGTTTTGGGGTATAAGTCACAAGTGGCCGACCGACGCCGGTCAGCTGGATAACCGATCTGTGTTAGAGAACCGCGGATTGCAGTAGGGGATAAACGACACCGGTAGGGTCAGCAATCTAAGTGCTTCTGGATAGAGGTTGGTTGCAAGGTGATTGTGGGGTTATTAAGATTGGTGGATGGCTGAGGGGAATAATGGGAGGACAGGGAAGACTCAGAGTGTGATAAAATGGCCTTCAGGGCAATACCAGGATGTATGGATGAAGGTTAAGTGCAGTATGTTGCTGGTAGTAGATCTAGGAATAAACTTATGATTACTATCAATCCACAGGCTCAAGAAATGGTGCTTAGAAACATATAAAACACTACTTACTCGTCCCTGATGCAGATGCAGGTTTCAGGACTGTGATGACGAAGACAGGACTCAAGTAGGATGATCTGACAATCCAAGATGAGTTATCTCCTCTTCTGATGCTCGGATGAGTGTTACTGGGCTCTGGTTATTCAGTTGCAGTCTTGGGCTTGATGTCCTTCTCTGCAAACTCTTCTTGTTTCTTCACTTGTCTCTGCTCGGCCAAGCAAAATCCGGATTCTTTCAATGATTTCTCCTCCTTTTCGATCAAATGAAAATCCGATCCCTTGTTTTTGGTTGGAAGTGGTCATTTACAGGGAACCGATGGCGGTTACGCAACCGACGGCGGTCGAGTAGGAACCGGTATCGGTCAGGTCAAAGTGGGCTATTTTTGGTAAAATAGCCAGCTTTCCCTCCTTTTCTCCCGAGGGATTAGTTGCGGGCTTTGGTCAAGTCATTATGAGGTCGTTTTTAAAAGTGCGGGTGAGGAGTAATTAGTCATAGGTGTGGATGTAGACCAAGTTATAGGTCTTAATTAGGTTAGTTTAGGGTTAAGACTAGGTCATGATGAGGTGGCGAAATGAGGTGGCGGTGTATGGTGATGTGGATTTATTAATTATAAGGTAATTAATAAATAATTGTGTAAGGTTTAGGTGATGAGGTTAGGTTGCGAAATGGGATTCGGGGCACGGGGTCGTAAGACACAAATTTGGTGTCTACAACACCAACCTTATTCTTCACCTCTATTTTCTTTCTTTCTTTTCTTTCTTTTCTTTGTAGTTTAAACAAAATCAACTAAAAAAAAAACTATCCCTCTAAATCAAATAACATATACCATTCGGCGTTCACATTGCATTGTACACATGCGATTGCTAGTTTTATTTATTTTATTTTATTTTTTTTTTTTTTTTTGGAGTAGTGAAGTTTTTATTTTAAGATTTAGGATTCAAAGATGCTTTATATTGATGTAATTTTTTTTTTTTTTTGTGATTTTTATTTGGGATTTTTGTGTTTGGGTTTAAAGTGTCAAATTTTTGTGGGTTTTTACATTCAAATTTTTCAAGATTCAAATTTTGGAATTTTTTTTTTTCAAGTTTTCAAGCGTGAGGAGTTTTTAAGGAAAAAATGGATAAGGAATCAAATCTTCGAAATCGAATTGAAAGGTCTCCACACTAACTAAGGGGAATACTTATTCAAACCAGAAGGAAGCTAACAAGCAAAGTGTTGTAATCATTATGGAGAACCAAGAGAAGCTAAGGTTAGAAGAACCCAAAGTGAAGACTCCCATGAAAGAAGTTTATCCAGTAAAAGGAATTAATCAAATTGGCCTGAGAAGCTAGCTTGTTACAAGAATTAAACTCGGGGGAATGATCTTAAGGAAGAGGAGGTCTTACCGATCGCAACAAATCATTGAGAAGTTGGTGCAATAACATATAGATGCAATATTTGAGGAAGAGGAGTTTGTGGCTCGACCCTAAGCCCAAAGAAGGCAATTAGCATTGTTATTTATAAGAGTCGAAGCCAAGAGGATAGCCGGGAAGCACTCTCAAAGTAAAGACAATAGTGACCCGAAAAAAAAGGAAAAGGGAAAAGACAAGGGTCAAAAATTAGGAAAAGAGCTAAGTATTTAAAGTCCTTTGGAGAAGATCTTCGACGCGCTCCAAAGAGAGAGCAACCTTGGATAAGAATCACAATGAAGAATAAAATCAAGATGGACACCTTTGGTGGAGATAAAAGAACATGAAATCCGAGGTAAAAGGAGGTCGACGGTGTGAAGCGAGAGCGTAATAAGGCTAAACGAGTTCAATGCATGTTGAGCTCGAATGCGCCTTAAATTCTCCTAAGGTTGTTTGATGAAATTATTGTCGTGGAACATAAGAGGATTAAATAATCCTCAAAAACAAAGGTTAGTGAGTAGCATTAGGAAATATCACAAGTTTTGTATTATAGCTCTCCGACAAGTAAAAATGAAGGAGGATTTAGTTTTGAGGATTAAGGATAAGCTTTGGAAAGGGGCAGCATTTGAGGTCACACACCCGGTGTGCTCGTTATTTCATGGCCCAAAATAACCATCCAAAGGATCATAAAAAAAGCTCGGGATTTTTTTTTGACATGATCATTAAGGATTAAACACGAATAAAACATCATTAACCTACCTTGCTAATCCAATAAAAGGTGACAGAGTAATCCAAGTATTGTTTGTGTAAGAACTAAGGTTAATATGTTTAGCTAACTCCAAGTCCTATGAGCATCGAGGATAGATTATATAATTAAATGTAAGATTATTCTCCCGATTAGGGTATCAAGTTGGAAACATTCTTATTACTCCAAGCCACAACCCAAACAAGGTAAATAAGATAATTTTGTTCATATGCGAGCACTAAACAAGTTTTCTAAGGATGTGTTCAATAAACATAGCATTAGTTCCATAACTATGACTCTAATATTTTAGGTACAACCTCCCCTTTGGGGATATGCCAATCACCTTGGAATTATATCATGCAAAAAAAAGTTATCCTAGCAAAATAAACCTTATTGTTCCAACTCCACTTTTCTTCATTAGATAGTATTAAACGTGGACACCAAAACCATAGTCGTGTTAATGCAATTTACGGTCATTAAAGAAATTACTCTTGTTATTTTTGCGTCGAGAGGTAATGC
The DNA here is from genome assembly GCA_018340775.1 of Taxus wallichiana var. yunnanensis. Lineage (NCBI taxonomy): Eukaryota > Viridiplantae > Streptophyta > Pinopsida > Cupressales > Taxaceae > Taxus > Taxus wallichiana. Next base: position 516,703,144 of record CM031242.1, on the reverse strand, counting down.
CTAAATTTAACTAGATGTTAAGAGCTTTCAATGGCCCCACATTAAAGGTAAGATTAGGAGACTAATTTTGAGACGTTAATTCTTCCAAGGATCTCTAAAAATTACCAAGGTAAAAGTTTACTAGAAAGGACCCTAAATAATAAATATGTCCCCTAATTAAATTACATTAGTTCCCAACACCACAAAAAAGTCACTTGTAGTTTTAAAAAAATTACTCATCCATATCCAAAATGGAGAAGGGGAAGAATAAATCCTCACTTACCAAATTTAAATGTCAAAAGGGAGTCTATTTGCCAAGTGGCTCATTCAAGGTTTATTGAGGGCCCATTGGATCCAAAGGGCTCTTAACCGTAGATTCTTAGGTTGAGAGGAAACCCTAATTTTCAATATAAGCTCGCATATTTCACTTTTTTTTACGATGAAAGGCGTATATCAATTGAAAGTAGTCCTACTAATTTTGTGGATGTCAAATAATGCACGAATGTGATTGCAGAAGGACCATGTGTTGAAATCGTATGGTTGAGGGCAAGCTAGATCTATTACGCGGATTTTGAAGACAAGAAAACATCAACGATGAATGGAAAGCACACGGATTGTGCTTGTTCAGGAGTTAAATGGGTCGTTGATCAAGAAGGATGTGTTGCGATCGTAGATGGCTTGGCGGCAACTTGTTAGAGGAAAACATGGCCTCTCTCATACTATTACACTCAAATGGTCTTCTCTTCATACTCTCCACCTTTGACTCCTAACACAAAACCCTCATAAAAGACCTCCACTAGGCCGCGCCCATTGACATAAACAATGAATATGAGTCCCAAGACAAGGTCAAATGCCACACACATGGTGGAGTCATGTTCATCACATCGTGCATGCTCATCGTCAATATGCTCAATGAAAGGGTGCCTCTTAGCAAAGTCGTGGGTCTCATACTTCTTAATGCCCATAGATTGTGAAACCGCATGGAAGCTTTTACAGTTCATCTCTACAGATTTGGTAACCGAAAGGGTTATGTTAGGTCTTTTCGAGATAGACCCGATCTACGACATGGGGTTTTCCAAAACAAAGTGTCTTATGAGGTGTTTATTTGTCGAAAATTACATCTATGGCGAGAGGTTTCAAGTATGGGATTTTTTTAACGAAACACACTTTTAAATAAGTCAACAAATTTTGTTTAGGGTTTACTGTTTGGTGAATTCTCAAGATTAAATTTTAATATAGTATATTTGATGATACTCTAAAAATACATGTTGAACAACCTAAAATTTTAATTGGGGGACATTTTTTTTATCTTCTTGACGCATCATTAGGGATTTTGATGAGAATTGGTTTGCTAGAAGAATAAGAGAGGATATATAAATAAATAAATATTTGATTACTGTGGCCTACATTAAAAGCTTGACCTTAACTTTGGTACATTAATTTTTAGGCGATCAGTCACATGTTTAAATCCTGACGGGTGTAGGGTTGTACTCCTTGTTGAACAATATGTAAGATAAATGGAAAAACAAACTTTCAGTACCTATGCTTTCACAAAGGGGTCTTATAGGTACATTAAATTGGTTATGACCTAAAAAGTTACCTTTACCTTTACCTTTACATGCTTGGTGTTATCTTGTAATCTAAATAGTTAGTTGGTGCTACACCGTAAAAGAGCCTTACCTTTCCATCTCGGGGATTTTGAAAAGTGCGTCATAGTCTTGTAATCATTAACCAAAAGTCTAGTTTTTTTATAGGAGAAAATTCAAAATTATTGTTTTATGAAATTTGTGGTAAATGTTAATTTACAAATCTGGAATGTTTTTGAAGAAAACATTATAAATACACTCTATTGATAAATATTAGCTTTTGATTTTTTTCTTGTTTCAGGTTTTTGTATCTGATATATTGGAGAAAGACCCTCCTGAAGTTATTGATGTTTGAATGCCTCAAACCTCTTTAATGGCAGGAATCCAATCTGTTATAATTGAGGTCATGGATGCCTACTTGAAGGAGCTTAGGAAGACTAATAAAGTGGATGTTGAGGATCTGACAGTAGAAAATGGTCTTTTCAAGTCTTTTGATGAGATTATATGGCAACAGTTGGATCCAATTTGGCATATTATTGGTAAGAAAACAAAGCAACTGGTTGGGGACTTGAAGACATTGAGGAAACTAGTTGATTATTTGGTTACGTATGATGATGTGACTTACTTGAAGTATTTGGATGCATTGAGGGTTTCAGAGGGTATGAGATCAGTTTGGATTTGGGAATGTTCTAGGTAAAAGTTGAAGGAGATCTTGTGGGTCTTGGACCAACCATCTAACAAACTTGTTGTACGAGACCCTCCTAGTGGTAACAAGAAGAATTTTTCACTTTACCTCATCAATTTTAGGCCTTGCCAATACACCTACACCAGGAGTACATAGATGAGGAAATATCTCGAGAAGTTGAGAAAATCGGCAAATCTTTGTTTAAAATACAAGATGTGTTTGAGATCGTATGCCTTATATATTAAATTCATTCAATTTTTATTGCTTGATAAATATTGGCATAGATAATGAACAATCTCAAATTTATTTACAAATTCTATGCCTTATATATGGAAATTTGGTAATTTTCAATTGGTTGATAAAAATTGGGTTAGTTTATGGGCTCGAGTGTTTTCGCTAACTACGGGCTAGCTTATTATAATGTGTGGGGATTTGAATCTAGTTCATCCTATTGCATGTCTCCCCGCTATTGTTACACAAGAATCCCTTGGATGGAAATTTCATAAATTTAACTATTGAAATTAATCTCCATTTTTTATTGGAAATAGATTTGAACATTTTTATGAAACATGTAATCAAGTGGGACAAAGTATTAACCATGTTCTAAAAGCTTTGTTATCATACTGACAACATGTAATTTCATGAAATCTTTTAAATTTTTCATCCGATTGGTCAAGTTATATTTTAATGTCAAATAAACATATCATAGTTTAAAACTTTGTTTTAAAACATTTCTTATCTTGCTATTAGATCCATCTTTAGGCAGATTCGTAATGGGATAAAAAATCAATTCATGTCAGAAAAATCCATAACAATGTTTTTCAAATTTGTGTCTATTTGTTTTTTAACATCTTCGACAAGAGTTATCTAACAAATAGATATTTGGAAGAAGAGATTTACTACATTCCAGAATGCCTCACATTGCGTATGAAAGATGTGCCCAGTTTCTTTTACGATGTTAGCCATTACATTTTCAAATTGTTAATAACCCAAACCCTGGATAGCATGACCGTTGATTTCATGCTCATTAACACATTTGATGAGTTGGAGGAGCCGATAATGGAAGCACTTGTGGGCCATATTTCCGGTGTATGGTATAGTCCTCTTAGGGATCAAAATTGAACCCATCCAAGCCCGTCCCAGGTGTTCAAACCAGTCAAAGAAGTGTTACAAGAAAATTGCCTATAAAAAAGCAAAAACTTAAATTTAAATGACATTTTTGAAGTATAGTTTATTAATAAAAATGTCAAAAGAAGGGCCAGTCAAAAATTCCCATCAACAACAAGAAATATTCTGCAGGCATATAGAGACAACCTGGCACTTAGTAAGTTAGTAGTTAGTTTTATTAAATACGGTAGGTTTACTCATAGATTGTAGTGGTTTGAAGTCATGAGTGTGTGAGCCCGTGAGGTGTCCTAGACTCTTAACTACCACTCCCACTCTCATCACTTCTTCAATCTGGCAGCCCACCTCCATTTAATAGCAAATCTATAAAAATTTCAAAAATCAAATCAAAATCTCACAATCCTAGCAATTAATGGAATCTAAGACTTTTACCCAGTCCATGATCACCGATTCACTATTTCATTAATTAGGATATCCACAACCAGCAACTGCAAGAATCAATTTAAAAAGGCATGAACATTTGTTTAAGAGTAAGGGGTCAATGACTCAGTGTGCAACATGCTCCAAAGTCCATAGTCCAAACGTGAAAAGGAGGGGCGAGGGCGTGGGACATAAGGGAAGTTCGAACTATGATTTAGGTTAGAAGTAAATTTTACCTTTCTTTCATTTTATGTAAGTTTGCAACTACTGCATGTGCATTAACTCGAGCACTTGAGAAAACATCAAATTAATGAACATGCCTTTTTAAATTGATTCTTGCCTTTTAAAATGATTAGTTAGTTGAAGAGATTGAGCTCTAAAAGAGGAATTCACAGGAATTACTTGCAAATTACAGTATAAAAACATGTGCATTCTCTTACACCTCTTCCACTTGTAGTGCTTCCTTGAATCTGAAAACTAGCCAATACCTTATGTAATGCCTCCACATGAATTTTCAATGCCTCTCCTTCTTGGACTGTAACCTCATCCTTTTTAGGTCGTATCCTCCTCGTTTATCTCGATTCTTAGCAGAATTCCCTCTTCTCAAGCTATCCTCTCCTGCGATATCAAAATGATGGTAGGAGTCTATAAAAAAACTCAAAAGAGAACCACATAGAAACATAAAATAGGTCGAAAAATCCTAACAAAATTAGGGAGGAAAATAAAGAACAAATCTGGAGCCATAAACTAGAACTCATAAAACTTCATTTTCTCATAGTCCAATAATTTTTTTGGATTGAGGGTAAATTGAGGGTGTTTGAAAGGACCCACATCCTCAAACAATTGAGGATTTTTCATGAGAGGAACCACAACCTCGGTTACAATGTAAGGGGACCACTATTTAGAACCCAATTAGAAACCAGAAACCATAGTGAAGATTTTGACCAACGACAATGGCCGCAACGAGTGGGACAACTATCAGTGAATGGAGCGAGAGGAACAGCCACCAAACATCGGTAGTAAGAGGATCACCACAGAATCAGAAAGCAAGTTTAAACAACCACTTATAGAGTGGATTTCCTAACAAGAGCATCAGCGGTGGCGAATTTTACCACCAACGTCAGCAACGAGAGGAGAAGCAAGTGTCAACAATGAGAGGAGCAACCAGCGTCAGCAGTGAGAGGAGAGCCACCAACGTCAGCAGCGAGGAGAAACCACCAGTGTCAGCATGAGCAGAGAAGCCGCCTCCAGCGGTGAAACCACCTCCAAGGAGGATCGTGCCTCGGGGGGATTTGAACTGGGTGGGAAAGCACACAACCATGTGACTTGACCGCACCACTCCCACCCCATCGGCCTCATAGTCCAATAATTCTTCCAAGTAAACATATGAGACAAAAATCCAACCCTATCAAGTAATTCCTCATCTGCCTGCTTCCACAACAACTATATTTCCTCTTAATATATAGAAGTTTACATCTAAAAAGATGATCTTCGAAAGTAAAGTATACCCATAATAGAAAAAAATCAAATAGATATTTATGAACAAAAATGAATCTGAAAGAATTGAGGAATATATTGTTTCCAAATTCCTCCTAAAAAAACCTCCCAAACTTGAATTGTTATCTTGTCTTTATATCCTTTACTGAAACATGATTCATATTTTAAAATTTCATTAAAGTGATTGTTTTTCTACTTTTTGAATAGAAACTTTATTTACTTCCATAATGGAATGATCAATTGGAAAGATCCCTCTTGCATTTAGTACCTTGTTACTTGTATGAATATTTATATATTATTCTTATTATTTTTAATCCTCTTTGTATATTACATTAGCTTGGGTTTCTAAGTATTTGATATATTCTATATGAATATGTAATAACATCAACATATATTATGAAGTAAAAATAATATTCTCCTCCTCTTATAGAGTGATTTCCCAATCGTGACTATCTTCGGTTGTTCTTTATATATGCTTACCTTCTTAAAATCAATTGACTCAATACTCCAAAGCATATCTTGGAATTTTACTATCATTATAAACACTAGTAAAAAGTCTTGTAAATTATGAGACATGTTCTTTCATAACCAATGACTCTGAAATAGAACTTTACATTATCATGTTTTCGTATCCACAATTTTGAATATAAGATATACTTATTCATACATTGGTAAAATGTTACAAGTAGTGGCTATAGAATTTAAGATAGTGAATCAAAACTTATACAATAGTAGAGATAACGGATCACAATATAAGATATATATTGATATTTGTTTATAAAAATATTTCATTATGATTGTTGTCTCTTTTATTGAACTATGAGCTCGTAGTTATGCTCATTGTAAGGAATTGCAATTGTCATATATGTTCCAAGAATATATTTCTTCCTTGTCTTGGGATTATTTTTATAAATTGTAAAATTTATATTCTTGATATTTATTTATAATTATTTCTATGAATAGGTATAATTGTGAGAAAATGGCTTCTATTGGTCATCCTAAGAAGGATAAAAACAATTATCACTTGTTGATGCATTTGGTTTCCCTCAACGTTCACATCAACAAATTCATTCCCAAAATGAAGACTTTGTTGTTAATTCACATGAAGAACATGAATCAGATGGAGCAAGAACTTCTAGAAGAGGAACATGTATCAAAGAAATGCAAAAGAACATTCAAGTCTAAATGGAAAACAAGATTTTCATGGGCTTATGCTATAAAATATTGCAATGGAATTGAAAGGATAAAGTGTTCTTGGTGCGTAAAATATAAGAGAGATACTCCATTTGCTAAAGATGGAAGTACCACCCTTCAAGTCAGTGGTCTAATTACCCATGCAGAATCAGAGCCTCATAAATTTTCTTCACAACGTTTAGAAGGGGAATCTAAACAAACTAGTATTCCAATAACCAAACATGTAGAGCTCATGGTAGATACTTGAAAAGGAGAGAATCATATCAGTGATTGAAAATATATATTTTGTTTCCACCCATGATTTTCCTTTAGAACTCTATAAGCCAATTTGTGATTTGAACAGGTACAAGGGAACTCCACACATGCCTCTAACAGATGAATACTCAACATATACAAATACTACTGGAAAAGAGTTTCTACAAGTTGCTAAAGAGGTATATTGGAAAAATTTAATAGATGAGATTGTTTGTAGTCCATTTTATTCAATTTTAGTTGATGAAAGCATTGATGGACTATGGACCAACATTTGATAGTTTATATTACATATTTGACTAATGAAGGGAGAGGTCAATGTGTAACAAAATTCATACACCTCCTTCAAATAAAGGATGGTACATCTCAATCTATGTATGATGTTGTGATTACTCTTTTAGCAGAGATGGGATTATCCTTGATGAAGCTAGTGGGATTTGGATCTGATGGGGCTTCTGCAATGAGGGGTATTCGTGAAGGTTTATCTACTAAGCTTCATCGAAATGCTCCTCATTTACTAGATATTCATTGCATAGCTCACCAAGAAGCATTGGCAGCAAATGATGCTTCTTCTTATTTTCCAGAGTTACAATTTATTGATAAATTTGCAAACAAAGTTTATTCATGGCTTGGGAAATCTGCTAAACGTCATGGAGCATTAAGAGAGTTAATGGATTCATTTCAAATCAATAGGTTGGAGGTGTTACAAATCCATCAAATCAGGTGGCTCTCTAGAGGAAAGGTTATGGAAAGACTTGTAAAGGTCATGCCTGCTTTGTTGAAAGAATGGGAGTTAGAAGAGAAAAAATGTATGATTTGGCAACAATATTTCAAGTGCAGTTTTGTATCCATTTACTTGCAGATGTGCTTACTTGAGTTGAATAAGTTGAACAAAAAATTCCAAGATGATCATGTTGACATTACTTCCATTGGCACTACTTTAGATATTACAATTGATATGCTTCATAGGAGATTTCAAAGAGGCATATTTGGGGCAAGTACTGTACACATGTCATCTTTTCTAAGTAAAACACAAAGAGGAACTCTTGAGTTTGTAGATGAAACAGGTATGATACATGTGCATACATTAAGATTTGAAAGCTTTCCTAAGTCACAAAGATCAGGGACATTGGATGATTGTATTTTATTGGGAAAATATTTTATAGTGAAGGTGATTGATTCTCTAGATTCAAGGTTCACAAATTTACCTATATTCAATGTTGCTAAGTTTTTCAGTCCTCGTAATTATTATGAGGAAATGGATGATAGAGATCAACAAAACAAAAAGATGGTTAACATGTTTATGTGAGAAATTTAGTATTGGGAATTCACCTATTGTGGACACTATTAAATGTTTGGGTGAGATGGATGAATTTGTTTGTACTATTTATAAATCATATCCAAAAACATATGTTTGGAGCATGGGATCTATGTGGAGGTGAGCTTGAATGGTTTGAAGGGTTTCCATCTTTAATGTGACTATGGCAAGCTATTCTTGTTATCCTACAAGCACAACAATATGTGAAAGGGTTTTTCAAAGTTAAACAGGATAAAGAATGATGAAAGATCTAGACTATCTTTGAATACATTGGATATGTTGATGTTTCTCTCTCTTTGTGCACCTCATGCTTTAAATGAGGTAGATTGGAATTCTATCTATGATGCATGGAAGCATATGAAATCTTAAAAGCCTCTTTCACTAGACAAATAGCTGGTGAGTTTATGAGCCCTTTGAATATGAAACACGTTCTTTATTATTTTTACACAAATAAATCTAATTGAATTATGTATATAATTTTTGTTTGTTCCATTCTAATGAAAGTCAAATTGTATTTGCAGATGGTTACTACAATTCCAATACTAACAAGGGATTTTATTTTGAACTTTTTTGGGACTCCTCCCATAAATAATGTGAATATGCATATACCCTTTGAATACATGATTCAAAGGAAATGTAATATGTTACATTTTAGGTGGAGTTACTCTTCTTAATACATTTGATATGAACTAGTATATTTATTATTAACTCTCTTAGTATGGAAAACACTTGAAATATTTGAAAGGGGTTTGAAATTAATGTGTAATGCATCATTTACTTTATTGTAGTCATAATACTATGAACCAAAGTTTTTATGCTTTTATATAATCACATATTTAATTTAAAAATGTTCTTAATTTTTAGGACGTGTTGATTAGATTTTTGTTGTCATATGAAGTGTAAATTTTTACATTGCTTTTCATCATGGAAGGGCTACTTAAAAATGAGCCCTTCAAGATAAAATTTTGACTAGCCCTTCAAATTTGATCCCCTGGGTCCTCTGTCAGAAGTGGAACAAAAGACTGGAATTTCCAATAGTTTTCATGAGTTTATGGACCGAAGAAAAAAGTTATATGCAATGGATGGACCATCAAGAGCTCATTTTTATTCTTTATGTGTGCTTTGGAAGCATAAGGGTTATGTTTGATGGGGAGCTTGTGGAGTTTTCATGGGGTTTAGAGGGAAGTAAGCTTAACCCTTTTTGTGGGTCATTCATCCCGACCTCATTTGTGGAGCTCTCGCTAAGCTTCCCACGGAGTTTGTTGACAAAGTGAAGGGGCGAAGTTTCTTTGCAACTTGGGCGCCTCAACTGGAAGAGCTCTTCCATCCTTTTGTGGGTGGGTTTTAACACACAATGGATGGAAATTCACATCAGAAAACACTTGTGTAGGTGTGCCCATGATTTAATCTTTATTTATTTAAATTTATGAATATATATGTATATAATTTGTGTTGAAATATGTATAGTTATGACAATCATACTTTAAATATGCAAACCATATGTGGTGGTTATAACAATATTTTGCAAGTATTTTACTGCTACAATCATGAAAAACATGAAAAGAGCCACCAAATGTAAACCTCAAATAGGAGGTCTTCTAGAATAACGAGATCAAGCTTAGTACTCGTGGCATGTATAGTATTAACTGTTTGAATTGTGGGCAAGTAGTGTAGAGTGTGGATTTACTGCCTTGTAATGTGTTGGGGGCAAAGAATCTATTAGTAATTCATTTGTTTTCTAATACAAAACTGGTGAAATCAACATTTGTTTTATAAAAACACTTTTTTGATCATTTTGTTGGTTCCATATTTTTCGAGGACAACTGAAGGTGAGTTAGGAAAACATAAGGGTGACACAAGCACAAAGAGGTATTGTTGTAAACGTAGTCACCTTATTAGGTGGTGAATAGGATGCCACCAATACACAAAATTGACAGTTCAACATTCTTATCTATGCCACCCATTTTTGTTCACAAACAAACCCTATTTCTAGGCGATAAAACCAAATCAGCCTCCGCTCAAATGCCCCCACACTTGTAGTAGGAAAAAATCTTGTATGGATGCCATAACATGCAATATTCTTTGCAAAGCATTGTATCCAGGATTTGATTAATCAATTTTTCCAAATTCAACAAATAATTCTAGATAAGGGGACAAAAAGGGAATAAGTGGCTGAAGGGGATTGTTCCTCTCATTCCTTCAACATCCTAAATCTAAAATTTGAGTCCAAAATGAAATAAAAATGGATAAAAATTTTTAAGACAGATCGATTAAAGGACAAAGGATGATAAAAAATGACAAATTTGTCCATGCCTCAAACGTTTCATATTTTTATTGATCCATGCAAACATCATTTCTATAGATGGCTGTCATATATAGGAAATAAAATCATTACAAATATTATCACATATCAAAATTTACCCTTCCCACATCCTCCACTCTTCACTCCTCCACCCAATCCCTTTAGCCAAGGCGTCCACATTGCACCTTTGTTTGCGTGTGATTCTAGTCTTATCTCTTTCATTTTTATTGCAGGTATCACATGGAGCTTCCATCCATATGGGTGTATGAGGATTTATCTTGCTTTGTTGTTTTATTTTCCACCATTTATTTACCTGTGAACACTTATTGGAGTTAATAGAAGGAATGTTTTACATATTATTACAAATATTTATCTAATTTCAAACTACTATATATACATTATATATATATATATATATATATATATATATATATATATATATATATAATGTAATATGCCCGAACCCAAATATGGGTAGCCGCACGGTGGTTTCAAAGTCACATTTATAAGTTAAAATAGATGGTGGCATATACGAAGAAGCCATAGGCTTGAACAATGGTGTGGGAGGATCTCGGGAGTATGGCCACTTACCTAGTGGTCCCATGGACCCACCGCTCTAAAAAAAATTGAGCGGGTGTTGTAGAGATATTTTAGGGATAGTTTAACACATTTATGGTCCCATGGTAATTTTATTTTTCTAAGCCTTTACCTATTTGATATTGTTTTGTGCAATTGGATTGCAAACTAATTGGGGAGAGTTTGCAACATAGTTGAGATATAAAATTTGATGGGGCACGTGTGCATGGAAAATTGGAGTTGTGGCTCCTTGATAGGACTATGTAACTCAGAGAGAGGCTACCACTATTTTTTTGTAGGTGATGTCAAGAATACGTAGGAGCTATTTGCAAGAAAATATGAGGCTAGTAAGGAAAAACTATGGACTAAGTTTGATAGAGAAAATAAGTGACTATCATGCAATTGTGAAGCTAATGAGGAATGTTTTTGGGATTCAAGCTCATGGATTCAAAATTTATGGGGTTGGGAAAAGAGTATTTCATCAATTCCACTCAATCTCCTTAGGATATCATCAATTCCACTCTAATCAATTGTTGATGAAAAATAAACTCCAATCAACTACAATTGTTAAAAAATAAATGTCATTAAATTGATATATAAAGCAGGGCATATTTGAAGGCAGGAATGAAGAAGTGAGTGACTAGCCATGGGAAATTCAGATGCAATACATGTAATTGTTCTTGCTTCGCCCCTACCTTCACTCCATCTACATTGTATAAACAGAGACATTACTTCATTCATTCAATCCTAATGATTACAAAATTTAGTAATATGGAAGATTAATATATCATTACTATGAGAGCATTGCTTTGCTGTGTATTGAGCAGGAGAAGGAGGAGCAGCAGGCATGAAATCCATGTTCATGTCCTGCCTCCTCACTGCCCACCACTTCCCTGCATCCATTGCAATACCCATAACCCAAAATGAAGCCGATTTGCTTGATATTCTACTTTGTTCTAAGGAATTTACCCACAATTTTAACTCGCTCAGGTTGCAGGAATGAAGAAGCATTTGAGGTATATATATATATATATATATATATATATATATATATATATATATATAATGAACTAGAATCTAATATCATCTAAAACCTTGATAAAAAACACACAACTTATTGACAATATTTTAAGAAGTATTCCTTAGTCATACCTTGAAATCAAACACACAAGCTTATGATCAAAAGATGGCATGACTGTATTGATGATGCAAATATAAAACCTACATATTCAGCCATTACTACCTTCATTTATCTCAACTCTGGAAAGAGAGCCAATGTATTTAAATGTAGTTCACACATTCCACTATATATACATATGTCATGTTTTGTGCCCAATTTATAGATGCAAATAAAAAGTGGCTAGCTTATACTTTATTTTCAGGGTTCAATTCCACCATTCCACTTTACAGTGCAAGACACTTCATCGTATGCTTTCAAAGCCACTAACCAATATTTCCTGCTCAAGTTTCTTTCTTCAAAAGTGTTAAGTCTGACCAAGCTCTTTTTGTTTTACTATAGTCTCAACTATTGTTATCAAACACTTTCTGATTGGTAAGTTTAGTGAAAATTGTTTGAAGAAAAATCAGATTGAGAAAAACTTGTCAAACACTTTACACATCTCCATACAAGCTTAAGTTGTTAACCAGAATATGGAGTCCAAGCGGGAGGATGGTAAAGATAAAATGAATGTTTTTCAATAAAGGAAAAAATGGACAAAGAAGCTCTAGCAGTTTTCCTGAAAGGCCATAGATCTTGACAACGCTACATGATTAACATGCAAACCATGTTGAGAACTTTTAACCAAATCCTTCTCTTCGTCTTGTCTTTGGAAAGGTTTAAAAATCCCACCAGAACTGGAATCTTAATGTCTATTTTTGATCTTTTCATGTCTACAATAATATAAACACATTGTTAGTAATTAAACTAAAAACAATTTTAAAAACTAGTGAAAGGAAGTAAAAGACATATACCTTGCACATATAAGATTCTCATCACCATTAACAAAATCCATTAAGGCTTCCCGAGATAATGTTGCAATTGGATCAACTCCCACTTCATTGGTATGTACATAGTTTGCATTGTCAACAACTTCAATTCCATTGGATTCATCTTCCACTAAAGCTAACATCATATTATGCAATATGCAACACATAAGAATGGTTTTCGGTAGCATTTGTAAATTAGGCTAAAAAATTCTAGATTGTAGGATTCTCCACGTATTCTTTAACCTCCCAAATGCACACTCAACAACAATACGTGTCAAGGACAACTTAAAGTTATATTCTCTTTGACTAGTTGTCAAAGATCCACTGAAAGGTGTGATTAACCATGGAAATAATGGATATCCCCATCACCTATAATGTAATATCTCATATTGGAAGAACCAATGAAAATTGAATGACCATTTAACCTTTTCCCACCTTCACACAATTTGAAGAAAGAAGAATTTCACAATAGTCTAACATTATTAAAATAACTAGGCCATCCTATAAAAACATCTATAAAAACATATTGCTATCAATAATGGCTTGTAAGGACATTTTGTAGTTGTGATCTCTATCATACCAATCAACTGAACACTCATTGTCTAGAAGTCGGAATTGAATGTGAGTTACATCTATAACCCCACAACAATTCAGAAAGCCTTGTCTTTGTAGAAATCCTTCCTTCAAAATTTCAAGATCCATTTGATTGTTTGGCCATTGGATGTTCCTATGAAATCAATGTTGCATTGCATTAATAGATTTATTCATAGTTCTTATAATAGTTAACTTTCCACAACCAAAAAGTTCACTGATTTTTATCATTGTCATCCAGAGGATAGTCATAGCACTACAATGGCCACTTGTTTTTCAACATGAAACACTTTTCTCTGTATAGATGTGGCAAATGAAAATGATATTTCACCTTGACTAAGGTCTTCATGCAATGATTCACAAATATATTCAAATAGTTCATAAGTGATCGGGGATCATTTTGAAAGTTCCCTAAACATCCCTAAAATGTGTCAGTGTAGAAGAACATCTTGAGAGCTTTCCAACGAGTGTAAGAACATGACAAACAGACATCGGGAGCTCTAGATATGTTCGGTCAAAGTTCAGACAATGAAAGTCAACTCTGGTCAACTGGTCAATATTGGACCAATCGCACTGTGACACGTGGCTTACCACCACTCGTTGAATTCACTCAATTTGCCTATCGGGAGACGACAAGTGGATTACATGCTATGGACCGAGTTAATTATTTCTATACCACATTATATGGGTCGAAATTTTATTATCTTGGTAAGTCCACTTACAAATCAATTTCCATGCCACATGACTAAGTGGGGTGGGTTTTATTATAACAGCCATGTATTAATGGTTAGAAATTACCCACATGCCATGCATGGAGGACCACGTGGAAGGAGGTGAAGTTCGTGTAGAGGCTTAAAGCCATGCGTGGTATTATCCACGTATAAAATGGTGAGAGTAAGGTTTGTTAAAACCTACCCATAATAAAAGGCCGCCAAATGTGGGATGAATACCCACTTTAACATATAAAAACCACCCCCTTCATCCTTAGCCACTCAAATTGGGATTTTATCTCATTAAAAATTCAAATCCGCCAATATGGGTATGTAACCCCATTTAAACATGCAAACCGGATTCTTTGGATTATTTTGTGATCCCATTTATTTTGCTACGGGATTAGGATAATATTAGCCTAAGGATGATATGAAAATGCATATTTTAAGGGCCCTAATTTAGTATAAATAGGGTACCTAGTTCATTGTAATGGACACACACAAAATATAGAGAAGCTCATTCCTAAAGCATTGGAGGCGAAGTCCGAGCCAAGAGGAGAATGAGAAATTGTTGTTGTGTGAAGACCTAAATTATTTTAGGCATTATTATTTTGATTATTATTGACCTATTATTTGTTAGGCAATAATAAATTAAATATTTGTGGCTAGGAGTTATTCAAACTACCTAGTTGGCCCATACGCCACAAGAAATTATGTGTGAAGCTTTGGTATATCGACCGGAAAGCCATAGGGCGTTATATTAGCATCTGAAGGCCGTTCGAGAATCGGAGGTTTCCGAACAAAGGAGCCGGAGCCATCAAGCTTGTCCAATACACCGGAAGGTGGAAGTCGGGTGCTATTTTTCACCCTTGTCGTCCGAAGTCCGGTTATCTCTACTAATAGGTAAGTAAAATTCCATTAGGTTTTCTTGTGAAAGTACTATTGAACTTACAAGTTTTGACTAGTGGAGCGGTTCGACCATGAACCCGCAGAGGCGTAGGCAATTGCCGAACTCCGTAATCAATCTTTGTGCAATTGTATTTAATGTCTTGTATTTTATTTTAAATTGATTACTTAAAAGGAGTAAATTATCGACAAATTATTAAAGCCTACAAGGGTCCGAGATCAGGTAGTAATAATCTGATTATTTTCGGATCAAGTTTGGTATCATAGTTGGTAAAACTGATTAACAGAGTGATTGCTTCAAGTTGGTGCAGTTAGTTCAATTTGTGTGAACAGGGTACAAGTGCACTATGGGCAAGATGTCTAAACAGGCAAAGCTAGAGGAAATCGACACATATAATCACCAGATCCATGAAGAGAACTCTCTCTTGCGATCCATGTATTACTCCTGGAAGAGGAGAATGCTCGTTTGAAATCAGAACTACAAACCAAGGATGAGCTCTTGGCAAGGTTGCATGTGGTGATTAGAGGAAGGAAATACCTTCAAATTCAGATGCAGAGGCCATGGTAGATGACTGCACTATAAGTTGTTCACCACTGGAATCTTCTTCTTCCTCCCATTCGATTTCGGATAAAAGTTTGGGTTATCCTAGTGCGGGAATGGAAATTGGAGAATGCCCAAGAACGCTGATGGGAGACAAGCTTCCGAAAGCAAATCGAGAAATGGCGAAAAGAGTTCCTCATCCTAGAAAAAGGAGATTAAGAGGAATTTTATGCTCATTGCCAGAGGAATGGGCATCGGGTGGAAAATTGCTGGAAACTGCATCCATCTCGCCATCAGAGTAATGGCAAGCCAAAGATGGAATGGAGGCCTATTGCAAAGGTAGAGGAAGTTTCTACTCCACCACTAGTTGACAAGTCAACCCAGGACCAGGTAATACCTGAAAGTGAAAGTCCTTTAAAATGGGTAAGTCAACAATTTTTCAATTATATATTACATAATTCAGATTGATGAATCGTATGCAGTATTAAGTTTGGAGATCAAATTTTGTGAGAAAATGCTGAGAGAAAGGTTTACAATACTCAGTGGATTTTCTTACTTAGAAAATTTGATTAATGCTCCTAACATATCTCCTAATCAGTTGGTGAGTACATTACGACTTGGATACGTGTTTTGACTCATATAAAGCTTGGAGATTGATTTGCCATTTGTGCAGACAATAGAGTTCGCAGAGATCAGCTCGGAACTTCATTCTGTGTAGAGGCATTGTGACCGTGCAGCAGGATGGTAGTTGAATCATCATTGGCATTGACATCGGGTTGGAACTTCATTCTGTGTAGAGGCATTGCGACCGTGTAGCAGAATGGTACCTGATATTAGTATGTCAACAAGAGGAGCTCTCAAAGGATCAGCTCGGAACATCATTCGGTGTCAAGGCATTGTGACCACACATACGAATGGTAGCTGATCAACAGACTTAGCATCATACATCGGAGGCTCGAAGTCTTGAAAAAGGCTTAGCATCATGTATCGGAGGCGTTGAGGTCTACAGAGACTTAGCATCATACATCGGAGGCTCGAAGTCTTGAAAAAGGCTTAGCATCATGTATCGGAGGCGTTGAGGTCTACAGAGACTTAGCATCATACATCGGAGGCTCGAAGTCTTGAAAAAGGCTTAGCATCATGTATCGGAGGCGTTGAGGTCTACAGAGACTTAGCATCATGCATCGGAGGCTCGAGGTCTTGAAAGAGGCTTAGCATCATGCATCAGAGGCGTTGAGGTCTGTAAAGGGACAAGGCATTGTCCATCACCGACATCGGATCAATCAAAGCTCTACGTAACATGGAGTTCCTTCAAACCAGTTTGGATTCTGTGGAATCAACTCGGAGCCAGGAGCTGTGTTATAGAGTAAAAGAAGATCCTTGTTGTCAGATATCAAGAAGCTTAGCACCGCACAGAAGGAGCATTGAGGTTTCATTCAGAAACTTAGCACCATAAAGCGGAGGCGTGGAGGTTTTCTTCGGATATCAGAGTGGCGCAGCGGAAGCATTGTGGACCCATAACCCACAAGTCCCAGGATCGGAGTAGAGTTGTTGAAGTGAGAAGGTTGGAGGAGAAGACCCAAGGGTCTACTACAACAACACTTTCGAGGAGGCAGCAGATTTTTCCAGATTCAGGACAGTATGGAAGCTTTTTGGGACAAAAAGCTTTTCTCAGTGGGGAGGTGTGATCAGGGGATCATTTCTGAAAGTTCCCTAAACATCTCTAAATGGTGTCAGTGCAGAAGATCATCTCGAGAGCTTTCCAACAACTGTGAGAACGCGACAAACGGACATCGGGAGCTCTAGATATGTTCGGTCAACGGGAAAGTCAACTCTGGTCAACTGGTCAATATTGGACCGAATCGCACTGTGACACGTGGCTTGCCAAACACTCGTCGAATTCGCTCGATTTGCCTATCGGGAGACGACAAGTGGACTACAGGATTATTTCATACCACATTAGAGGGTTCGAAATTATATTGGTAAGTCCACGTTCCAAATGGCGCCATATATTTCCAAATGCCACATATATAAATATTAATGTTTAATACATTAATATTAAAACCATGTTTTACCACGTGGAAAGTGGTTGGTGGAGCGGTTGTTTGGGAGGTTGAAGCGGTTTGTTGGGGCAAAGGACCCATGCGTGGTACCAAACCCACGTGTTGGTGGAGATAGGGTGGTTAAGTCTGCCACTCTTCATGCGCATGTATAGGCTTAATAAAGCCTAAAACCTTACTTATGCCGCGCCAAATGGGATTCTTATCCCTTAACACATGCAGCCGCTCAAAGTGGGGAATATTTAATCCCATTAAAATGTGTAAAGCCGCTTCAATGGGGATTTAATCCCATTTTATAATGTAATCGGCTCAAATGGGAATTAATCCGCCCACATAGGGATTTGATCCCATTTGTTATGTACGGGTAAGGCTAGGCTAATATTAGCCTAAGGGATAATATGCATTGCATATTTTTTGGGCCCTAAAAATGTATAAATAGGGACCCATTGCATTGTAAAAAAAACACACATTGGAGACACAACACGAGCTTATTATTTGTTAAGCTTGTTGTGGACATTGGTGCCACAGAGACACCGATCCCGAGCTTATTATTTGTTAAGCTTATTTGCGGGATGTGTCGACAAGTATTGTCTATTGGCCTATTATTTTAGGCAATATTAGATGAAATATTTGTGGCTAGGAGTTATTCAAACTACCTAGTCGGCCCATAGCACCACACAAATTACTTGCAAATCCTAGATTGTCGACCGGAGTGCTAGCTTCGCATTATTTGCGTCGGGAAGGCCGATCACAGGCCGAAGGAGCTGGAGATCAAGCTTGTCCAATACGCCAGGAAGGTGGAAGTCGGGTGCTATTTTTCACCCTTGTCGTCCGAAGAACTGGTGTACTGATAGGCAAGTAAAATTCCATTAGGTTTTCTTGTGAAAGTACTATTGTAACTTACAAGTTTTGACTAGTGGAACGGTTTGACCACGAACCCGGAGACGTAGGCAATTGCCGAACTCCGTAATCAATTTGTGTGCAATTGTCGTTATTGTCTTGCATTCTTTTAAATTGATTACTTAAAAGGAGTAAATTATCGGCAAATAATTAAAGCCTATAAGGGTCCGAGATCAGGTAGTAATAATCTAATTATTTTCGGATCAGTAGTGCAGGAGCAGAATAGCAAGGAAGTACAGTCAGCTATTAGTGATGTCCATTTGGGAATTTAATTGTATTTTTGGTGTTTTGATGTATTGGAGCTTTTCAACTTGTATCCTTGCCAATATTTTGTTTCTTGATTCTTAAGATTCAGCCAACAAAAGGTTTATTTTAATTCTGGGCTCAGTTGGGTGGGGTTTGGGTTATAGTTGGTTGAAACTTGGTGGTCAACAGTATTGGAAGGTAAAGAAGCACAATGGTAACTATTCTACTAGAATATGAATTTTTAAATATTAAGTTTATAGATTTTACATTGATTTAATCATTCATAGTAGAGAGTTTGAACATCACTTGGTTTTCTGTGCACTTCTTTAGCAAGCTTGTTTCATGATTTTTAACAAAATGAAAAGAGGCCATTAGACTAATCACGTAGTATTTATACTGGCTTGTCTTTGATGGGAATCTAATTTTTGGCATGCTATTAATCTGAACAATTCACAGCTAAAGATTATGACTCCATGCATTCTATTCGCTGGACCTCTGGGTATTGGATTTGGGTGCCTCAAGTGAGTGGTAGATCAGTTATTTTGGGTTGCATATATTATGACACTTGTTTAAAACATTAAAATTGCCATGTTTTCTTGCATTTTTATCAATGAAGTCTGATTTTTCTGCCGTTCGTTTATTTTTACAGTTCTATTGGGATATATCACATTCCCTCGTTAAGTCCAGCACTGTCTAGCGTGGCAATTATTTTTTCTGTAAGGCGAAGTGATACAGACATTTTTATTACTGGATATTAATTGCATTGGATGTTTCTTAAAAGACAACACGTACAGACATAATTTTCATGCTTTATTGGCACTTCTAACTACAGATGGCTGTACATTTTTTAAGGTGCAAATCTGATGCTTGTGCACCACAGACTTCTTTTGCTGGTACGCAACTCACAATTGATCAACTAGCTTGATTGATTATTGTTAGTATATGCAATAATGCTGCTTATCCAAAGCTTAAAACTTTCATTACTGCATTTGCTTCTCCATTTTTGTTAGGAAATTTTATTATTTTCTTTTCTTAGCTTCTACTTTATTTGTGGCAAAATTTGGAATTTTTATATGGGGCAAGCCCTGCTTCACCTAGTTACAAGTAGAAGGGATGAAATTTCATAATTGATAAGCTTAGACGCTAATTACAGGAGCCATTCTTCTAGCATCAGGGGCTTCAGTAGGGGCTTCAGTACAGTGGTTAGTGCAGGTAGTACATTCTTACTCAGGGGCATGTCTTTTATGAAGGGTCTGCTTTCTTTTTGTTAGCTCTGTCACAGATATCCTGGGCATTTATTTATTTTACAATGCAGCTATCTTTTGGTAACTGGGAAAACATAGGCAAATTCTCAGCGAGAAGCTGGGTTTAGTATATTCAGCACAGTATGGACAAATCCTTTCATCGACGCTGATATGCGTGAGGTTAGTACTCAAAAATATCCAAGTTACTATATTTGACATTTGGTTTGATGTTTGGATTTGTATAATCAGCAAGGAAACAACGGAAATTCATATGGGAAAGAGATGATGTACTAAACTCTTTGCATGTCTAATAAAATAACTGTTGATCCATTTTTTCAATGGCAGCTTTTTGCTGTGATACTGCCAGCAATTATTGGATCAGGCATGCTCCAGATTGCTACATTTACAGATCTTTACTTTGCATCTTTCATTCCAAGTGCTGCTGCAAGTATTTCTTGTGAGTAATTGATGAATTTTTCAGTATTATAATATATATTGGAATCTGTTAAAGAAAGTTGGAAAAGCAAACAAGAAAAAACAAGTTTGTTGTATTTCCCTCTCCTTCTTTCTAATTCTCAGTCCTCCAATTACTTCCTGATGTTCATTACCTTTAGCATTCAAGGAAGCATTTGAACTTAGGAAAAGTTGATTTTTGAGAAGAGAAATTCATGAAGTTAAGTTATTGTGTGACCATATTATTCATTGTATGTACGGACATACTAGTTTTAAATTTTAATTAGTACATTTTGGCAAAATGCCGGGCAGAGAATGGGGTGTATTACCAAGTCCTTGTTGTAGTCATTTCACAGATATGCTTAAATACTAAGATTGATTTCAGCACCTGAAGTTGTTCTTGAAATATTGGTTGCTTGATGGACAATCAATTTTTTCCAATTTTTAGTTTATCTTATTGTAATGTCCCTTTCTAGGGCTGAATCTGGAAATAAGGGTTTGGCCTTAAACCCAAATGAATCAAATCTGAAATTGCACCTTCAAACACACAAACATCAATCTGAAACAACTGAGAATGCTCTTCAAACAATCAACACACAATATCAATCAGCCCTCTAGGGCAGCGAACTGCATATGAGATTCACATCAACATTTAACCATGCAAATAGAGCTGAAATGCCACCAAATAATTTATCCAACCATGACAATATTTATCAATCTCAAATACATCAAAAATATGGAGAAACGAATGATAAATCACAGTTGTAATTAATTTTTATGACAACAACAGTACAGCCAAAACTAAGGGCTAGAAAAAATAGATAAACTTCTCCAAAATCACCAAAATGTAGATTCCAGCCTTATAAAATATGAAGAACAAGAATATCAACTCAAAACTAGAAATATCAACTCAAAATACTAAATTGTGCCCTAGATGGCACCGAACTCAACCCTAAGTAAGTTGCCTAGGGTTGGAAATGAAGAACAACTGTATAAAATCACTTTGAAGTTCCAATGTGACCTCGTGTGAGATCACCCTTGCACACAAGAGGGTTTTCGTCCCTAGTGTGATCCTATTGAAGGGTTTCATCCTCAATAGGTGACCAAGGAAGGGTTTCCATCCTTCAATGGCAAGAAGAGAAGCTACTTGCTCCACCTCCAAGAGAAATCAATATCCAAAATCGCATAATCCTCCTTTAGCAAGTCGAACCACCTTATATAGGCCTTGAAGATGTCAATGGGCAAATAGAATCCTCTAGAGAGGTCCCCCTTAATGAAGGAAAAGAACATTAAAGTCACCATGTTTGTGGCCTCCATAATGAAGAAATAGAAATCCTCCTTGCATTGTTTGACAAGTCTTCCACCACCTAGTTGAACCACTCCAATGCCATGATTAGTAAATAAAATAATTAATTATGAAAGTACAACACTTACAACCATGGTGAGTTCCCCTCCCTTGCTCCTTCCTTGATGCCCACGGGAAGAGGAATGGGCATAAGGTCTTCCATAGCGAACTAGCTTGGAAAAGGGAAAATTGCTTGCCCTCTCTTCCCAAAATTGCTTGCCCTCAAGCAATTGCAAACATGGATGCTCCAATAATTTGGATTCTGTACCTATCAAATGAAAGAGCTCTTGCCAACATGTAATGTCCCTCTTTCTCGGTTAGTTCGGTCGAAGACCTTTTGGCCTGTTTTGTCTACCCGACGGCCAAAAGGGTGTTTTCAAGGGTGACTTCGGTTTATTATTCTTTTATATGGTGCTCGAATTAAAGTAAAATATCATTAAAGCACATATAATGAATTAATAAACTGTTGGGTGACTTTGACTTAGGAAAATGTATTTAAATAAAATTAATAAATTATTTAAATGCAATTCCTAGCCAAAAGTGCGACTTGCTTGGGTATGTTGATTAAACCCAAAAATGCGACCCACTTAGTAAAGCAAAATAATTAATTAATTATTAATTATTGGTTTTGGCCAAAAAGTGCGACTTGGAGATTTGGAGGGTTTTTGGCTATATGAGGAAAATGCGACTTGGGGGAAAGGTCATTCAGATCATTATTATTATTTTCACAGAGCATTTAGCACAGAGCTTTTGCAGACAGAATCCAAGGACGGAAACCCTCTGGATTATTCCTCTTGCGGACGGAAACCCCAGGAGCAGTGAGAGAAGTTTCCATCCAGGAATCTTCATTGTTTACATCAGTTATTCACATTTCAGCAGTTTCAGGGAAAGAAATAAATTGCAGTTGTGGGCTTTGCACATCTATCTGAGTGGGGGCGGCTTCTTCTACAGTTATTCATTACTGTGTCAGAGGTATTTTTCATGTTAGATATCTATTGTAATTCCCAGCAGCAAATAAGACAAATCAGCTAGGGTTTTGATTCATTTTCTGTGGATTTTTGGATTATCATTGTTATTAAATCTTTCTACAGATTTATATTTGTCTGGCTGTAATATTTAGCTTCAGAAATCAATATTAAATATTCAGCTGAAATATTTACAAAGAAATCTGCCAGATTTGCCCTAGGCGCCTAATTTATATTCACCCGGATTGCGGGCTTTCAGTATTTATTTATCTATGCAGTTTCAGTGTGATGTTTTATGAATTCCTTTAATATTATCAGTTCAGATCTGAGCCAGAACATTATTTAAAAAAAAAAAAAAAAAATATATTCAGACAAAAACGGGTTTGGGATCTTTCAGTGGTATCAGAGCAGTGTATCCTCCCAGCCTGTGTGGGAAGAAACAGATAGGGGTATTACAGCAGAAATCAGCCTTGAATGCATCACGAGAGGACGGTCCACATAGATACACACCCATGAGCAGAGCACGACTCGAAATTTGGTATTGCAGAGGTGTGAGAATGGAATATTTGGGCGAGAGGCACGAGAGTCCTCCTCGAGAGAACATGCATGCGAGATCCGAGATAGGAATTTTATTCGGGATATGGCAGCCACGAGGCGGTTATTACTGAGACCATGGAGCGCATGGGTACTACTTTGGAGCGAGTTGCCTTTGGATAGGCGCGGGGCGAGGCATGGGCGAGGAGGATAGATCCGTATCGATTCTTTGCCAGTAGCTACGGGGTCATAGCGAGATCACCTTGAGCTTGGGAGTGTTAGGGGATCGCCACGCCGTGAGCGGAGGCATACCCATACAGACGAGAGGAGACCTACACGGACGGCAGATAGGCCCATGCAGCCTAACTTCTTGCCTAGAGGTGACCCCCCAGAGATTGAGGGACGGTCGGAAGAAGCAGCTTTCCCGGATACCATCATGGCAGTCAGCGATGAGTGGAGGAGTTTGCCACAGCATGTGAGGGATGCATTTCCCCTCCACGGTATGTGTGCTCGAGAGGAGAGCATGACATGAGGGTTGGACAGGATAGGAGACCTAGAGCACAGCAGAACAGAGATTTGCAGCAGGTTACCAATAAGGTAACCCTTTCCACTTTTGATGGTAGTGGAAAGATCAGTGCCAGGGCTTGGATTCACAAGCTCGACACCTACCTTACCCTCAAGCCCATGAGGGAGCAGGAGGCCATACAGTTTGCTACATTGCACCTTGAGGGGGTGGCTTATGATTGGTGGCACCATGGGTTAGTTACGCAGGGTCATGAGCTTCTACATTCATACAGGGATTTCAGTGATAGATTGATTGCGAGATTTGATCGCAAGGATGTGGAGTTATATTACCAGGGATTTAGCACAGCTCAAGACGAGTGGACATGTTGATTCTTACATCAACGAATTTCAGCGGATAGCCGTTATGGTTCCAGAGATGCCTGAGAAGAGGGTGGTTATGTTATTTATAGAGGGCCTCCATGATAGGATGAGAGGATTGGTCAAGGCTCTTAAGCCTAGGACATTGCATGATGCCATTCAGACGGCATTGGACTTGGACACATCTCCCACTTCCTATCAGCCCACTTCTTATCAGCCCAATAAGAAGTTTCCCACGAGCTCCAGGCCATTTCAGCGCTCTACCGCCCCACAGAAGAGTGCACCACCTCCTAAGGTGGATCAGGAGACTCGTAACGAGTTAAGGAGGAGGAAGCTTTGCTTTCATTGCAAAGACCATTGGGAGCCTGGACATCGTTGCCTTGGTAAAGGCAAGGTGCATCTCATTGAGGTGATTTCAGATGGAGAGGATGATCACTCGCCAGGTACAGATGTAGAGGATGAGGGCGGTGACCATGATGCACAGGGGGAGCAGCCCCAAATAGAGCTTGGCGAGGGCGAGGCATTGGATTCATCCGATGTTACTATTGCCACACTTTCAGGCGTTCCTAGGTACCATCCCTTTTTAAATGCGAAGGGAGTGCTTAAGGGGAGCGGATTGTTTGTCAGTTGGCGGTGGAGCTACGCACAACTTCATTGATGAGGGTTGGCGGCGAAGCGAGGATTACGAGTTGAGGAATTTGATGGGTTTAGTGTGCGGGTGGCGAGATGGATTTCTTATCGGTTGCACTAAGAGGATTCCACGACTTAGTATTCGAGATGGGGACTATACATTGACCGATGACTTCTATGTTATTGGACTTGGTGAGATTGATCTGATATTGGGTATTCGGTGAATTTGAGTCCCTTGGCGAGATATATGCGGGATTTCCGCGAGGATGGAGTTGGAGTTTATGGTGGATAAGAAGAAGATTGTGCTTCGGGCTCTTTCTGACGGTGGGCCTAGAGTGGTTTCAGCACGCAGGATGGAGTCTATAGTGAGACATGGAGAGGTTGCATGGGCAGCCCAGTGTTTCATTTCATCCAAATCTTCTTCAGACGATGAGCAGCCTTATCATATTGACATCCAGTCCATACTGGATAAGCACGGTTCAGTGTTTGGTGACATTCCTCCAGGTAGACCACCAGATAGAGGGTTTGAGCATGTTATAGAGCTTGAGGAGGGTGCTAAGCCCGTGATGACTACGCCTTATCGCCATCCTAAGACATACAAGGATGAGATAGAGAAGGCCATTAGAGAGCTCTTGGAGATGGGACACATCCGTCCTAGCTCTAGTCCCTTTGCTTCTTCAGTTGTGTTGGTAAAGAAGAAGGATGGGACCATGAGGATGTGCATTGACTATCGTGCACTGAATAAGAAAACCATCAAAAACAGGTATCCCATTCCCCGCATTGATGAGTTGTTAGATGAAGCTGCGCATGGATCTATCTATTTCTCGAAGATTGATCTTGATCGAGTTACCACCAGATTAGAGTTCGGGATGAGGATATCCCAAGACAGCCTTCGAGATGTCACTTATGGGCCTATGAGTTCGTGGTGATGCCATTTGGGCTCACTAATGCACTGCTTACATTTCGAGTCATGTATGAACCATCTCTTGATGAGCGATTGAGGCAGTTTGTGTTGGTGTTTTTTGATGATATTCTGATTTATAGCAGGACATGGGATGATCATTTGAGGCATCTTGATGAGGTACTTAGCATAATGGAGACTCAGTCTTTGTTTGCTAAGATGTCCAAGTGTGAATTTGGGCTTACGGAGATATTGTATCTTGGGCATGTCATTGGGGCCAATGGGGTCAAGGTTCATCAGGAGAAGATACAGGCAATGCAGGATTGGCCACCACCCAAGAATATCTCTGACTTGCGAGGATTCTTAGGGTTATGTGGTTATTACAGGAGGTTCGTGAAGGGTTATTCCCAGTTGGTAGCTCCATTGACAGATCTTACACGGAAGGGTGCATTGGTTGGTCGAGATGAGAGGCACGATGGTGGTATTTGAGAGGCTCGAGGTAATTATGAGTACTGTCCAGGTTTTGGCTCTTCCAGTTTCTCACGGCCCTTCATTTTAGAGTGTGATGCTTGGGATTGGGGATTGGTGCAGTTCTTATGCAGGATCATCATCCTATTGCCTTTGAGAGCGGAAGCTGAGAGATAATGAGAGCTGTATTCCACTTATGATAAGGAGATGCTTGCCATTATGCATGCCTTGGAAAAGTTTAGACAATATTTGGTGGGTGGAAAATTTGTGGTGAGAACCGACCACAGCGAGTTTGAAATATTTCTGGAACAAAAAGAACTCAATGAGAGGCAACAAAAATGGGTCGGCGAGGATCCGGGCATATGATTTTGACATTGAGTATGTCGAGGGGACGAAGAATGTAGTGGCTGATGCACTTTCCAGGAAACCCCATCTCGCTGTCCTATGTTCGTTGAGCGAGATTTCAGCAGATTGGAAATCTCAACTATCAGTTGAATATTCCAAAAACACTTGGGCATGTGATATTATGGATGGAAAAATTCAGGATGATCGGTATAAGGTAATGACTGATTTGATTTTGTATAAGGGCAGAATTTACCTAGTTCCTGAATCTGAACTTAAAGAGAAGATTATGCATGCTTTCCATGATGCACCACTGGCAGGACATCCAGGGTATTTTAAAACATACGAGCAGATTAGAGAGAGATTCTCTGGAAGGGTCTCGAGGATGATGTCTGCACCATGTCCGTGAGTGTATGATTTGTCGTGAGAATAAGTCGAGCATACTTTCCCAGCGAGGTTTCTCTGACCATTGCCAATTCCGGAGCAGAAGTGGGAGAGTATTTCTATGGACTTCATTACAGGACTTCCCGTGGTGCAAGGGAATGATCGCATTTATGCAGTAGTGGATCGGTTAACAAAATATGCACACTTTTTCGCTGTCCCTACTAGCTTTAAGGCACCTCATGTGGCTGATTTGTTCTTCCGTCAGATATTCAGGTTGCATGGACTTCCAAAGAACATAGTTAGTGACCGGGATAGCAGGTTTATGAGCATATTTTGGCAGGAGCTTTTCCGTCTGGTTTACACTGAGCTGACTCCTAGCACCAGTTATCACCCTCAGACGGATGGACAGACAGAGATTGTGAACAAATGGATAGAGGGTTATCTTCGCAACTACGTTGCAGGACAGCAGAAGGCATGGGTTAAGTTGTTGTATTTATGTGAGTATTGCTTTATAACACCACTTACCATATGTCTATTGGTATGACTCCATTCCGAGCTCTGTATGGGTATGATGCGAGATCCTTTGTTGATATGGCATTTGGGGATAGTAGAGCTCCCAAAGCTCAGGAGAGTTTACAGGATATTCAGGAAATCCTTAAGGTGCTTAAGGAAAACATGCAGCGGGCCCAGAATCAGCAGAAAATATATGCAGATAGGCACCGAGTGGAGAGATCATTTGAGATAGGGGACATGGTTTTTCTACGACTTCAGCCTTACAGGCAAAGTACTCTCAAGAAGAGTGGGGCTGAAAAGCTCAAACCGCGATTTTATGGGCCATACAGGGTGTTGAGGAGAGTTGGTGAAGTGGCATATGAGCTGGAGTTACCTTCGAGAGTAAGATACATAATGTTTTTCATGTGTCTTGCTTGAAAAAGGCCTTGAGGCGAGAACATTATTTCTCTCTGATTTGCCACCTGGATGAGGAAGGGAGATTAGACCTAGTGCCGGAGGAGATCTTGGACAGCCGAGAGAGGAGGCGAGAGCAGGGGTCATTCGGGAGTTCTTGGTGAGGTGGAAAGAATTGCGAGAGGAGGATGCTACATGGGAAGGCGAGATTATATTACGACATCCGGCTCTCTGATTGCTTGGGGACAAGCAATCTCGGGAAGGAGGGCTGTAATGTCCCTCTTTCGTGATTAGTTGATCGAAGACCTTTTGGCTATTTTGTCTACCCAACGGCCAAAGGGGTGTTTTCAAGGGTGACTTCGGTTTATTATTTTATTATATGATGCTCGAATTAAAGTAAAATATCATTAAAGCACATATAATGGATTAATAGACTGTTTGAGTGATTTTGACTTAGGAAAGTGCATTTAAATAAATTAATAAATTATTTAAATTGCCTTCCTAGCCAAAAATGCGACTTGTTTGGGTAATGGCCAAATACACCCAAAAGTGCGACTTGATTAATGAAGTAAAAATAATTAATTAAATATTAATTATTTGGTATTAGCCAAAAAGTGCGACTTGGCTTTTGGAGGGTTTTTGGCTATATGAGGAAAAGTGCGGCTTGGGGAAATCATTCAGATCATTATTATTATTTTCACAGAGCATTTAGCACAGAGCTTTTGCAGACAGAATCCAAGGACGGAAACCCTCTGGATTATTCCTCTTGCGGACGGAAACCCCAGGAGCAGTGAGAGAAGTTTCCATCCAGGAATCTTCATTGTTTACATCAGTTATTCAGCATTTCAGCAGTGTCAGGGAAAGAAATAAATTGCAGCTGTGGGCTTTGCACATCTATCTGAGTGGGGGCGGCTTCTCCTACAGCTATTCATTACTGTGTCAGAGGTATTTTTCATGTTAGATATCTATTGTAATTCCCAGCAGCAAATAAGACAAATCAGCTAGGGTTTTGATTCATTTTTGTGGATTTTTGGATTATCATTGTTATTAAATCTTTCTACAGATTTATATTTGTCTGGCTGTAATATTTAGCTTCAGAAACCAATATTAAATATTCAGCTGAAATATTTACAAAGAAATCTGCCAGATTTGCCCTAGGCGCCTAATTTATATTCACTCGGATTGTGGGCTTTGATATTTATTTATTGGTTCTTTATCATGCTAAGCATCTAAATATGATATATATGTATTTATTTAAATAATGAAAAACCTTGATTTTACCCATGCCTATCCTCATTCGATCATATTATTAAGACATTATCCATTCCTCAAACTTGGATACCTTTAATCCATTCTACCAATATAGGGATCTCCTTCATTGCATTCATCCTTCATATTAATCTAAGTCACCGAGTGCATTATTGACTTGGCCAACAAGACAACTATAGTAGTAAAATTTTATGCTTGTAGATAAAATTTTCTATAATGGGCTAGCTAAAACATGTGTGGCTGAATACATACAAGAGTGTGGGGTACCCAATCCAGCCCCAAAGATACATGCATCTATGGCTGAGAGTTTTGGGGAAGCTAACATTCATGATTCAAAATGATTTGCATCCATATACATTCCTCAAGCCAAGTAATCAGGGCCTAATTGGTTGTCCCATGACACCATTTATGAATGTGACAATCCAACCAAGGCTTTCAAGTATTCTCTGGGGATCCTATGTTATCTTCTCATGGTGAAGAATGGTTAGGAGATTTTGTGCTACAAATATATTGACCAAATTTTGAGACTTCCCATTGGTTTCCTTATCTAGTTGGTCTATTTTGTTTCAATTGCTTTCAGACCAGGAAATTGGGCCCTTCATTTTCAAGATAAAATATAATCATTGATTCTTTGCAGGACATGTCTACTTGGATGACCATGATCTCAAAATTTTGCAATTAAAGTGGCTTCGTCACAGATTGGATTGTTTAACCAAGAACCTGCATTGTTTGCTACAACCATACTTGAAAATATAATATATGCTAAAGAGGATGCCACTAAGGAAGAAGGTGAAGACGTAGCAAATGTTGCAAATGCACAAGTTGCAAATGTTGTTATGCTAAATAGTTTTTTTGTCTTGATTGATGATTTACATTTTCATCACAATTTTGTACTAGAAGTGTTAGCCTTCTGTGATAATCTTTTCAGAACTTTTTATACCCATGCCTCCAAAACATAGATATTAGCTTTTTCAAATCATACCCCAATTTGTTTTTGAATACACCCTTGAGGATGTCTATGAGACTACTCCTTATTCTTAAAATGAATATATAAATATTTGAATTGTTTGATGTAATTAAGAAGTTAAAAAAAATACAAACAACATAAGAAATTTTGCTAGAAATCCATATAAAAGAAGAACTTGGGATTTAAAAGAATTGGAACAAATTGGACTTTGAAGATAATTTTTTTAATTATCGGTGCCATTAGGATTACATAAAGGAAAAAAAATAAACATAGTTACATGTATATGCTCTCAAGCTACCCTGAAGAATTGTCTCATTTAAAAATGAATCACTAATCTTCATCATTACTTGTCCAATGGAATTTAATGTTGAAACTAAGCTCAATTGCACATTGATATTTTGCTCTTCAATTTTGATCAACCTCTCTTCATTTAACTCTTCCTTTTGCATGCGTTGTTCAATAAAAACAAAATATTTTTGTGGCGCTCTTCAATCAAAACACAATCCATTTAATGGCATTTCATACGCCCCTCTTCAATCATCTGCAAAGTAGAAATTACCAACTTATTATTCTCAAAGAAACGTATCCTCTATAGTACTTGTTTTGCTTGTTGATTTCTATTTTTTACCAGTAGTTTTGTTGTCCCCTTCATTGGGACTCTTCATTTGGCTTGGAAATTCTTTCCCTTGGACATCTTCATTTGGTGAGTAAGAATCCTCACGAAAGACATAGTTGTTGTCTGAAGAATCAATGGTTATATTGCTAGGGTTGATTGCTCGATCAACACCAAAATTTACCTCCATTGCATCAAAAAGTTCTTTTGCATAATTTTTGGAAGCTTTTAATTCTCTCTTAGGTTGTCATATTCCAATAACTATCATGGCCTGATGGAATATGTGATTCATAATCTTGGATTCTTTTAAAATCAGGAAAAACATGTTCCCATCGATCTCGACATTGGTTTGCAGTACGATCAACACCATGACTAGAGCAATAATTTTGCACTACTTTCCATTTTTCAGTAGATGAAATGGAATTTTTATGCACTATCATTCATTTGTGTATCTCTTTCAATACACTTTGCTTAATAAGAATAGAAGTGTCTACAATGCTCCAACGAACTCTACTCTTTTGTCATTGGTCAGAAAATTGATTTTCAAGAACACCAGGTTGCTTCACTCCAATTTCTTCTTGATTGATAGGGGCAAGTTCATATCATGGTGTTGATTTTGGTGAGAAGTTGGATTCTTTGAGAAAATAATTCTCTCTAGAAGTTATGACTACCTCTTCATTGTCCCCTTGTGTACTTGGAACAAATTATGAGAAATTGTAATCATCTAAAGAGTACACTTCTTCAGGTAATTCATCTTGGGAAAGTAATGTTGAATACCTAAAAAACCCACCCTTTATAGGAGTTGGGTGATTCACACTTTTATCCATGGGAAGATAGAATAAAGTAGTTTTCCCTGCAGTAAAGCAATGTGTCAAGATCTAACTTATTTGGCAAGCAATAGTAACTATGTATGAAACACATTCAATGCACATTACAAAATACTAATTGTAATAAAAGATTATTAACCAGAGATGAATCATGGAGGTTACAATAAAAGACTAATTGCATGTTCTTTGCAGACACTCTTCTTTATGATTACAATAAGTGATTGACACAAATTTTCATGCAGGTTAAATAATAACTTACAAAAGTTCAACTTCTCCCACACAAATATAATAGATTATAAAACGATTTGCATATATAAAAAAAGATAGATTATAGAACAGTTGCAAATTATAGAACTAGTATTTGTATTTGTGTGCATGATGCACTATATTTCATTGATTTTATCATATAAAAAGCTCGTCATTTGTTTGGCTTTATTACTATGTGTTTATAGATTATAATAAACTTTCCAACTAGAAAGCAAATAGTATTTCAAAATATTCAAACTGTTTTGATTTGATATGCTGCTAAAGCAGTCTATTCGTAAGCCTTTGAAAGGATGACTAGGAAACATTTGCAAGTGTTTTACTTGGAGCCTAATTCATGCAATATTTATTTATGAGATTATTGTGAAAAAGCAATTGAATTTTCATTATGGGAAACCAAAAATTTTGTCAGAAATTTGCAAAGAACCATGAAGTTGGTATGTTTGACAAATCGGACATTAATGTTTTCACTTTCACATCTGCCATGTAGAAATGGCATATTTATGAATGTGATGAATTGAAAGCGTTGGTTATAAAGGGAACAATGTACCTTATATAGTGTATCAAGAATAAAAAATCTAATTGCCCACCTCCATTGCCTGATATTGTTGTAAAAGAAACAGGAAAAAAATACAATAGGGGATGAATGCTCATATCAATTGCAAGATGAATTTTTTTAACAGACCTGGAAAATGAAAAATAGATCAATTGCATACCTTGATCTGCATTTTTATTGCAACAACCTCTCTAGAAGAGATGTATGGATTTCCCCATATCTGCTCTTCATATAGGTTGCCTCTCCCTCCAAAATAATTATCTCCCTCCAAAATTATTCCCGCCAAAGACTTTTTCATTAGCTGGAAACTGCCATTTGTCAAAAAAAAATTATGTGGGTGAGGGAAAGTTGTAGCCCCCCCTTTTCCCACCCGCACAACTATTCTCCCTAAAAAGTAGGGGCTCAAATTTTTAGGGATATATTTTCTATCCTGCAGCAGAATGTGGAAGAATCCATGGGACCCGCTGTAGAGGGAATTTTGGAGCCGCAACCCCCTCCATGGGACCCCTCCCTTAGAGATCATCACCATCTGACCTTCCTGAGAGAGACCAAAGGTGGTTCCCATACACGTCATGTCTCGTGAATTATGTGGAAAGTTAGGGTTGGGAAGGATGGGGTAGTGACTAAGCCAACGACCCCATATAAATTTGGTTAATTTTATTATTATTATTATTATTATTATTATTATTATTATTATTACTTCTTTTTTATGTTACTCAAACCCCACCACACTATTCATATTTTTAGATTATTGTTTGTGTGTGTGTGTGTGTAATTACATTCATAGAATGTATGATGATTCCAATTTTGTGTCTTTGGCTTTGCCTTGGATTTTATCTTAAGGATATAATATTACTATGCATAGGGGTGGTTGTATAAAAATATATATGTACACACACGTATGTATGTGTGTGTGTGTATATATATATATATATATATATATATATATATATATATATATATATATACATACATACAAAACCAAATATATACAATTCTCCCATACTCGATGTACCAAATTACATATTTATATCTAGGAAAGGGAGGTGTATAAAGCTCTCGATTTAACCCTATTTCCAACTTACAAGTGATATTGGCGAGAAAACTAAATTTAATGATTTAAATACATTTTCCAATTCCTTATTATAAAGAACTTGCTCATCAACATATCGTTGTTTTCAATAAGTATAGGGACTTGTGGTTAAGTGAATATATTGAGTTTCATTTTCCTTTTGATAATAGAAAAGTTATATATTTGAAGATTATTAAATACTCACTACTCATTGAAACCATTACTTACAAAGGATAAAAATCATTTCTTTATTCCTTATGCAATTTTATTAAATCACCGATGTTAGGATATATAATTTTCAGTTTAGTAGGTCCAATAATGAACATCCTGTAATGCTGAAATCACATCACCCCCGATTTCTCACAAATGTAAGGGTGAGGCGATAAGTGTGATTTGTCAAACATGGAGTTATCCCAAAGTGTGGGACTTTAAAATTGGGATAACCCTCCAGGAGAAGGATGGCTTCCTATCTATCCTAGTGCCAACTACTCCAAAGTGCAAAGAGTTGTAGATCTAACCCTAATCTAATATTTCCAAGGAGAAAGAGATAGAAAATGCATGAAAATAAAACCTACTCTAAGGGAAGGTGATGCAACAAGAAGGATGTTGAACAACATGCATAATAAACACAACACTACTAGAACCCTGCAATGAAAACAACAACAATACACAATAACCTTGCATGTAATGAAAGATCAGAAAGATGCAATAGAACATAGAAGAGGGTGTGAAACATCCACAAATATGATTTTATTTCTCTCAAAGTTGATACAATACATCACATTTAGGGCCAAAGGCACATATTTTTCATTACAATGTCTAGTAGGGAGGTTTGAAATTGTAGTGCCCCACACATTTTAAAAATAAAATAAAATAAAATAATAAAGGATTTAGTCCTTTGCATGTGATCAGAGTTTGGGGTGATTGCGTGTTTGGGGGTGGAGTGTGGCAGGTGGCTATAGGACGTGGTGGTTCTTCCCTTGCTGCAGTCTCTGTCAGAAACTGTCTTCCCTGCCTTTGACCTACTTTTCTGCCAGATTTGTCTCTTCCACTCTCCCTGCCATGCCAGATAGGGAACCATGAAGTAGGGTAAGGAAGTCCATCAAAGCATAATGGAAGTCTGATTTGTTTTGGCCATATTTCTCCCAGTAGTGCCGAAAAAGAGAGCTCGAGAACATGGATGTTGTTTCAGTGTTTGATCAGATGAAAGAATGAGACAACTTCTCTGGAATGCGTGTATTACAGCATACAGAAGGCATGGGTTTCCTCAAGAGACAGTCACACCATTTCACCATGCAACAAACAGGTCTCCAGCCCAATCAGTTTACATTGCCAACGTATCTCCAGCCTGTGCAAAACGTGGAAGCTTTGGAGCAGGGTTTGAGCAATAGAATCTGGTTTGTTTGTAAGATTTTGTTCTTGCAGTGTCACAGCTGAGATGCGTGAAAAATGTGGAAGTATGTGAAACTGTTCGAGAATGCCTGAAAGAAATGCGCTCTATGGACTGCAATGATTGTAGGATGTGCAAAAAAATGAGTTTGTTGAAAAGGCCTTGGAAACTTTCAAGCAAATGCAATTGGTACGTGTAAAGCCAGACTCCACAACCTTTTTCCAGCATCCTCCCGGCCTCGTCGAATGTGAGCTTTAGAGCATGCCTCAGACAACCGTCAAAGCATAATGGTAGAAGATTTTTAGTTGCAAGTGCGCTAGTAGACAAGTATGCAAATTGTGGAAGCATACATAAGGCAAGTCAACTATTTGAAAAAATGCCTCAAAGAGATGTGGTCTTATGGAACATACCCTGACCATGTAAGTTTCATTTTTGTTCTATTAGCATTTAGCCATTCAGGTTTAGTGCATGAGGGTTGTAAATACTTCGATGGCATGAGTGCCTCTTATAGAATCATGCCTAGAATTAATCATTATGTTTGCATGATTGACATTCTTGGCCATGCCGGTTATCTTGAGGAAATCCTATATTGTATCATCAACATGCCAATCCGACCTGTGGTGGTTGTGTGGATATGTTTTCTTGGTGTTTGATGAGCACATGAGAATGTGCAAAATGTGGAGGCATGCTTAAGGCATGTGAAGTGTTTGACAAAATGCCTTCAAAAATCATGGTCTCATGGTTGCAAGATTTGAGGCTATGCACAAAAGGAGGAAGATCTCATTCTATCCAAACAACAACAATAAGAAACCATTTGATCATGCTCAACAAGTGGTGGGTTGAATCCAGAAGGTAGGAGAAATGTGATCAGAGTAGCAGAATGGTTTCAAATCTGTAGTTACAGATTTTATGATAGACATGTATGTAAAATGGTGGAGATGTGGATGCTCGTGATTTGGTTGATGATGTTCCCAAGCAAGATACTGAACCAAATCCCGCAGTTTCGACCGACTTCATTCTCCAGGCATGGTTCATCTTCCCTTACCTCTCATAATTCTCGTGTTTTAGTTCTCTTTTGCAAATTAATAGAATCTTAAAATATTAGGTTTTTAATACAGTTAAATGTTTACATCAACTCGTTGTAAAAACAATGAAAGGTCGTGTTGTAACTCACAAAATCAAAATAACTCTTCTGCATTAAACCACGAACTCCCACCCTCATTCTGAGGTGATGTAGAAAACTTCCTACCCAACTAGATCACTACAACATTGTCTTATCGACCAGATGAAATTGATTTTCTAGTAATAATGTTGACCTTCTCCCTGTTTAAATAGTTAATTTTTGCATTTTTTCAGAGACTCATTAAGTACCCTTGGAACTCTAAAAACAAGATGTGAAGCTTCATTCGTGTACCTTGGTATGCGAGGAGTCACCTTGACCTATGGTTTTACCCGAGCAGAACATATGACATATTTTGATGCTCTTATAGAGCCCCTGTTACACTAGGTTACAACGTAGTAGATAGTTTTAAAAATCTAGAAAGTTGGCTTTCGTTTTGAACCACCATTTGAAACCTGGATAGAGAAATTATTTCCGTCTTCGCAAACCTCTAGTGTTTATACTAGACAATTGCATGGAACATTCAATTTAGGGAAAAGCACTTTTCTGGATGGTTTGGCAAAGCCATTTTGTAGGCCTCCGGTCGCAGTTTGATGAGGTCAAACTGGACCAATTTCGACTTGTCGCTCCAGAAAACTTGTCGCCGTTTGAAAATGGTTTTCTAGCTCTTAGTCCCGTCGACTCTGATGAATTTTCCTTATATAGGGGAACTTGTAGGAAGTGTCTTGTTGTGTGCTCATCCATCAAACATCAGTTATGGACGTGGTTTTCTAGGCCCTCGAGCTAACTTTTGTTCATTTGCAACTGGGTCAGCTACGACCAGTAGCCCCGGAAAACTAGCCGCTAAACGTAAATTGTTCACTTTTTCCCAATTCCGTTCAGTTGCTATGAACTCTTGGTATATCTAGGTATACGTAGAAAGTTGATCGTGGTGTGCATTCTCATCGAGAAGATAACTTTTGGAAGTGGTTCCTTAGCCTCTCCGAGCCCATTTTGAATGTTTTGTAGCTAGTGAGAAAATGTAAAAATAGAAAGCTACGGGACCCTTGTAGGATTGCCAAACCACCCTGGAAACTTTAAACACATGCAAATAACTATTGTAAAACTCTATAGTGTAACTTGTGGTGTGAATTAGAACTTTTGACAAAATGGTGTTTTCTCTCTCTTCCCTTCTCTTTCTCTCTCTCCTGGGTTACAAAGTGAAGTGAAATGAAATGCATTGAATACATGTCTCTAAACCCTTTTCTTTCATTTGCAAATTGTAATTATTATCATGTGTAAATGGGAAAACTGAAAAAATGATAATTATGTTAGATTAGGGTGGATGCCATGCCAGCGATTTATCATTGATATCATGCTCATGTGGGTTTTGCAGGATGGAAGAATGATGACGAAAAAGGTGATGTGTAATTTAATTATTATCATTGTAATTTATATAGTTCATTGTTAAATGAATAAATGTATAATTTAATATCATGTTACAGAAGGTTATATTTGATAATTTGTTGCTATGTATGAGATGTTGGATTCAAGGACATCTAGGAAATGTGCATTTAATCTAGGGTTCAATTTTGATTCATAGTACACCTGATAAAAAGGTCTGATATTTATATAAGGTAAATGAATTTGAAGTAATATCTTGTAGTGCATGTTTAGTGTTCAATAAATGATTAACGAGTCATCTTGTGCATTCATACTTTGTAAATGTAATAAAGAAACTTAATCAAAAACACACTACCCTTGTTCAACATCGGGACATAACCTATTTTTTTCATGTGCGATACCCCCTTACCGTAGAAGACATTGCAAACCGTAGGATGAACTTAATCTTTTCCCTCGATGGAACGTCCTAATTTAGGAAAATCAGAGCTCAAGAATGGGCTTATCATCTTGGTCAGTATGTTTAGTGGCATTGACTTAAGCCCGTCTGATAGGAGTGACACAGTCAAACTTTTCTTGGAGTGTGTAGAGCTAACTCCTCCTTCGTAGCCTAGCGGACTATCTTGTCATCTGAAGATAGAATTAAAATCAAAGTTCTTCATCGAGTGAAAACCTGTTGGATCCAGACGACATAGATGGAGGTTGTGACTTAGTTGCTCTAGGTCTTAATCTCTTGTTAATGAACCCCTTAGCTCTGCTCAGCTAAATGTGTTACCTTGGTTTCTCTCATCATAACACCTTGGTCCTTTCTGGAAGGTGGTTTAGCATAAATTTGTCCTCTCACTTAAAACTCATGTTTAGTTGAGGGGTAGACCCTTAGGTGAAGTGGAAATTAATCTAAACCTCATTGATTTGGATGTTAATTTAGGGTTCGTGTGTAGCTTCAAGTCTTCTAATCATATATGTCTTCAAGAGGTTGGTCAAACACTTCGTAACTCCTTGTACAAGACAATGCTAAAAAATAAGCCCATAGTGCGACGTAGAAAATTAAGCATATAAGAGTAAATACGAGAGTTGAGGTTCGGAATAAGGCCACTGTTGAAGACCTTATAACTCAATTAAATATATTCATTTGTTTCAAAGAATATGAATTGTCTTGGTGTGGTCAACCTTCAAGAAACAAAATACACATATAAATCAAAATGGAATTTCTCAAGTCATTGAATTAGAATAAATATGGTAGGGAAATAACTATTCGTGATCGAGGAATGTTTTTGGTAAAAAGCTACCTTGTATCTAAATCTCCGTTAAATCCTTTTATTGCATTCTGGATATCAAGTCACTTTCACTTGAGTTGTAAGGGTAAAACTGTTGACATCGAATAAATGTTGGAGGAGAATATTCTTAACATAATAATAAGATAATTAAGTACTTTGTATGCAATTTGATTTATGCCAAAATAAGTATGTTAGTTATGGAAATTTTTATAAAGTATAAGAAGCCAACATAAGATGGTCGAACTGTATTTTAACCACAGAATAAACTTAAGAATATGTGGGTGGACAAACGAGAAATTTATCCTTTCTCAATAATGTTCTTGGAATGTTAATCATAACTAAAATACATTTAAAGAAATGATGTGTTGTGGGTTCGCCGTTCTTGAAGTCATGTTTCTTGTGGTTGGGTCATTGCTAGTATTCATTCATTGGGAAAAGTGTGGCATCAACATGCCTATGTTGTTTTCATGTGTCTATGTGAGTCGATGACTTATGTGATTGTCGTATGTGAGTCGAGTTTCTATACTTGGAGCCCTTGTTGTGTTGTGTGTAGTGAGTAATGTAAGTCAAAAAAAATTATCTTGGTATTTTACTGTTGTTTTTTAAGTGCAAAATGTGGGCACTACAGAAATCTCCACAAATATCTTACAGACAAGAAAGAAGGGAGGGGCATATATAAGGTGTCCAACATTTTGAAATGAGCCCCTCCTTACAATATATAGGAATAATGAGAGAAAGGGAGAGAGAAGGAATTTGAAATCTTGCTTCAACCACCCTAAAATGCATTAAAATCACTTACAACAATGATGGGTTCCATTCAAAAACCCATACCTCCATGTACCTTGCCTTGTTAGGGAAGAAATGAAGCCCATACCTTCATCATTTTGGTAGGTGAGAAATATAGAAACATTACTTTAAAATGGAAAATTGTATTTCCTCATTTTTATGTAGAGGACACTAAGAGCTTTCCAAAAAGTCCCATTTTTTCAAATCAAGCTCCCACTCAAAATTTATGGCAATATGAAGTTAAGGGTGCCATACTACAATAAATTC
Organism: Taxus wallichiana var. yunnanensis; assembly: GCA_018340775.1. NCBI lineage: Eukaryota > Viridiplantae > Streptophyta > Pinopsida > Cupressales > Taxaceae > Taxus > Taxus wallichiana. The sequence goes on along the minus strand of CM031242.1, from coordinate 516,663,428 downwards.
GAGTAGTTGATGTACCTTTTGAGCTTTGACCCTGCATCGCATACTTGAAAGTTGAAATTTTTGACTTTTGGATTTAGATCTTCAAGTTTCGTACTTCACGAAGTCGTTGTCAATATTCATCCGGTGAGCTAGCTCGAATGTTTGAAATGCCAAAACCTCGAAGTTCGAAATTCGGACTTTGGGTTTCAGACCTTTGTGCTTTTGGGATTTCGGGGGTCGGGTTTTGGGGTTTTAAGTAATTTTCATCTGTTTGGGTGACACATTTCTTGAAGTCCCGAAATCTCGAAGTCCAAAATTTGGACTTTGAGTTTTGGACCTTTGTGTTTCGAGCTCGTGGCCTTTCACCCACCCGAGCTCATGAAACTTCCGAATCTCTGAAATCCCGAACTCTAAAATTGAGTTGGTTTGGACTTCTTCTCCCTTTTTCAGGATTCTTTCCACCAAGTTGTCGAATTTCACCTTGGCCTACCTCTGAACAACCTCACCTTTGAAGTTTGAATTTCAGAATTCGAGCTCCTTCATTCCCAAACTAGCTCGAACTCCCAAGATCCTTTGTAATGTTCTCAGCCCACTTCAACTTACTCGGCTTGAGCCCAAAATGTGAGCTCTCATGGCCAAATCGATCCTCATATTTTCTTTGTGTGAGGTCATGTTTGTTCAATTTCACCACGAGGGGTGAAATAAAATATCACATCCTAACAAGACAAATTTAATAACAACACCATACAATACCATTTTAAACCATTTGAGAAAAATAACAAGGATCCATTTATCTTTCATTCCATTTTGCAAATATTCATTTAATCTCTATGTTTAGTTTCTCTTTTAAATCTACAACAACTAAGAGACCTACAAATAAGATTGATTTGGCTTGGTACCTACAATATAAATAAATATCTAATATTTGAGAGAGAGTAAAAGGAAATGGAGACAATGTTTCCTAACACACAATAGCTTAGTAATCCTAACCAACCATGATGTCCTCCCAATCACCAAATTTTTATTTTTAAACCACAACATGAAGTAAAATACTCCTTTTAAACAAGGTTTATACAAGATATAATAATGATTTTTATAAAATCTAATACAAAGCACGGTACATTTCTTATTTCTTACAAATTTTCAAGAAAACACCAATCTAAATGCAAGAAGGCAAACCTTCCTAAAAAGGGAACAACCTATCAATTTTTTAAGCAAAATCCCCAAATCTCCAAGTAATGATCACTCTATGCAAAGCTATATAACCATGCTCCATATTTGAATAGGATGTCTCGAAAGACAAGAGAAGTGGCTTGGTTTTCCACCTAACCAAATGACATCATTACATGCCATCTCCAAGAATGGAGGACATGCTAGCCTCCCTCTAAGCCCATGGGAGAGAGAGGATGCATGCCTCCAAGATGCACAAGGGGTAAGGAGCGAAAATATACACACAAATAATCATCAAAAATCAAAGGCCAAATCATATGTAAGAAGCCACAAGATTTTTAAGAGTGAGAAACACAAACCCACATAAAAATACTAAGAGATCCAAAGCTAAACCACATATAAGAAGCTCCATGCTTCTCAAGAGGGGAAGAGAGGTAAAATACCCACTTTAATTCTCATTTTTCTTGTACCACATAAATTTTCCAATCTATTAAAAGATCTCAAGCCTTCCAAACTCCTTATTTCTCCCATAGACCATATCACACCAAAACTCCTCCTTGCAAGGAAGGGAGATAGGCTCCAAACCATATGGAAACCTTCTCCCACATCAACCAAATAATGGGATAATAATAAAAATCCAACATGGCTTTCCCATCAAGCCATGTGGGTGCAAGAGGGGTTCTTCCCTCTTCCCCAACACTCCCAAAATCCAACCCCAAGAGAGATGGATGGGATAAAACAAGAAGAACAAAATTAACATAACACTCAACCAACTCAACATTAAATGCACCAAACAAAGAATGCAACCCATCCAAAAATCTTGTTATAATTTTTTTAAGGCAAGATCAAGAGGTGAAAACTTACCTCTCAAGCCAAGAAATCCAACTCCCAAAAGAAAGCTAATATTTCCAAGATCCTTGCTCCTCCAAGCTCTCTCCAAAGCTCCAAGAGAAAAAATGAGACCAAAAGTTCTTACCCATTTTAAAATGGAGGAATAAGTAGGAAGAATCACAAGAATTCTCACCAATGAGAGGGTAACATGTGTCACCCATCTCCTTCTCAAAACAAGACACCCCCTCTCAATCCCATGTCCCCATCACACATAAGAAAAAATACTTAAAGGAGGAATATCCCACAAAATAAAAAAATAAACAAAATAAAATTTCCTCCAAATCTCAAGGTGGCTCACAAAACAAGTTCATAAATTTGGATGTGGAAAAGAGAGGCTCAAATGGGAGGGAAAAAACCATTTGAACCTTGAAAAGGTCCCTACCCATAGGTAGGATCCAAGGGTCCATTTTCATGTAAATGAGACCCCTAAAGTGAAAAGTAACCCTTCCAATTTCCACTTTTATCCCAAATTCGAGTTTGGGAAAAGTGACACACAAAGAGAGGTAGTGGGGCCCACCCAACCCATGTTTAAGTGGTCCCACACCTCTAAAAACAATATTAACAATTTAAAACATCATTAACACAAGTAGGGACCATTAGGCCCCTAAAATAACTCTAAACAAGGTTTAGATAAATTAATCCAAAAATGGGTCAAGAAGGAAACAACTAAAGGTGCCCGAAAATAATCACGACACATAAACAAGGAGAGTGATTTATCCAAACCACTTGAAGCCAACATAATAAGGCCAATCGATTAACAAGGTAAGGTGAGGTTTCAACCCAGACGACCACTTGTGCAAACTTGGAGGTGTAACTCTTAGTCCTACATTCTCCTGTAACTTGCACACTCGATTGGAACATCATCATACCCGATCAATATAATAAACCAAGTAAAATGATACCACATACATCCAATAACTAAATCAATTATGGGATAAACAATCCAAATTAGGAAATCAACTAATATCTCTATTATGAGATGATTATCCAAAATGACGTATATCCATAATAGATCAAAATTAGGTTCCATCAAAATCACATCACAACAACATATATCAGTATTATCACTATATCTAGTAATCATAATAATTATCCAGAATGACATACATCCATTGTATATCACATAAAACCCATCTAAATCACATCCTATAACAACATCACTAAAACTAGCAATAAAAATCACAACAATAGATTAACATTGTGTGCCTCATACACAACATGTATCAAAAATTTGATCCACAACAACACCATATAATGTCTAAAATAGTGTTGTATCCATGTCACTAAACAAATTGATAAGATGAGTCAAAAATAAAATAAAGTAATAAACTAGTGGGCACTACATCCCCCTCCCCTAGAAACAGACTTCCTCCCGGAAGTCACAGGAAGGGGTAAGAATAATGACCTCTCAAAGGTATCACATCGTACCACGTAGTTGTTAGTCTCAACAAACACGTCCCAACAACTCTAACTTGGTTCAACATCAAGTGTATCTCACATTAGGAGAATGTTAATCATGGAAAACAATAACTACTAACAAGGTTCATAACATCATCATCTAAAATTTGTACAAGGTTTGAGATAAGTGGATATACTGATATACAGAGCCACTTTTAAGAAGAACAAAGAGGGGCAAACCACGAAAGTAATTTTTTTCTAAAGGAGGTTATTAATTTATGCACACATGGTGTGTGTGAAGCCACCCATGGCTATCACAAAACCATACAAGAAGAGAGAAAATTTTCCAAATTTACCAGGAGGATTGATTCGTAACTCACATTTAACTTTTTAAAAAAAGACAAAATGTTCACAAGACCCTCAAATTGGTACTATCATTTGCACTATTCCTTAAGGGTCAAGGATGAAGGGTCACATAATACCAAGCATAATAAAAGGGTGATGACTTGATTTGGAAATTCTTTTTATGTTCACACAATGAAAGTACCAATAAATTGAGCGTGTAATATTCTAGACAACCATAAAGTTAGGATTAATTTCTAATTTGGTTTTGGGGTTCCATAACTTGAACCATTTACTCGGGCATCACAATTCAGGCCCCAAATTAGATTTTTAAAACCAATAAAGGATAAATTAATTTGTTAAGGTTTACAAGTTTATTGAAGTTTCCACCATGACAATCCCAAATTCCATACATCCCAAGAATGCCACTACTACTTAATGAAATAACAAATAACTACTTTTCAAACTCAATGAGGCATGACATAAGTTTACTAAGATTACTACCTTTACCATTTTAGCCAAGATAAAACATGAATAAGCTAGGGGAAAATGTATCCAAAATGTGTTTTCAATACTTATCAAGTACATAGGCAAGTTAGCCAAATTATTTCTTAGACAAGCTTAAAACATCTTGTCTTGTCACACCTTCCCTAAGAGGCCAAGTGGAAAATAAGAAACATTTTCTCCAGATGGAATGGTAGATTCCAAACTCTTCTTAATATCCTTAACATATGTTATTTTAACTCATCAATTACCTAGGTCACCAATGACCCATTAAGTCCAAAGGGAAAGTATGTTTCCTCAAACTAGAGGTGCGAGTCCATTTTTGAACAAGGAACTTAAGATTTACGACCTTGTTGAGTGGTAAAAATAATGGGGCCACATTTTCAAGAGGACCCCAAAAACAACACAACTCTCAAATCAACTCCAAATTCACATTGTTTGGCTAGAGGTTACACCGATTTCAAAGGATGTCATTACCCAAAGTAGGTGGGATGATTAGATAATCACCACTCTTAGTTTTCACAATAAAGAGTTAAACAATTTATCTAATAACAAGTTAATGGAATATTTTCCAAGGTGATTGAAATATTATACAAAAGTCTCGTAAGAGTCAAGTAACCAAAGGAATATCAAAAATATTTTTGAGGAAGGAAGAAGGAGAAAGAGAATACGAGGGGGAGAAGGAGAGAGAACGAGGGGAGAGAAGGAGAAGAACTGAAGCAAAGAAAGGAAGAACGAACAAAGACAAAGGAAGCTCCGACGAACGAAGGACCCAAAGATGTCGCTACCGACCCGCGGGGTGACCCGCCCGTGAGGAAGCCGCCTGAAGCAGGACGTTGAAGGCATGAAGTGCACGATCCTTGAGTGCATTCAGCTGATCCACAGCCGAATGAAGAGGAAACAAGGCCGCATCGATGTCTACTGCAGGCAGGAAGCGCTGATCCAAAGAAGGGTGGAAATTTTGGGCAAACGTAGCCAGTTCGCGGTATTGTCCGCTGAGCCAGCGGATGTCTCTGCCTGAACCGATAGCAAGCTCATCCACTTCTTCAACCCAAAGAAGTGGGTCAGGAATTGAAAACTCCGCGAGCTGGTCGTGAAGACCCACGCAATGCACAGATAGATGAAATCAGAAGCAACTAGTTCCACATCCGCTATGACAGGGTGAAGCAAAGTGCAAAAGGATACGAATGCAGATGCGACATCAGAGTCAGTGCGCGGGCGACTGGCATTATAGCAGAACGAATCACCAAGTATTGCTTCTATGGCCTCGGCCTCGGCATTGGTCGAAAACTTGAATATCATGGCTAACCGCCTCCTGTCGATGGCCGTCGTATCTGCGAATTCTCGGAACTGTCCTCGCAGAGTCACAAAAGGAAAACCCAAGAAGGACATGGCGCAAGCAAGAAACAGGTGAATGCAAGTAAAGACACGCCACGGGCAAGCAAAGCAGGCTAAAATAGAAAGGGAAGAAGGAGCAGTCCCGAGGGAAGCCTGGCAAGAGACGCGGGAGGAGACAGGAGCCAGAGAAGCATGTGGGGAACAGCGAGGGAGAGGAAGGACGCCGCCGAAAGAAGAGATGAGAGATGGGGAAGGATGAGACCGACGCACGGGTGAGCTGCAAAACTCATTGTAGGCGCGTGTGACTTAACTGCAGCAGATGCTCCGATCGAGGAAAAGGATAGAAGGCAGACCTGGCCACAAGTTACCGTCACTGGAGGAAAGTGAGGCGGAAGGATTGTCAATAGCGAAATTGGCCAGGAAATCGGCTGCCTTGTTAGCTTCTCTGTACTTGTGAGAAATGTTCCAGGAAGGTATTTTGCCAAGCCAGTAGTGAATAGAAGGAAGGAATAAGTTCATTTTCCACGAATGGGAAGCGCCAATAGAGACCGCTGAAATGAGAATTTGGGAGTCCCCTTCGATACAAAGTTCAGAGCAACCAAGATGGACCGCCATCTTGACCCCTTCCAACAGGGCCTGAGCTTCAGCAGAATTACTAGTGCCAACTTGTAACGGGAAGGAGCCCGCGTGAATTAAGAGACCTCGATCGTCTCTGATGATGCAACCAGCCCCAGAGGGACCTGGATTGCCTCTGGAGGCTCCATCGAAGTTTAATTTCCACTGTCCATCGGGGGGAACGCCATCTAGTATTCTTCCTAAGCAGCAATTTTTCAATTTGTGAGAGCCCCTTTCGGATAATAGAACCAGGAGTGGGGATTTTAATGAGAGACCAATGCTGAAGAATGGCGAAGTCTTTGGAGGAAAAGGAATGAAAAGAAGAACTCTTAGTGTTAATACACTCAGAGATTGCCACCTCCAGCTTGGAGAGGAAAGAAGGGAGCTCAGCTTTTTGCTCTCTGAAAAGGCGGAGGTTTCGTTCCCACCAAACGTGCCAAAGCAAGAAGTAGGGGCTTACAAGCCAAATAGAACTGTGCCGCAATTTTGGGAAAAGGTCGGCCAGGAGGAAAGACTAGCTTCAATACTGCTACAATGAACCCAAGCAACGTTCAGCTTACTAAAGAGCCAATCCCAACACTTGGAGGTGAAAGGACAGAAGAGGAAGAGATGATCCAGATCTTCCTCAGCTTCGCCACATAGAAGACATTTTGATGGGCCAATAAAGCCCCACGCTCGCCTTCTTGCTTGAGTGAGAACCTTTCTCTGCAGAACCAGCCAACCGAAGTAAGCTATCTTTGGTGTAATGTGGGGGTGCCAACATCCAAAAGAACTCGGAGAGCCCTTGCCGAATTGAGAAAGGAGTATGTTGTAGCCATTCTTGACATTGTATTGGCCAGAGCTATTTCCAACCCAGAAGATACAATCTGAACAATTAAGGAATGAAGCATGGCGCTCCTTTAGAGTGGAGGAAAAGAGATCAGCTTCCTGAGTAGAGGCGCCGATTGACGAGACATCTTTCCAACACCAAGAGGGCGAGCCGTCGGGATGCTGGAAGCCATAATCATCGACAAGAGAACCCCAAAGTAATTTGGAAGAATTCATAATACCATTGAGAGAGGGAATCAAGTTGAGGGGAGGGAAGCCATTCCAGCTTTCATCCCAAAAGGACCAATCCGACCATTATTAATCTTCCACGAAGCCCGATCAGCAATAAGATTTTTGGATTTACACATAAAATTCCAAATGTGAGAGCCCATAGGAAGCTCAGAACTGGATAGAAAAAGCTCATTTCGTTGCCCTTCCATGTATTTATGAGCCAGGACTTTAAAGGCAAGTCTACTTTTATCTGCAATGAAATTCCACACCAATTTTGCTCCGAGAGCTATATTCTGGATGGCCAAATCAAGAATGCCTAGACCACCCAACCTCTTAGGAAGTTTGACCAGAGTCCCATTTGGCTAAATGGAATTTCCGTTCAGAGTTGAGACCTTGCCAAAGAAAGGTACGGGCCACCTTCTCAATTTTGAGGAGAACAGAGTTGGGGATCTGTAGAATGGAGAGTGTGTAGATAGGAATGGAAAGAAGCACCGAATTTATGAGGAGCGCACGACCAGGCAAGGGACAACCATTTTCCTTTCCAAGAGAGGAGTTTTGCAGAGATGGAGTTGATAAGCCCGTTCCATAATTGAGCCTTACCCTTCCCGTGAAACAAAGGAACTCCCAAGTAAGAGTGGGGAAGATTGCCCAAAGAGAAACCAAGAATCTCTTTAATTCTCCCCTGAAGCCTGGGGGCCACATTGAAGAAGAAGATCACGGATTTATGAAAATTTAGAACCTGACCCGCGCAGCAGAATATGAATCCAGAATAGAGGAAATGCGTCTAGCCTCCGGGACAGTCCCTTGGCGAAAAGAAAAGTATCGTCAGCGAATTGCTGATGAGAAAGAGGAGGAAGATTGGAGGACACGTGAAGGCCTTTCAAGGAACCATCATGAATTGCAGCCTTAATGCGTGACTGAGAGCTTCTGCCACTATTGTAAAGAGGAATGAGGAGAGCGGGTCGCCTTGACGGATGCCCCTGCTAATCTGAAAGAAGCCTTCCGCTGACCCATTTACGAGAACCGAGAAGCGCGGAGAAGCAATGCATTCAAAAATCCACTTACAGAAGTGAGCACCAAAACCCAAAGCTTGCAAAGAAAGAAGAAGGAATCTCCAGTTTACTCTATCATAAGCTTTGCTGAAATCCAAGTTTAACAAGCATTCCTGCTCTGGAGGAATTATGAAGGGAGTGAATGAGTTCATGAGAAATAATAATGCCTTCCGTGATGGATCTTCCGGGAATGAACCCACTCTGTTCCGGGGCTATAAGCTTATGCATCAAAGGGGAAAGTCTCGTGGCTATAGCTTTGGAGATGATTTTATAGGTGGTATTGCATAAGGAAATAGGCCTGAAGTCATCCAACTTCTCAGAATGGGATTTTTTAGGGAAAAGACATATGAAAGTGTGGTTCAGGTTCCCAAGAATCTTCCCAGTAACTCTGGATTCCTCAACCGCCTGCCAAACATCGGGACCGATGACATCCCAGAAATCTTGGAAGAAGGAAGCTGGGAAACCGTCAGGACCAGGTGCTTTATCACGCTTCATGGAGAACACAATTTTCCGAACCTCTTCAAAAGAGAAGGGGGAAAGAAGCGAAAGATTATCTGCCTCGAAATACATCTGGGAATTTGAGCGTGAAGAAGAGATTGCGGACCAAGAGGGGAATCAGTATCATTAAGGAGCTTGCGGAAGTAATCCACCATTTCTGATTTAATCTGAGCTTGCGAGGTGGCGTACGTGGAATCTTCGAGTTTGAGAGAGGAGATGTAATTGAAGTTTCTTCTGGCTCGGACCGAAGAAAAGAAAAATTTGGTGTTTTTATCCCCGTCCAATAACCAAGTTTCCCTAGATTTTTGACGCCAAAAGGTTTCCTCTTTGAGAAGAATATCCCCAATTCCTTTAACGAAGAGTTTTTTCCTTCTGGTGATCCTCGTGAGACATCCCAAGAAGCAAAATAGACTCATTAAGGGAGCGAAGAGACTGCTCGACACGGAGCTTTTCCTGAAAGATATTTTTGAACACCGAATGGTTCCAGCTTTGTAGTTTGTCTTTGAGCAAAGAAAGCTTTCTAGAGAGTTGGAACATCCGAGTTCCTTTAACAATAAAGGAGTCCCACCAGCCCCTTATCAGCGACCGAAGAGAAGGGTCCTGAAGCCACATATTTTCAAATTTGAAGGGGGAACGACGCGGAGGGATGTCAAAGTTGAGAACCACAGAAACAGGAAAATGATCCGAACCAGAAAGAGGGAGGACAGAGCTTTTGAGAAGAAAATTCTGCTGCAACCAGAGTTCGGAAACCAGAAAGCGATCAAGGCGTACCGCGAGGGAACTGAAACCAGTACGCTATTGTTCAAGTGAACCAACCCTTGCACGGCTCCAAATCGACCAGATGAGAAGAGGAAACAAAGGAAGAGAAGTCCACCTGCGAACGAGGCTGCCATTGAATACCACCCTGCTTATCTCGATCAGAAAGGGTAGCATTGAAATCACCTGCAATAATGAATTTCTCCGCTGACACGGCCGTCAGCAGCTGGCTAAGGTTACCCCAAAGAATCCTTTTGCTGATGGGAGTGGATGGGCCATAGATATTTCCGAGGTAGAAGAAATCCTCAGAATGCTTGACCGAAACCTTACACCAAATGAAGTTGAAATCTATGACAAGGGAGCAATCATGCAACTAGCAGCTTTCCAAAGAATACCTAAACCACCCGAGGCTCCGACAGAATCCGAGAAGCAGCCTTCCCACCCTTTCCATTTATTGAACCAGCTTCTTTTACAACCTTCAGCCGACATTTTAGTTTCTTGAATCAGACAAATATCCACACCCTCTGCCAGGGCATAACGTCTTAACAGACGTTGTTTGTTAGGAGCATTGAGGCCCCTAACATTCCATGAAAAAATGATCATATTTGCTTCAGAGAGGACTTGCCTCTCCTACTGGTAGACGGGAAAAAGACCGTAACTGAAGTTGCTTCCCGAGGCGACTTCGTTGAGAGAAAGCTTACATTTGTTGGGGCGACCAAGAATACTCTTAGGACCAACATCGACATTGAGAAGAGGGGGAGTGGGAAGAAGCGGTCCCAATGGTCGCGAGGGGGGGGAAGGGGACGAGATGAAGGCAGGGGAATCCCAGGGGGTCGACCTCGGAAGACAAAAGCAAATCCTCTTTAGCCGAAATCCATTCCTCAAGTTCCTCCGAGCTGCCACCCTTGCCGATGGAAATGCCTTCATGGAACAGGGATAGGATCCGGGTGGAGTCTGACAACACTGCCGCTGTTTCTTTGACTAAGGAAAGCGTTTCGGGTGCCAAAGCAAGGGGTTCAACGGCAGGAAGGGTGACCTGTGGAGCAGGGGGAGGAGGCGAAGGAGGAGCACCGGGGGGAGGGGAAGACGGGTGAGCAGGAGGGATGAGGACACTTTCCGCCAAAAAGGGGCACCAGGTGAGGGATTGGAACAAGACTTGCACGAGTATGACCAGGCTTCAGACACTTGAAACAAATATTGGATAAACCTTCATAAACAACCTTTTGTTTCCAAATACCGAAGGGGTGTTAATGAGGATCAATTCCTTAGGATTAGGAGCTGAAGAAGTGGAAATGCAAACTCTGGCAAAGGAAGAAAGATTACCATTCAGAGTAACAGGATCAATGCGAATAACCCGTCGAGACTGGAGCAAATTTTAGAAAGGATGGGAGCCGACCAAAATTCGCTAGGCAGGGAATACAATCGAATCCACACTTGAAACCCATCCTCCGCCGCCTTGTGACAGTCAAAGTGAGGCTCCCATTCGCGAATCGCAAGCCCCGAATCGGAAAGAAGGGAGTTTTTCCTTTCCATAGTATCGTCTCTCTGAGCAGCGCTGCGAAACAGCACAAGAAAAAAACCCTTTTCCAGGGAACGAATATTAAGGCCGCTGCCCCACTGTGTTTCGCACCAATTCCTTATACTCGAAAAAGGGAGACGTCTTCCGATGAACTTAGCAAAAATAGCTCTCGTAGCAAGACAAAAGCGTATGCTCGGAGAAAGCAACATCCTCGATTAAGGACACGGATGGAAAATCATCTTCGTGAATTCAAAAATTATGGCCAGATTACGTTGAAAGATCTTCGCCGATTATTAACCAGTCTCGGTCATGAATCATTCACCGTTTTCGATTCAATATATTACAATCCGTTAAATTAGATTTTAAGGGGTAATAAACAAAAACATTATCCTATAACCAAGGTTTCTCATAAATATATTCTACATGTTCCCAATTACATATAGTTGCCCAAAATTTATTCGTAGTTAAAAGACACAAGGTATTAATACACTTATAGAATTAATTCTTGTGGGTTTCCAATTATTGTATTCATTATTCTTATCACCTTATTAACTTTTGATTTAATGGTTTAACACTAATGTTGGCTTGCAATCTCACCCCATCAAGTGAGCAACCAAATTTAAGTTATTTGTCTTCTAGATTGATATTTTCACATAATCGGTATTTTTATTTTTTAAGAGATACGATAAGAGTGATAGAACAATTCCATATTGTCCACATTTTAGCCTTAAGTACTAGAAATAAGACTATTTAATATTGTCCTTACCAATATGTGAAGGATTACTATCACAAGTGTACCTTTTATGGTAATAAAGTTCAACCAAGTTACATTGTGATGTCCCACGTGAAAAAATCTAACAAGAGACCAATATATGTAAATGGACTTTCCAGGCCCAAGAAGGGTTCTAAAGGACTAGGATAATTACCAAAGTATCCTAAGAAATCTCCAAATGTTATATAGAGGGTCTCGACAAAATTTTGGTTGTGGAACCCAAAGTTTGCTTCCGATAGCTCTAGGATTCTCGGTTTCAAAGAAGTCTAACATAACTATAAAATAAATCCTTGTATCATTGTATAAGGAGATCTTTGAAATTTTTTCTTCCATATCATCTCTTTATTAGAGAAAAATTAGAGGATTTGAAGGAATAATTTTCACTCAAGTATGCTTATTTTAGACATACTGATTCCGAAAGGAACAAGTAAGGCTTATATGACACTTTTGCCAATTTTATTATAAAAGGGTTGAAAAATTGAGCTTAGGTCCATATTCTTGAGGAGTACAATTGATTCTAATTCACAATAATAAAATTTTAAGCCATGGAAAACCATATTAAGTCATTAGGTTACACTCTGATAGATTCTGACTATTTATTTTGTGCCCATTCCAAATGGATTTCTTTAAGTCTAAAAGAGATGCTTTTAACACTATAATGAGTGTTCCAAAGATAAAGTCTCAACTAGGAGAGGAATACCGAAAAAAAGAACACAAAGTTTTCCCCTCGGATCTAGGGAAAAATTTTACACTCTCTATAAAATTACTAATTGTTTCTAATACCAATACGAGGCTCCTCGAGTGTCTCAAATGAGGAAACCAAACCAAAACATTTAGCATCCGAAAATGTTTCCTAGCATCTAACTCATATGGGTCACATCATTCAAAAAATAACATGCATAAAACAACATTTTTGTAACAACATAAAAGTTTAAACCCTCGAAAAGAGTGTCTGAAAAGTCAAATGGATTAATAGGACTTATTTCTCCCATTACGATCTAGCCCAAATTGCTACAAAAAGGTCTACCAAGACCATTTCCAAATATCCAAATGGAAAAACAAACACATCTAACCAATTCTTCATTATACGAGAGAGTCGATGAGATGTTGGAACCTAAAAATGATGAGTATATCTAAAACTAGAAGCACCACTTTGGGGCCAATTATTAAAATTTTGCTATCACATTTAAGCAATTTTAGTGAAAGTGGCTATGAAATGGGTTTCAAAAATAAGTGTCCACAACTTGAAAACTCATTCTATCGACTCTAATCTACTCTCATATATATATATATATATATATATATATAAAATCTAATATAATTGACAAAATACATTTATGATAACCATGTCTCAATCGTGACCTCTTTTCCATAGCTGATTATTATGATTGGGTTAGTTTTAATTATTGTAGAAGGACCGAGAGGCCTCAAAACATGATTGAAAAACTAGCTCCTAAATTAGTTTTCTCAAAACCAACGATTCTGCAAAGCAATTGAAATAGTAAAATTCTAGAGGTTATAAGTGGTAGGTTTTAGTTGTTGGGGTGTGGAGCCTGTTTTTGGTCTTCTCAAATTAGTATTGAAGTGTGGAGTTCAAATTGGGAAGATGAAAGGTCATGACCATTTCTTTTCCAGCCATGGGAAGATGAAAGGTCATGACAGTTTCTTTTCCAGCCGTGGGAAGATGAAAGGTCATGAATTTCAAATTTCTAGGGTCGGCTTTTGGACTTCTTAAAGGATTTTAATCCTATAAATAGAGGTGTTAGGGTATCTTGAAGATATCTTGTGTGTTAAGAGGTCTTGAGTCTTAGTGATCAAGAGGTGATCAAGAGTGATCAAGGTTAAGCAATTGGGTGTTAATTGTGGTTTAGCATCTTTGGAATTACATTGTTAGTTCATAGCGAGAGAAGATTGTGAGTGTTGTTTTACTCTTGTTGATAATAAAATCTAAGCAAGTTCTTGGTGGACGTAGCCCACATTGGGTGAACCACGTTAAATCTTGTCATGTCTTCTTTTGTGCATTATTTATTTATGCTTTTATATTTCTACATCTATAATTCTACTATATAGTTTCTTACTTTGCTATGATTTGAGGAATTGTTTCCACATATTTGTTCTCTAATTCCTAACAAATGGTATGAGCCTTTGGTGGTTCTTTTACGAAGTGGTAAATGACGGGGAAAAGTTTAGCTTGAGTGGGAGCTATGGAGGATGAGGAAGATCGAGGGTTGAGAAGTTCAATGGGCCGAACTTTGGTTTGTGGAAGATGTAAATGGAGGATTACTTATATAAGAAGGACCTCCATGTTCCTCGGCTAGAAAAGTAAAGAAACCTACAACCATGTCGGATGAAGATTAGGAGTTCTTTGGATAGAAAGGCGCTCGGGGTAATTTGGTTATGCCTTACATCTTCGGTTGCTTTCAACATATCACGAGGAGAAGACCACTGAAGGTATCATGAGTGTGTTAGGAAGTTATATGAAAAACCCTCTGCCTCTAATAAAATATTTTTGATGAAAAAGTTATTTAATATGAATTTGTTTGAGAGCGGTTTTGTTGTTGATCATTTGAATGAATTTAATACGATTGTGAGTATGTTAAACTCGGTAAAAATTGACTTTGATGATGAGGTCGAGGATTTGTTGATTTTGTGCTCCTTGCCGGATATTTAGGACAACTTGGTTATGGATGTAACTAATTTAGCCTCTAATAATTCAAAGCTAAAGTTTGAGGATGTAATAGGTGTGATCTAAGCAAGGAAATGCAAAGGAAGAGCACCGAATATTATTCTACTTTTGGAAACACTTTGATGGTGGAGAGCGAGAGGAGACAAAAGAAGCAGAGGAAAGGTAACCGTGGGAAGTTGAATGATCATAGAAGGTCAAAGTACAAGAGTAAGTTAGAATATTGGCATTGTGGGAAGGTTTGTCATGTTAAGAAATATTGTTGGGCTCTTGGAATAAGAAGAACAAGGAGGAAACTAAAGAAGTAAATGTGGCGAGAAGGTGATGTTTGTCGGGGATGCCTTAATTGTTTCTTTAGATAATATTGTTGAGTCTTGGGTGTTAGATTTAGGGGCTTCTTTCCATGCCACCCCACATAGACATTACTTTACTGATTTTGTTCAAGGAGATTTTGGACATGTATATCTTGGTGATGATGAACCATGAAAAATAGTAGAAAAAGGTTGTGTTTGGGTGAAAATGCGAGAATGGGAACACATGGCTACTTAAGGATGTCGGGCATGTGCCTAAGTTGAGGTGGAAATTGATATCGAGTGGGTCAGCTAGGAAGTGATGGATGTACGATCAATTTTATAGTGGATTCTTGGAAGGTTACTAAAGGGATCCCTTGTGGTTGCGAGGTAAGAAAATTGGTACTTTGTATTTAACCGAGTGGTGTTGATTATAGTAATTTAGTTGCTACAAATGGAGATGTAACTTTGTGACACAGAGACTTGGTCATATGAGTCAAAAGGGCATACATATTATAAAGGAAAGGTTGCCCAGATTAAAGGAGTTAGATTTGGACTTTTGTGAGAAGTGTGTTGATGGGAAGCGAAGCGGGTGATATTCCTCAAGTTTGGACCTACTAGGAAGGAGGGTAAGTTGGATTTAGTGCATACATATGTATGGGGCCCAACTAAGGTAAAATCTATTGGTGGTTCATGTTATTACATCACTTTCATTGATGATGCAACTAGAAAAGTTTGGGTATATTACATTAGAAAGAAATCTAATGTGTTTGAAACTTTCAAAAGATGGAAAGCCTTGGTTGAGAATGAAACAGGTCTCAAGTTGAAATGTCCCGGTCGGATAATGGAGGGGAATATTGCAGCAATGAATTTCTTGATTACTGTTTGGTAAATGGGATCCGTAGGCAAAGAGCGGTTCCTAATACTCCATAGGAAAATTGAGTGTCAGAGAGAATGAACATGACAATCATGGAGCATCTTAGGTGCATGAGGTTACTGAGGGGCTTCCACTCATATTTTGGGTGGAAGTGGTAGCACAACTATTTATCGATTAACGAGAGGACCCTCATGGCTTTGGATGGAGGTATACGAGGAGGCTTGAGTGCAGTAAGAAAATTGATTAATCATTTCTTAGGGTATTTGGATGTGAGGTATTTTTCACATTGATAAAGATGATAGGACCAAGTTAGAGGCTAAGTCTGAGAAATGCACCTTTGTTGGATATGGTGAAGATGAATTTGTTTTCCATGTTTGGAGTCTTAAGGATAAGAAAATATTTTGGTCTAGAGATATTGTTTTTAATGAAAAAGTCATGTATAAAGATCGGTTGCGAGAGCGAGAAA
This sequence comes from Taxus wallichiana var. yunnanensis, assembly GCA_018340775.1. Classification (NCBI taxonomy): domain Eukaryota; kingdom Viridiplantae; phylum Streptophyta; class Pinopsida; order Cupressales; family Taxaceae; genus Taxus; species Taxus wallichiana. Next base: position 516,647,240 of record CM031242.1, on the reverse strand, counting down.
GAGGAATCAAAGAAAGAATACATAATGTTAGAGGACATTACGGACAACAAGGTGTCGATGGGCGGTTCAGGTACAACATGTTCGGCACATCCAATTCGAGGAACCTACTCATGGGAACCCCAAACTCACGAGGTGAGAAGGTCTTTAGGGTAAGAAGGGAACCTAAATGATTCACTCCATCTTTGAATTATTTATTACTCTTGAGTGAGTGGAGAGCTAGAGTGCTTTGAGGAAGCGGTGCGAGGTGGATGCAGGGAAGAAGTGGGAGAAGGCCATGGATGAAGAGCATAGAGCTCTTATCGAAAACTAGACTAGCGATCGGTGGAGCTACTCGAGGGCGAAGAGAACATTGCGAGAATAAGTGGGTGTATAGAATCAAATCTAAGCAATTAAGTAATAAATAATGGAAACCACGATTCTGAAGAGAGGGTAGAGAGCTTTAGTTGATGTAAAGAGTTCTAGAAAGTGCCAGAAGTGGAAAGTGAACTGAGAACATCACAATGGAGCAAAGAAAAATGCATAAGCTGGAGGAATATAATGGAATGGTGCACACAGAAAGTGACAGGGGCTCCCGTGGGTGCCCTAGACCTTTTCTGGGAACTTGGGTCTATGGAAATGCTCAGAAATCTAAATTATTAGGGTTGCAAAATGTTTGCTGATGCTCTCTTCTTGTTACTATGAATTTACATAATGATCTTTGTAAACATTTAATAAAGAATGAACCTACAAAATCCTCAAATAGACATCAAATCCTAAAAAATAAAGATGTAAAATGAGGGGTCGGACTATCCTTAGTTTCCACGATGATGGACTTACAACTGAGAAGTGCACTACATCTCAAACCCAATGTAGTTGTGTGTGCGTGTGTGTGGAATTGTGCCATAGGTTTCTCTTTTGTGTATTGTACTTGGAATAACGAGTAAGTAGCTAGATGTAGAATGTAGTAAATGTGTACATGGAATAGAATGAAATTCCCTCTTATGAAGTGTGATGTAGAAAACCAACCCTTGTGTCCCTTATGATGAAGCTAGATGGATGCAATGGATCTCTTAGATGCCTTTGATGGATGCAACCTTAGGTGGTGATAGATAGTGCTTAGTGTTTTTCCTTTATTATGATCACATAACTTTATATTTATATGATTCCTTCACTTGAATTTTATAATTAACCCAAAAATGTTGAATACCAAAAAGATAAGATGCTCAAACAAATAGAAAGGACCAAAAAGTGAGAGTAAAGTACAAAAGGGACAGGATATCTCCTAGAGGGGATGAGGGCACACGACTTGGTGGCATCTTGGCTAGGGCTAGTGTCCAGGATGAAAAATGCTTGAAGAGTAAAAAGGAAGACTGAGAAAGTAAGGGTGTAAGACTAAAAGTAGCAATAGAAAGAAAAGAAAGGTGGCCAAAGACATGGGTTAATTAGTACTTTTCTTACTTAGGAATCATATGAATAGTAGTATGTAATCAAGACTAGATAATTACCCAAAGTGTGTGATTGTGTGTCTACATTTTCCCCCACTTTATGTTGGTGAGCGGAAAGCTCGGTAACATAAAGTAGATAGAGATGTGTACTTGATAACCATGTAGATCGATGTGGAAAATCATCTTTGAGGGACTAGAAAAAGTGTGGAATGATAAAAATGTGAAGTGTGGATGCTAAGGAGGAGAAAGTGTAAAAAGTGATGATGAAAATGAACCTAGGGTGGAAGTGCATGTGTAGATGTCATGATGTACCTGTTGTTGATGTCGATGTGTGTGATGTTGTTGTTGTTGGTGTTGTGGTGATATTGACTACCACTTCCCATATGGATGGACCTATAAAAGAGAAGCCAAAAAGTAGTCAAATATGCATGTATATGATCAAAATATGTAAAAAGTGTGTAAGTAAAGTATGTAAAAATTTGAAAATGAAAAAGAACATGTGCACCTGATCCATGATGAGAAAAAGGGTGTAGAAAGGATCTTGTAGATGATGTCGACGCGCGAGTTTTTCGGGTGATCTCATGCCAGTGTAATGGAAGAAGTGTAGGGAGAACTGTCTGGTGTCATCCACCAACCTTTAACTACTTCTCATTATGTAAACACCACTCTAGAGATGGTGTGATGTCTGTGCTAAGGATTGTCTTCCTTGTAAAATCATTGTGTATGAGTTCTATAGACTATGTTGAACTACCAATCATTGTATAACCGCCCCATGGTCTCGAGTAATCCAAGATAGGTCACATTATATTGCCCCTAGTCTTAGGCATCCAAGAAAGGCCACTATGCTAAGGACCCAAGTCTGATTCTGAGCCCTATTTAAAACTATAAAATTGTGTTATATTGGTACCATGTTGTGTATAATGTTGTATGGGGTGACTAATTCACCCAAATGATGCCCCCTCATTTGGGGTGAATGTGATGTTATTGAAGGAGCATGTGGCCCAAAAGAGGACTAACCATTGTGATAAAATTGTGCCTTATAAGGGAAGGGAATGTGCTTGGTAGAAACCAAGGCACACATAAACAAGTGGCTAGGAAAACAAGTGTTAGTACAAGCAAAGACAAACACTCATGTAAAAAAGACAAAATGTAAGCTACATAAACAATGTAATAAGAGCTAAGCGCAAGAAGAGAATGTAGAATGAAAAAATGGGTTATAAACATGGGACATCACTCACGATGTCACAAGAAAATCAAGGCCATAGTGGTCACAAACAATCAAAGAACAAGAAAGACATAGGGAAAAGCCCACAAACAATGAAAAGCAAAGGAAAAAAACAATGTAACAAACAACCATGGAAGCAAATAGTCCTACAAAAAAATGCTACACATGAAGCACCGTTAGCATGTTAGAAATATAAAAAGTATGTCAAAACATGTATAAATATGATAAATGTAAAGTGCTAAGTACAAAATGAAACAATAACACCTGTAGTGTACGAAAGTGGATGCCCCAGAGAGCTGCTTATGGGACTAGTAATAGGTATTGTGCCAAGCATCCATGATGCATGTAATAGATCTGTATAATCTGCGATCACAACTAGAAAATAAAGTGAACACATGCATGTGTGTATGAAAAGATAATGACATACAAGATATCTATCTAGCATGTGTAATAAGATGAACATGTAAAAAAGAAAGGTAAGCAAGAGTAAATGCAACCAAGATATATGCGATATGATGTGAATGAGGTGGAATGGAATAGAATGCGAGTGAATGATATGAGAAACATGCCCCCACGTGGATATGTATATATCTAACAATGAGGTTCATTTATTTATGCCCCCTTAGTAGTTAAGAATGAACCCTAAACGAGAGTGCGTCATTGGGAAATGGTTTGGCTGATGTGTTATATGTAGAAAGGACTTATGAATAATGCGTTAGAAAGAGTTAGTGAATTAAGCGTGAAGGGTTGATTGGAGAATGATGACATGAATATGATATCTATGCGACATAGGGATGATTTGATCTTATAGTTGTAGAATGAGGTGCTAGGATGTGTGATGATTTAGCCTAAAGCGTATATCACTAGATGGGTGAGTAAGATTCTAGCAAGTGTGATGATGTAGCATAAGGTGTATATCATGAAATATATGAATAAGATGGTAGAAAATGTGATGATGTAGCATAAAGCGTATATCACGAAATGTATGGATGAAATGCTAGAGAAAAACGTGATGATGTAGCACAAAGTGTATATCATGAAATGTGTGAATAAGGTGATTGGATAAAAATGTTGCATAGTGTGATAAAAAGGTTGATTGATGGATTGTGAAGATGAAAGTGTGGAATGCTTGATAGGTATGATGAAGTGAGGTTCAATTTTCATTTAGACCCTCAACAGTTGAGTATGAACCATTGGAATAGAGTTCGTCATTGGGTAGTGAGTGTAGTGCGTATAAGTAGACGAGTAAGATGTAATATGTGTAGGAGTGTGTGGCGAATAATATGTCATAGGTGTGTGAAGTGTGAAATGTGTACGCGGAATATGTAGTGTCTAATTATAATAGTGTGGTGTATAATGCAAGATGTGTAGATTGTAAAAATGTATAATAAAAAAGTGTAATGCGATGTATGGGTGTGTAAAGCACAGAGTGCAGATGATGCATAATAGATGGAGGAGGATGGTGTATATGTGCAAAATTGCATGATGTGTGAAGATGTGTAATGTGTAGTGTCTAGTGTGCAGTGTGTGAGGTTCATGCATATAGGATGTCCTCAATAGTCAAGTGTGAACCATATCACAAGAGTGCGTCATAGGTTAATGATGATACTAGAAGGTGTATGAAGATGCATATGCTAGTGTAAGAAGGTGAATGTAAGATACATGTTGATGATAGGGAGAGTAATAATTGCACTACCCCCAAGTATGTGTTAATGAATGAGCTATCGATAAAAGTAAAGGATAAAGGTCCTCTACTTGATGCTTTGATGGTGATGAAGGCATGTGACCATGCTCTAAGAGTGGTGGTATATGAGATAGATGTTGTGTAAGTGAGTGAAGTCTATATACATGTGATAGATGTTGTGCAAGTGAGTGAAGTCTATATACATGTGATAGATGAGTATATTGTGGGCACCTTGGTGTAACAAAGTGTGTAGGTGATGGAGACCTATGTGAAGTGGAACATAGCAATGGTGGACACCTATGTGGAATGGAATGAGGTGGTGAAATGTGTCTAGATGTAGGAAATTTCCTAGTGATGGACCTAGACAAATGCATTGGACTAGCGGTGATAAGGCAGTGTAAGTCGTGTGTGAATGTGGGTAAGCTAGGAGTAGATTGTGATTTAGTTTAGAGGTCGTGGCATACTATATAGATTAGGTGATGTATTGGTAACCATGAGAGGATATGACAACTATGGATTAGATGGAGGCACCTGTCGATAGAAATGACTTGGTTTTTGTGAATGAATTTTAGATGCAAATGATTCATAGAGATGATAGACACTGGATCCATGGATCTAATTGATGCCTAAGAGCATGTCACACTCGTGATTTCTGTCGAAAAGGAAGTACGAGCGACATAGCGAGAGGACCAAATGTAACGTGGAGTATTACAACACCATATGAATTGTTCATGGGATATGAAATTTTTGAAAGTGGATAGCCAATAGCAACAAGAAGTGGAATAGAACATGCGTTGATGGGCCATGATGGATCTACCTTGGTGTTATTAATAGGGATAGATCTGATAGAGGCACTAATGTGTAAGTGATTAGAATAAAATGTCACATGATAATCGTGGTGGAGAAATAAATGACTAATGAAGAAGTCGATCGGTATGTGCAAGACTAGGAAATCAAGAGCCCCCGATGCAGTATGAGACACTACATGATACACATGATTAACCAAGGATTTAGTTGATTTCTTGTCATGTTTTGGAAGTAGATTGTTAAAGATCTTAAGCTTATGATTTTCATTGATAGGTGCGAAGCTAGAGGTTACGGAAGATCAATTTTACCATTATCGATCATATCTTGAATAAGATTACGAAGTCTCAAACAATGATATGTAAAATACCCTACACATTGATGATAGTCGTAATGAGAGTTTTCATCATAATTACGACCTTTTGGACGAGATGGATCTAATTAGAGTGGAGGAAGCATGATGATATTGCTCTCGATAAGTTGTGGAAGAAAAATATGTGGAAGGACCATTAACTTTGTGTATGTATGCCTAGGTGGTTGTGATTGAAGCTCTTTGGTGGTTGATCTTTTGCATTGGTGATTTTGAGATTGGTTCGTTTGGTTGTCGATGGTTTGAATGTTGACTTGTTTTGAAAATGTGTAGAAGATGACGCTTGATCTTGATATTTAAGCTTTCCTATAGATAAGAGCTTAGTTTTGTGAAGCTTAAGAGTATGACAGAGTTGATCGAATGAGGGAGACGTCTCAAAGAGAACACTCTCCTAGAGAGGTGGTAATAGACTCTGAATGAACAAATCTTGAAGTTTAGAATCCACAAGCACATTTGACATCTTAGCTAAGTTGTTTTTATATCGTAAGACATAGTATGCTAAGTGTTCATTAGATCATTGTTTAAGTTGTGCAAGTTGAGCATAGGATATCTTAGAGCTGATATTGATGGATGTGACCTTAGGTGGTGATAGATAGTTCTTAGTGTTGTGTCCTTTACTATGATCACATAACTTTATATTTATATGATTCATTTGCTTTAATTTCGTAACTAACCACGAAAAGGCCGACTACAAAAAATATAAGATGCTCAAATGGCTAGAAAGGACCTAAAAAGTGAGAGTAAAGTACAAAGGGGACATGAGCATCAATGGGGATGAGGGCACTGGCTGGGCGCTAGTGTCGGGATCAAAAATTCGAAGAGTAAAAGGAAGACTGAGCAAATAAGGGTGCAAGAATGAAAGTAGCAATAGAAAGCACAAAACGGTGGCCAAAGACACTGGGTTAGTTAGTATTTTTCTTACTTGGGAGTCATATGAATAGTAGTATGTAATCAAGACTAGATAACTACCCAAAGTGCATGATTATGTGTCTACGAGGATCATATGGAGACATTAGATACTTTTGAGGATAGGAAGAGAATGTTATAAAGATATGAAAAGTGATATAAACTCAAGTGAGACAAAATATGTGGTTAGAAGTTCAAATTATCAAAGTAGGTACATTGTTATCAATATGAGTGCATGATGCACCAATTTGGACTAGTGCAAGATGTGTCTCGGGAACCTTATGTGTGGAGAATATTTGAATATTAATGTTTGAGGGATGGGAGTCATCTATGACATACCCTAGCTAATCTATTTTCCCCACCTTTAGACAAAGTGGACCTAGTAGTGGTCAAGATTGTTTTGGATGATGTGAAGTGTATTGCAACTTATACATAGTGGTGGATGGAGAACTAACGATATTATTGTTTCTTGTTATCATAGGAAGCCTAAGAGGTGAAAAAAATCCTATAAGATTAGAGATTCCCCCACTCATATGAGGAGATGGTGCAATATATGTAAAGGTCCCTATGAATGATACTATGATAGAGCATATGTATTTCATGATTTATAAGTAGCATCTTGTGATAGATATGCATTTTTGATTCAAAAAGTATTTATTGAGTGATGTCTAATGCGTGGATGTATTTTTTTGTGTTTGTAGGTGACATGTATTGGACCATGATTTTGGATTCGTCTATGAGGATATTGATGAGAAACATCTTGTTGTCGATAAAAAGTATATCGACAACTAATCAACCCTTTTACCTAATGCAAAATTTCAAGTTGGAATCAAACCATTTTAATCGTGAAGAGACTTAAGAATAGCTTAAGCGTGGGTAGTTTAAATATAGGTTAATTGTAGATAAACCCAAGGTCCTGGAGTAATTTGTATCTTCCAAAAAGAAAAAAGGAAAGTACAAAACAATGACAAAAGAAACAAAATTTACAAGAAAACTAACATACCAAGACCATTTATCACTAAGTCCAATAAAAGATGAGATCATTTAAGCAAGGTGATAATATCATTTATCAAAAGGTTTATTAAATAATGAAATCACTTATCAATAGGACCAAATTATTTGTCCAAGAAATATTATCAAACCTTTATCTGACAGAGTGAAGTCTATTAACGAGACAACCTCTTGAAAAGGTGAATTGAATAAGTGATAATTTATTCATGATCTCATAGTGTATTTATTGGTCACATAGTGTATTTATTGATCACGTCATGTAACTTACCTTGAAAACGAAAAGAAAAATAGCTCACACAAAGTGTACATATGAACAAATTATTCACAAAATATGGCACATTTACGCAGTCTTTGAGACCAAAGAAAAGGTAAATAAATTAATGAGAAACAAATTTGTAACATAGAAAAATACAAAAAATCATCAAAACAATATTTGACATGAGTTATGATCAAATCAAAATGCCAACATGGCTATCAATATGTAATTATCTCAAAATCGAGAAGAATGCCTTTAAATGGCTTGCTCGAGGATATGACAAATCAAAATCTGCAATCAATCTTAGATAAGATATAAAATATTTAAATCATATAATCAATAAAATAACATTATAACTGGATATACCTGTTGTATCAGATTCATACTCAAAACCTCAAAACAATGTCATCATACACACTGTAAAATACTTATCTCATAAAATCATTTGCACAAAAGTAAAATCTCTTATGAAATAAGCTTCAATATGCTTACTGATACTTGGTCCCCTTGAAAATTGTGTCCTCCAAGTCCTTTTATAATCCTCCTTTATGAAAAATCAGTTACAACTGATTTGTTCTCAAGTTTCAATTAAATTTTATATTATAAACATTATGCTCACATCAAAATGAAACTCCATTTTATAATATAAAATAAGGACTCGGGTATCTTTTAAAATTAAACAAATGATGACTTTCTAAACATGAGGAATGAGAAAAAGAAGGGGCCCACTTAACATTAAAACACACTAAATAAAATATATCACATAACCATAAACATTCAATATCATTAAAACCATATAATACTCTATCATAAACCATGTGATCATCAAAATATTATCCAAAATATAATTCAACTGCTGAATATCAACCACTATCAAAATATATGATCAAGTCTCATAAAGTCAAATTGTGAACCATTGAAATGTATATGTCCATAAATCCATGTGAATCAAAGGAATCGGCGATTCATAACACAACAACAACTTAATCATCTTGATAAGATCCAATGATGACACTCTGATTGATCATTACCTCAACAAACTCATAAGGGCCCACTAGAAGAGCAGTATGTGTAATATCTCTAGATTCATATTCCACCTCACATTTTATCCACTTTAATTCCCTAGTCACCCTCGGGACTGATGAAGTGGACCAAACACACCTAGGGAAGGGATGAGAATCATAATAATGAGATGATTGATTTTTTCCAAGCGATAAAGGTGGATCAACAATTTGGTTGTGTATTATGCGAGGAAAATGCAAGGGAACAATGCACATAATGGTTAGAAGATAAAGGATTATGCTCAACATGTGTATGATTAACATTTCTATGGATAATAGTATTATGTATTACTGCGAGAAGGTTGAATGCGAGGGTATGAATCAATAACTTGTAATACTTCTTGGAGGCAGGGTTCATTGGCATCAAAATGGACTGACACTGAGTTGGGCCACTTCTAACAAAAGGTCTTCTACCCTAAAGTGTAGTATGTCCCCTTCAGCCACCCCTAGGTGAGCCTATTTGTATTTGGAAATGACCCCAAAAGTTATTATGCCCCCAAGAGTGATGTGAACTAGACCTCTGTGGAGTACCCCATCCATCCCAACCAGACATTGTTGCAATGAATTGAAGAGTTGTACAATTATTATACTACCTCATGAAATTAATTCTCAAAGTCCATATAATCCATCAAATGAAGGTAGACTAAATGATCAAACCTTGTGTCGATACCTATAATTTATCTCGAGTAATTTAAATACTTAAATTGTGCTAATTATACCCTTTCTCGCAAATTGACGACATATCGTCAATATCACACATTTTATTTGCTATCATTGTTAATTAATTATATTACGTTAATTAATTAACTCTTCTATTCAACAACGACAGCAATTAACGACCTTCCGTTAATCAACCCCCCTTTCTATATAGATTAATTAATTATTTCTAAATAATTAATACCCCTTTCTATCTAGATTAATTAATTATTCTTAATTAATTAATTCTCTCTTCTATTTAAACCATAAATCATCATTTATTTGATTAAAATCCTCTTATAACATAAATCATACTAACGATTCCTCTAAAAATCTTCTATAAGCTTACACACCTATTAATTAATCACTTTGGTTAATTAATAAACCCCCCCAATCCCCATGAGTCACTAGAGGATAAACTAAAACTCTCTAAAGTATACTCAACCACTTCTAAACCATGCTTATCCACAACTAACCCAACTCTCTCTATTATCCCACATGTAAAGGGATGTAGATTCTTTTTGCATTGGGTTATATAAAGATCCCTCCTCCTACCTTTCTTCTTACACCTAAATGAGCATATAGCCTATACTATAGCCATTTTATCATCTTAGAGAATTATTTTATTAGAGGAACTATCTATCTTCATTTCTTGCATTCATCCATCCAAGTTTTGAAGTCATATGGAGACATGTCAAATGGTCTTGTAGCCATGGAATGATGAGACTCCATTCTTGAAAACCTTGGGATTGCATACATCTGATCAACCCTTTTGATTGCTAAGGATCTAAATAGGTTAATTTCATTAGCATTCAATTAGAGATAGAGGTTAATTTGTTTAGCATGTTAGTTTGAATCTTCATTTCATGTTCTAATGAAAATATGTTAATAGATTAGCTTTGCTTAAGCTCTAAGCATGATGGTGCATAGATTTTAGTTTAGCATTGTATTAAGGCTATTAGGTGTTAGTCTTGATTTTATTTGCATAGATAACTAATTCTTGCACACATTTGGCATGCCGATGGGACTTACTCCATTGTCCTTTGCACTTAATTTCAAATTTTTGTAGTTAAGTTTCATTTTGGTTACTAACCCTCTTTTGCACATGTTGATCTAAGTTATTTTCTTAACTTGTTTTGTTGAGTTTGAATGTGTTAAGTATTACTTGTAGGTATAAAGGAGGTGAAGTTTTGTCAAAATTGGATCTTAATGGGAAAATTTCAATATTTCTCCATGTTTTCATGTTTAGAGCTTCATTTTCAACATTCTACATGTTAGTTTTGTCAATTTCTTGAAAATATTAAATTCTTGAGCATATCGGTTAGTGTTTGATAGTGCTGAGTCTTCTATTTACGTATTAATGTGGTGGGTTGCTGTCAAAATTAAATCTTGATGAGAAAATTTCAATATTTCTCCATGTTTTCATTTTTAGAGCTTACTTTTTCATCATTTTACATGTTAGTTTTGTCAATTTCTTGAAAATGTCAATTTTTGATCATGAATGTTAATGTTTGATAGCATTGAGTCTTTTATTTATATATTAATGTGATGGGTTGTTATCAAAATTGAATCTTGGTTGGAAAAATTTGACCTTTTTGCAGATTAAGGGAATGTTTTTTTGAGATTTTTTTAGTACATGTTAAGTGCATACCCATGAGTATAAGAGCATATGCGTAACCCATATTTTAGAGGCCATAAATTTTTATCTCGAACTCAAAATGAATCCATTTATTTTTATTTGGAAAGGTATTGAAGTGAACTATGTAATGAAAACATAAATTTGGGATTTATACTTATAGAAATTGCAGGTTTTCCCTTTATTATAAAACTGGTCGTTTTCTAACATTTTAATGTTTTGATGAATGTTGTATTTCCATAATTTACTTGATTTATACAAAAGTTTGTGTATGCTCTTCTCTTGCACCTTTTGGTGATATTGAGAATCAAAAACAACTTTGATCTCTATCTTTTTAACATTTGGATTAACTTGGAAATTTGATTATTCCTTTTGCTTATTGGAATGAACCTTTTACAAAGATTTTTTTATGGTCCTTTGATTTAAAGTTTTCCATTTCTATCTATTTGGGATAAAGTTTGTGTATGATATTCTCTTGCACCTTAGGGTGATCTTGAGAATAAAAACAACTTTAGTCTTCATTTTCTAACATTTGGTTAATTGGAAACTTCATCTTTCATTTTTGGCTTAAGGAATGAACATTTATCAAGATTTTTGTATGGTTCATTAATTACAAAAATTTCCTTTAATTTTTAGTTGGATTATTTGTTGTGTATGCTCTTCTCTTGCATCTTGGATGATCTTGAGAATCAAAAAGAAACTCTTAATCCTCTTTCAAATAATGTGATTTTTTTAGAGAACTACTAATGCTTGAGTGCAAGACCTAAAAAATGCTTTGTCAAAGAAAGGAGTTCAAAACAAAATTTTCTAACTACACATGTGTTGTAGGTTGCCAAATGATGAATGACTAAACCACATTAAGTCTAAAAGATAAAAAAACACCACATTCAAAACACTTGATTTGTAGGTTCGGATAAGGGTACACCCCATCCACTTAAAACTAGGACATAACCCCTTTGGCATAAGCCTTAAGCTACAACAATGGGGGTGGTCTAGGAAACCCCAAAGTAGTCCACATAAGAGGGAACCTTGTGGAAAAAAGGAATCCACACACCTACTTAACTAGTATACACATGAGATTTAACGTCAAAGTTATCCGTATCGTGACCCCAGTGAGAGTACATGATGGACACATTTATTGCCCATTGTGCTTGAAGGGGGTAAAGTAAAGCCAGTTGGGATAATCCTTGGGAAACATTGGAAAATTAGGCTCACTTTAGATAACTTTTGACACCTAGTTGAGTGAACCACCTAGGAAGTTATCTTTGACTAGGAGCCAACTTTGACCATTTCAAAACCAATTTGAGTTGAGAGCCATTATTCATCACGAAATGTGTGAAGCGTTACTTTTGCTTAGTTTTTTTCCTAAGGTGAGGTGAAACTCTTAAAGTGAGGCCAAAATTTTGATTATCTACTTCCTTCACTTTCTTTTAACACTTTGTTGATTAGAAGAAGAGTGACTACCCTTGTGTTGCTAATTGATTATATTCACCACTTTTGTGTCCATTTACGCTCATCCATGTTTGTGATTGAGTTGTTAAACATATAAAGTGTGTGGAGACATTTTCATATCATTGGTAGCCTTTTTGATCTTGATACCCAAGTCAATATCATCATCGTAGTTAGGATTGATTCATCACCTTGACTCTCCTTTGAACTGTTATCTTGTTTATATCGTATTGCTACAATTTTGGTATTTACATCTTATTTCTTGTAAACTTGACCTAAATATCTATATTGTGATGTTACGTTATATACACTTTAACAATTCCTAGGTATACTCTAGCTTTAGTTTGATTTCAATTACTACCTCAATTTTGAAAAGTGTTGAGTGTTACCACTTGTGTGCACATTATATCAATATCATCTTGATATTAATACCTTACTTTCTTACAAATTTTGGTTAACATATCTTGGTGGAATTGTTGTGTCACTCACAATCGTAACTGCCACTTTTTGGAATATAGGTCTTGATTGGATTTAGGCTTGCTTTTAGTATACTTTGTTTGGGGATCATGTTAACTCCTTGTTATTACTTATACCTTGTTCATTTATTTGAACTCGACATAAGTAGTGACATTTTGTTAATCATCTTAAAACACCAACTACCATTTTGGAAACAGACTTAGGAAGTATATCATTTGGTTGATTGGTTTTGGAACTAAGCATCGTGTGATTGTATCTTATTTGTCACCTTTTGACTTACTCATTTAGAACAATCACTTGGGCACATTTATCCTTTGACATTCATTATAACTCTTGAACTATTGACATTATTTTTATGTTTCACTTAGGCTTAATCAATACCTTTTGAATAAATTCAAAACACCTTAGTGAAACTCTCATACATCATGGCCCCTAAAACAAGATTGGGAGCCAAAAAGAAGGCATTTGAAATGAAACAAACACAAACTTGGGAAACTTCAAACAAACAAGGGTCAAATCCCTTTATTGGCCATGATCTCGGGCCTTTATTTTCCACAGAGAAAGAAGTGGAGGAGATGGTAGATCATAGTGGTGATGAGTTAGGGTCACCACGTGTGGAATTTGACTTTGACCCACCTTATTAGATGAATTCCTTTATAGAAACAAAGATCGGGTGCTAGCACGAGTGGTGGAATTAGGAGCTAGAATGCCTACAGAACATGAGACAATCCCACCCATGAATGAGGCTAATGAAGAGGAACAACCTCTCATTAACATGGAATATATCCTAACACATGGGCATGCTTCCACATCCAACATAGGAAATGATAATATGGTGGGTTATAAAATTCCCTTCATCAAGATGCCACGTAGAGTTAGATTAGAACATGAAAATGTAGAACAACCTCCACAAAAATGAAGAAGAAGAAGAACCTCTTGAGGAAGAAGTCACTATTCAACAAAAATCCAAAACCTTAGTCAAAAATTATCTTTACTAACATCTCATGTATAGAAGGAAAAAAAAAATGTGCATAAGGTGAAGCCTAAGGTCAAAGCTAGTGAAATTCACATGGAAAACCAAGAAGGAGAAAATATGGAATACAATCACATATATATTCTACTTCTCCTACTAAAGAGAAATTACTTACACAAGAAATGCAATCCATGAAAGCAATGCTTACAAGCCTTCAAGAAAGTAATGTTGGGAATAAAAAAAATACCAATATGAAGAGCTATGCCCCCATCCATTTGATAAAGCTATGATGCTTCAACCCTTTCCTAAGAAGTTTGACATGCCAAAATTTGACAAATACAGAGGGAAAGGTGACCTCGTGAGATCATGTGAAATATTTTTACATGGCATGCCAAGAAGTGGCATATAGCGACAATTACCTCATACGACTCTTTCCAAAGAGTCTAGGGGACAAGCCTTGGAATGGTTCACTCGCTTACCTCGTGGGTCTATCTTCACATGGCTTGAACTAGTAGAAGGTTTTTGAAATTTCTCATACAACATAGAAAGTGACATAACTATGGAAAACTTGTGTAGTACTAAACAATGCCCTAATGAAACATTCGCTAGCTTCTTACAAAGATGGCGGGGATAGCCAGCCGCTTCCCTTGTGCATTTCCTGAAAAAATAGCTTGTGAGCATCTTTGTGCCTAATCTAAACTAGACATCACTTTTCATTTACAAATGCATTGTGTTTGTACCTTTGAAGAAGTCATTGAAAAGGGCATACAAATAGAAAAAGGCCCTCATTGCAAAAGGAACAATCAAATCACCTTCTAAAGATAATCAAAATGTCCAAACCAATGGAAAAACCAAATATCTTTAACAAAAACAAGAACATGGTGGGAGATGGAATCATGGATTCAAGTGAGTAAAATGGTTCAAGTTGGTCAACCTTTTAAACTGACCAAAGGACCCATTCAACCACCACCTAAGTGTAGAACGTTCACTCCTCTTAATGAGTCTTTGTCTACAATATTGAAATAATTGGATGCAATCCACATGGTGACTTATCCCCATGACACAAAATTTTGATGAAAATGCTCCTAAACCATCATGGTACAAAGAGCATGAGTATTGTGATTTTCATCATGTAAGGGGACACAAGAAAAAAGTGCCTAAGACTTCATCACTACATCCAAGATCTCATTGAAAATGGAGAGATAGAAGTTGACACCCAGAGAGAAATCAAACACCAAATGAAAAGATGGGGATATTCAAAGAACCATTCCCTAAACATGGAAAATCATATGAGAAAAATTTGGATCAAGGAGAGTCATCCCAAAGCTACAAATGCAAACTATCTATACACCAAAAGTGATAATAATCATTATGACTCACTCATTGGATGTGTCCACTCTTCTAATGAACATGTGAATACCATTAGGATCAAGGGAAAATATTTTTGTGCTACGGTAAAAGGCATGCCCATCTCATGATCCCAGAACCCTCTTCGTCAACCCCTCAGGATGGTCAGTATAACATCTTAGAACAACTTGAGAAGACATCTACCAAGATTTCAATCTTAGATCTTCTTAAGATATCAAATGTACATAAGGACATCTTATACAAAACTCTCCAAGGGTCAGGAGTGCCAATGGAAGTATACCCTTCACATTTACAAGCTGCGGTGGAAAACATTACACCGACTAAACACATCTCCTTTAACCACAAAGAAATCCCCAATGAAGATCACACACATAATCTTCCCCTATATATAGAGGTATTTTTACTCGTGGAAGATAAAACGGGTGCTTGTGGACAACGGGTTGGGATTGAATATATGCACATTGAAACTAATCAAACAGCTGGGACACATAGAGGAAGATCTAGAGTCCCATATTATTACCATAACTTCTTACGAAATGAAGAGTGGGAGTCATCTGGAACAATCACATTTGATGGAAGTAGGACCAACTTGTCACCATACAAAGTTTCACATCCTAGATTTGGAACTTCCTTATAATATGCTTCTTGGCCACCCATGGATTCATGCCATGTAAGCTATACCATCAACATTCCATCAATGCATCAAGTTAAAACATGAGGGACATACTTATTATGATATAAGGAGATCAAAACCTTTCGCTCATTGTAGAGCTCTCAATAGCTTCACTTGTAAAGGTACATATGTGTGTCCTTTTCATTAATATAGTTGTTCCCCTTTAATCGGAAGCTATTGAATCATGAGTTGATTTAGATTCCCTCAACACTTGTGCTGAGAAGATTCTACATCTACTTCTCCTTTTGATTCATGGGAGATGAAAGTTTCTAGAGTATGGTTGTGGAGAATACAATGTGCAACAAGCTCTCCTAGTTTAGACCTATCTTTGTCACCTAAAACAAGAGGCCGACCCAACTATCATTTCAAATGGCCTAGAGATGAAATGAACTATTGGGACATTCTTACCTAGGGGATTACTTGCTAGAAGAGAAATTTTTGGACCCACCTATAACTTGGGTCCGGAGGACACTCGGTGACTTGCTTACTACCAAATCCTTGAATATGAGAATTCTAGCTGAATGATGTATTATATGGGCTATAAAGGCTAGGATGTGGAAAGAATGAGCAAGGACCAAGGAGTCAGTTCCACTTCCACATTTCAAAATGAAAGATATGGTATTAGCATTTGACCCTATGGATCACACCCCAATGATCAAGACACTACCTATTTTGAGCATGAGGATAGCTCTGATTATTTAGACAATGACACAGATTCCCACTGTAGCCAATATGAGGATCTTGCCTCCATGAACCTATTCATGGATATTGTTGTCCTTACCTTAACCCCCATTGAACCTAAAATTGACCTTTTCTACCCTTCCCTTGTTGATTGGGACCAACAACATCATGTGCCATTGGATCTCTTTGAGAATGATGAGGCCATTGCAAAATTCATGGGCATATGAGATATAATTCCAATTGGAGACCATAAGAAAGGTTTCTACATTGACTTAGATACATATGCATATTTTGGAGAGGAAGTTGAGCTTCGTGGTTAGCAAAACTTAAGAAAAAGTGAGGGAAAAAGTTCCAATGAAAATCCTTGGCAAAAGCAAAAGTCCAAGTCACACAGTGAAAACCTCTTTGAGGCACTGGCTGAAAAACAAGTAAAAAATCAATGGATAAGAAAAGTGACCATGCGAGGGTGAAAATCTCATAGACGCCCTTGGAAGAAGATCTCAACCTTCCTCCCGATCCTACGTGTATGGAGGATATGTCAAAAATGTTGGTAGAAGAAACCATTGATGTAAACATTGGAACAGAAGAAGATCCAAAGATAGTCAAGTTGGGAGCTTCACTCTCAAAGCACAAGAGAAAAAGACATTCACCTTGCTTCTTAGATAATTTATGGATATATTTGCATGGTCTTATAAAGATATGTCAGGCTTAGATCCAACTTTGGTAGTGCACAACTTAGTTGTATGCATGCAGATGCAAATCCCATCAAACAAAAGCTAAGAAAAATGCATCCATGGGTGGCTCTTCTAGTTAAAGAAGAGTTAGAAAGATTGCTAACAGTAGGGTTCATTAGACCTATTGACTACTCAAAATGGATATCAACATAGTTCTAGTACAAAAAAACTGTAGGCATCAAAATTTGCACAAATTTTAGAGACATCAACAAAGCATGTCAAAAGATGATTTCCCCTTTCCCAATATTGACATGATTGTTGAACTCAACTATGGGATATGAAATGATTTCTCTTATGGATGGATTTTTTAGATATAATCAGATTAAGATAGTGGAAGAAGATCAGCACAAGAAAACCTTCACAACCCTTGGGGACATTCTACTATCAGGTAATGCCCTTTGGCCTCAAAAATGTTGGTGTAACCTATCAAAGGGTGATGACAGTGATATTCCATGATATGATTCATGACATCATGGAGGACTATGTAGATGATATCCTAGGGAAGTCCAAGACAAGAGAAGACCACCCTGAAGTTTTGTGGTGTATCTTTGAATGCCTGCGGGAATATAAGGTCAGATTGAATCCAAAGAAATGTGTGTTTGGAGTATTATTAAGGAAGTTACTAGGCTTCATTATATCAAGGAGAGGGATTGAGGTAGACCCTGACCAAAGTCACTGCCATTACTAAAATGCCTCCTCCCAAGAATATCAAAATAGCTACTGCATAACTTACAAGGAAAGATACAAGCCATCACTGCTTCATTTTTCATGACTTGCTTGAAAAATGTCATTCATTCACCCATCTTCTTAAGAAAGATGTTGAATTTATTTGGGGACTAGAGAAACAACAGGCCTTTGCCTTGCTTAAATAATACTTGGCCAACCCATCTATCCTCATGCCTCTAACTCCCGGTGAGCCACTTTTCTATACATTTCTACTACCCAATTTTCTATTGGTGCTTTTCTCACATAATATGACCTAAGCCAAAAAGAGAAATCCATGTACTATCTTAGTCGTACCCTAATTTCCTATGAGCTCAACTATCCTCAAATTGAAAAATATTGTTTGGTTGTCATTTTTACCTTCCAAAAAACTTTGTCATTACCTATTGAATAATAAAACCAAGCTTATATCCAAAGTTGACCCACTCAAGTACTATTTTCAAAACCCACCCTTATGGGTAGAATGGCTAATTGGATCATTCTTCTCAGTGAATTTGACATTGAGTATGTACACAGAAGTAGTTAAAGGACAAGTTCTTTTTGATCAATTAAGATGAAGCACCTTTTCTAGAATAGATCTGTAAGTCTGGATCTTAGATGCATCATTGATGTATATTGAGGAATCTGTCATGTGGAAAGTACACTTTGATGGATCATTCACTTTCCATGGTTCGGGGGTAGGTGTAGTGCTAATTACTCCTTGAGACCCCATACACAAGCTTTTCCATCTTGGCTTTCCTTGCACAAATAACATTGTAGAATATGAGGCACTCATCGTTGGGATGAAGTTGGCTATAAAATGGAATATTCACCACCTTAAGGTCATTGGTGACTCACAACTGATCATCAAACAAGTCAACGATGAGTACAAGGTCAAGGATGATAAAATCATCCCATATAAAAAGTTGGTGGAAACTCTGAAAGAATACTTTGTGTGCATCACCTTTGAGAAAATTTCAAGGGCACAAAACCGATCTGTAGATGCAATGGAAAATAGTGGGTTCTATGTTACATGGATTCCACTAAAAAAACAATGATATGCCATTTTTGTTGAAAATCTATGTCAACTTGCATACGACATGCAGAATTTTGCCTAGCATGTGAAGTTGTTGGTCCCTATTCCCCATGGTATGACCCTATTTTTAACTACCTCCAAAGTGGTACCTTTCCTCCTGACATCTCCCGATCGAAAAATAAAGCCTTATCCACCAAATATCCCATTACACCCTCCTAGGAGGTATGCTCTATCATCATCGTGGCTATGATGGGAATGTGTTGTGTTGTCTAGATGTAGCAGAGTTGGTCAAGTGATCAAGGAGGTACATGAAGGGGTGTGTGGTGCCCATACAAATGGAATGGTCCTATGAAAAATTGTTAAGGGTAGGCTACTACTGGCCTACTATGGAGACAAATTGTTGCAACCATGTAAGGAAATGTGTTCTATGTCAAAAGTATGGAAATTTCATCCATGCGCCATCACAACCATTACAACAATTACAACACCATGGCCATTTTCCAAATGGGGATTGGATTTAATAGGGAATCTCACCCCTACCTCATCTAATGGTCATACCCACATCATCATGACCACAAAATATTTCACTAAGTGGGTGGAGGCCATTCCATTGACCTATGTTACAGGTGCTCAGATATCAAAGTTCATCATGAATCACCTTATTTTCTGGTATGGCATTCTGTGGCCATAGTTATTAATAATGGAAAATCATTCAAGAAACAAGACATGGTGAAAGATATTTTCATCAATTTCAAATAAGATTAAAGTGGTCCATGCCATATTACCCTCAAGGTAATGGGAAAGCTAAAGCCACTAACAAAACATTGGTTTAGATCATGGAAAAGATGGTGAGTAAGACAGGTCACAACTGGAATTTGCAAATTCACCTAGCCCTTTGGGCTTATAGGACCTCCATTCGCACTCCTACTAGTGTGACACCCTACTCCCTAGTGTTTGGAACAAATCTATCATCCCATTGGAAATAGAGCTTCCTTCCCTAAGAATATCTCTTAGGGATTATCTAGACAAAGATGAGGATTACAGAGTGGCAGCTGGTAGAATTGGAACTCCTAGATGAAAAGTACATCTGTGCCCTTAACCATCTCAAGGTATATCAAAATAGAGTCTCTCGAACTACAAAAAAAGGATCATACCTTATCAATTTGAGGTTGGAGATTTGGTCATGAAAGAGAATCAGTTCAACACAAGGGCAGAAAAAGAGAGAAGAAAGGCAAGTTCGAACCACACTGGTTAGGACCTTACGTCATTGTGGAAAAATATGGAATATGAGCATACAAAATTGCTCATCTGATGGAGATGAGATCTTGTGAGCCATGAATGCCATGCACCTTAAACAGTTCTATGCTTAAACATGGCACAAAAATAAAAAACAAACAAAAAAGTAAAAAGGATCAAAATACAAAAAAGTCAAAAAAAGAAAAAGAAAAGAGAAAGCAGGTCATCCATATGTGAAAACCATGCAATTGTGGCACTTTGGATAGATCCCTTGGTGAAAACCGGCTTCCGGCACCTTGGGAGGACTCATTGTTCACAAGCATCTAGTTTCTAGGGGGTACTTTTACTTAGCCTAGGGCTAGTTCCGCTCTGGCATCCGAGATTCCCTATGAGCCTATCTATCAAGCCTTGATCCATTGTTTCTCCTCTTGTAAATTGGTGAAGGGATTTCCTTTTTATATTCCCCATCTAATGTTGGGGAACCTTCACACTTTCACCTTCTGTTTATAAATACATGGCGCATGCCCTTGTATATTCTCCATCTAACGTTAGGGGCATCCACGTTTCTTGGTTTCCTATACATAGCTTTAGAAAACCTTAGAAAATCACAAAAACATTCAAATATGTTGAAAATCACAAAAACATTCAAATATGCTAAAAATCCTAAAACATTCACATAAACCTTGAAAAACCCCAAAACATTAGAAAACTATGAAATATAAAAACAATAGAAAATTGTTTCACAAAACTCCCAAAAACAACACAAAATGCATTAAAAACAGTATCACAAAAACATAGTTTTAGTTTACTTGCTTTGTTTATTTGTTTTGTTTTTTTTCTTTTCTTGTTTGGTTATGTGTACATTGTTTGAATATTTTTTTTACTTGTACATTTGTATAGTGTGTTGCTTAAACATACCACTTTAGATTGATCTTTTCTTACTTAGATCAGATTTATTCTTGTGTGTACATTTGGGGTGTGCTTTTGCATGCTTGTAAATAGTTGATTTGTTTAAGTTGTTTTAGTATGTACATTTGGTAGATTTGTTAACATTTTCTTGTATGTGCGATGCCCTAGGGGTGTGTTTTGACCACCGTTGTCATTTTAAAACTTCTTCTATCCACCGTAATGATTTTTTTATTAAATAATCATTTTTAACTCCTTTTCACCATGTCGGGGCATGTTTTTGCTACCTGGCGCCATTTCTTCTCCTTAGGGAAATTTTCTTGCTTTCAGGTGATCTCCTATTTTCTCATTTCTTCTATAAAAATAAAAAATCCCTAAACATTACAAAAATCAATTTTTTTCAAAAAACATAGAAAAATACAAACACAAAATTTCAAAATTTCTCAAAAATCCTAAAAATTGTAAAATTTACAAAAATAGGTAAACAACTCATAGCGGCTGAAACTCGTGTCTTGCGCATGGTATTCATTCCATATCTTGCTATAATTTTCATGTGTTCACAAATCAAACAACTCATGGATCATCAAATTTACAACCATTTACAAAGCTAGCATGCTTGCTTTATCGGTACTAAGGGCACATCCAGTTGCATGATACTATTTCGTTGCACACAACACTTTATCATTGGACCCGATGTCCTTCATCATTTTCCCTTGCATGTATCCTTGCTAGGGCATAATTTTTCACCCTTGTCATCAATCACAAATGTTTGGGGATCTTTGGCTTGATAAAAAACATTTGTACAACCGTCTTGACTGTTGTTGGTTTGAGTATGTGTGTTTGTACTTGTTTCCCTATTAAATGAGCTTGTTTCCTTCTCATATTGCATTGATTTTTGTATGTTGCATTGAGTTGGTGTTTTCAACAATGGACAATTGTTCATAGTATGGACTTTTCATGTCATTCTACTTTTGTTGTATGCTTATATTTTTAATAAGGACCGATGATGTAGATCTTTGGCAATATGATGACACTAAATTTGTTTCAATACACTGGATGAAAGCTTGCTCTTTTCTTTTTCTTTTCATCTTCATTCCTCTTCTACATCATTCTCCTATCAACACTATTCTTCTTGATTCACCTAGGGCATCCTACCCCTACCCATTCTTCTATCCATTTCTCTCACCTTTTTTGATTGTCGATCACCTTCTTTCATCACCCCATCGACACTCGAGGGGCATCTCTCACTTCTACTAATTTTTCTTCTACCCCTTCAAAATTTTATCTTTCTACTATCTTTGAAGTGGCGTCACTTACGCCACCCAAAGAGGGAAAATGTAGACACCTATAATTTAGCTCGAGAAATTTAAATACTTAAATTACGCTAATTATACCCTTTCTCACAAATTGATGACATATCATCAATATCACACATTTTATCTTCTATCGATTGTTAATTAATTACATTACATTAGTTAATTAACTCTTCTATCCAACAACGATGCCAATTAATGACCTTCCATTAATCAACTCCCCTTTCTATCTAGATTAATTAATTATTTCTAATTAATTAAGCTCCTATTTCTATCTAGATTAATTAATTATTTCTAATTAATTAATACCCCTTTCTATCTAGATTAATTAATTAATTCTCTCTTCTATTTAATCAATAAATCATCATTTATTTGATTAAAATCCTCTTATAACATAAATCATACTAACTATTCCTCTAAAAATCTTCTATAAGCTTGCACACCTATTAATTAATCACTTTGGTTAATTAATAAACCCCCTCAATCCCCATGAGTCACTAGAGGACAAACTAAACTCTCCTAAAGTAAACTCAACCACTTCTAAACCATGCTTATCCACAACTAACCCAACCTCTCTATTATCCCACATGTAAAGGGATGTAGAGATTATTTTATCCATTGGGTTGTAAAAAGAGCCCTCCTCCTACCTTTCTTCTTACACCTAAATGAGCATAAAGCCTATACTATAGTCATTTTATCATCTTAGAGAATTCTTCTATTAGAGGAGCTAGCTATCTTCATTTATTACATTCATCCATCAAAGTTTTGAAGTCATATGGAGATATGTCAAATGGTCTTGTAGCCATGGATTGACAAGAATCCATTCTTGAAAACCTTGGGATTCAAGCATACAATCAACCCTTTTGATTGCTAAGGATCTAAATAGGTTCATTTCATTAGCATTCAATTAGAGATAGAGGTTAATTTGTTTAGCATGTTAGTTTGAATCTTCATTTCATGTTCTAATGCAAATATGTTAATAGATTAGCTTTGCTTAAGCTCTAAGCATGATGGTGCATAGATTTTAGTTTAGCATTGTATTGAGGCTATTAGGTGTTAGTCTTGATTTTATTTGCATAGCTAACTAATTCTTGCACACACCTTGTTTAAACAAACAAAAATTATACAAGATAATAATCATTTTCACCGATGGTATCATGCGTTAATGACATATTTTGACAATGAAATAATCTGAACACATTATTAAATCAATAATCTACTTAACAAAACCAAAATCCTTCCAAATTCATGTAAAAATTCTCATTTACATATTCAATTTTAAATTCTTGACTATAGCAATATCTTCATTACCCAATGACACCTTTGCTTCCATTAATAATAAAACAAACATTTTATAAATTTATCCACCCAGTTAGATCACAAAAGAAAAAAAAACCTATAGTCAAAAAATGACTACTTTGAATACCTCATCAAACACGAATTATTCACCATTTTGATAATATAAGCCCAACTACAACCCCCAATTTTTTTAATATCATCATGAAACAAACCCGATTGAAACCATAAAAATCCATAAAGAAGACTATATTATACCACGATTCAATTAGCTTTCAAAAATATGATCGACAACTACCTTAAATGCATCTTACATTCCAAAACAGAGACTTGCATATGTCTATTTGAACCAATTCAAATTCCGTTATAAAAAAGAAAACCTTCGACATTCCTCAATAATATATTAAGCTTGAGGCTTTGAGTAACCATTAAAACTAGAAGAAAACAAACAATGAAATAATATCCAGCTCAAAGTTCATAAATAACAAAATATCATCAAAGTTGAGCGTTGAAGAAACAAAGATACACCCACAAGATTATTTGTTAAGCAAAATTACTCAAAAGCCGACCACTTTGCAAATACCTAATTCAAAAATAGTGATCTTAGAAACTATAAAATTGTTTATTTATATCAAAATCTCTTGCATGATTCCAAAAAACTGAATATTCCAAAATGATAACATCAAATTTGTAACAAAGAAAATTTCAACACAACTTCATCACCTTGTGTTTAAAATGACCATCACCACGACCTACGAAAATATTTTTAAACTAAAATTTGCTCAACCCATTTTATAATTTAAAGAAACTGAAGCATTCCATATGTGGGTTAATAAAACAAGCAATGAAAAACATGAGCTGAACTTCTCCATGCCCGAAGAAAACTATCAATTTTAATCGAAATATGCTTCCAAAATAAACCCATAAAACCAATTTTGATCGAAGGAAGCCCGAAATGCTATTTACGATCGATATGAATAATATTTTGATTCAAAACAATTCGTGCATGCATTAAAAACCACAAAATCTAGGCACCCATTTCCTCATTCAAATCAAATAACACATACTTGGAATGATTTGTCAAATTTTGTTGAAAATCCCACCTCATAGTCACCACGACCAAAACAACTTGGCTAAGCTTCCAAAGCAAGAAAACAAACAAAACCAAATGCAACAATAATCCCAAGGCTCAAATTTTCATACTTCGAAGTAGCTGGTGATGAGAGTTAATGCAAGCATGCCTTCATTTATTGATATCACACAAAGAATTCAAAACAAAAGTTGAAGGCAACAAATAATATAACCGACATGAATCCATGCAATGTGTCATAAACTATATGTCTAAGATTGTTCCCTTATTCCTTCACATAAAATCGACCCAAAACAAGGTGGCATCCTTTAAATGTAATCCAATGATCAACCAAGCAATATTTCAACATTACTAATCACTTTATACACATGTACACCCAACTCTCAATTAAATGCAAGGTGATATATTTAAAATCAACATAAAGGATCAACAAGAACCATGAAAATAATCGATACACAATCTACAATAGGACCCTTTGAATTACAAAAAAACTATATGAAATGAGGTCAAATGTGAAAAGATAATCATTCCAAAACTCAAAAATATCTTCATTGTATTCTTTGTGAAAATATTACTTCCAAAACAAAAAGTACATACATATCATCATCCGAGCTTGAAAACAAAACAAAAGGAAGGATTTCAAAAGAGAACTTGAATGTAATGCTTTAAATAGATAATTAAAACACTTCACACCATTCAAAGAAACAAACAATCTCTGACAAAGTATACAAATGCAATGAAACCACTTTAAATGTTATATAAATTAAATAATGCGTTAAAATGCTAAGTCTCCTTGCAATCTGATTATGAAGAAATGCAAGCAAAACATTGCGAAATGGAGACATAAGGGATTTTAATGATTTTATCAAAAAGGGGGTATGTCAAATTTTGTCAATAACACATCCCTAGCGATGTTGTAGTTGGTTGTATATTAGAGCATATAGATGATGTCTCATGTGAGTTATCATGTTTTTTTAATATTGTTTTTGTGCTAGTTTCCGTATGTATTACATTATAGAGCGAGTGGAAAAAAAGATGAGAAGAGATAACACAAGTATCCTAAGGTCCACACTGGGATAGAGCTTATATGATACACGGTAGGGAATTTGATGAATGTTCAAGCATATTATGTTGAGGAAAGAGTAGAGATCGGGACATTATAGAAGTGACCATGCTAGAATAATTGCGATCACGTTATTGTGGTTGCGTAGATATGAGGGAAATACCGGGTTCTCAAGGACTTGTTGATGTTTCCAAAGAGGAAGAGGAGGAAAGTGATGATGTATAGATAATTGCGAAGGAATGAACCTCATTGTATTGTAATTTTTGACACACACACAATATAATTGTTTGAAATATGTGAAATTGATCATGTTTGGTGAATATATCAACATGTTATCATCTTATATAGTAAGTAAGGATAGAGGAGGATTCCAAACATGAAATCACATGGGAAAATAGTTATTGTGGGGAACATATTCATAAGAAATAAGGAAGGGGGATCCTTATCTTTAGGAAGGGACACCGTATTTAGGAAATGACAACTTTGTCATGGGAATAATTGTGAGGAATTGTGAAATAAAAAATTGTAATAGTCTAAGCTGAATAAGGCACACACTGATCAATCTAGAATTGAAAGATAAATTGTCAAGAATTACATGTGCCTTATTAGTTGGTTATGTAAATGGTTGCTTTATTTTTATTGAAGAGGAGATATTATTAACCTAAGTATTTTGTAGTAAAAGCCATTGTGATTTTATAACCCATTTGATCTTATCCTTCTATATTGGCTAATTAATAGGAGGTATATTATGAGGAGCATCTCTCATAAGAGGATAAGAAACCAATTTATCTTATGTCTTAGAGGAGGGGAAGGGGATATACTAGCATGCCATGTATCGAAAGTGATAGTTCTTTCATCTTTAATACACTTAAGTTTTTGATCTAATGCATATAAATGATTATCACAGTTTACATTGATATGATGGTAAATACAAAAATGTTAGAATTTTTCATGATCTCGGTTGATGAGGAGGATAGTGCTTGGTAGTGGGTATTTGAACCAATCACTTATCAAGTAGAGTAAGTAAAATATAGTGCAGATGATTGTGATGATTTCTAAAACATAATGATTTATGATACGCGAGTGGAGAAGGATTCATAATAGTTGTATGTTTAAATTTAATATGATAGGAAGTATTTCCATGGTGAAAAACCTTAACAATAATTGAAAGAGAAGGTTAATAACCTAGGGTGATAGTTATGGGCTATGTGGATAAAGTGGAAACAACATCATTAGAATGTTTGGGAGATAATTCATGCTCTAAATCAATAATACACAAATAAGGATGGTAAATGAATCTCACATGTGATAGAATAGTTTCTATTTAAGAAGGAAGATGAGGCCACTGAAAAAATATCTATTGTATTTATAAATACATAGGATTGTATATTAACTATTTCATACTAGGATTAAAGTGTAAAATATAACTAGTAATGCTGACTTAGATTTGCCTCAATGTAAAGATGGTAAATGCTCATATTTAACTTTAAGAACCTTATTATGAATGAAATGGATGATAAATAATTCTTAAATTTCTAAAAAAACGCTCATAGATCCACTAGGAAGGTGGATTAACTTGAGAAAATTACAACACTAGTTAGACTCTAGGAGAAATCTTTCAAAAGAAACTTGTTTTTTTTATAAGAGGACATAGTTGATATATAATATATAAGATGTAGATAAGGGTGGAGGTTCCATCAAAAATTAAAATTTAGACATGAAAATTTCACAAGGGAAGGAGGATTGGAATATTTTATATTGAGTGAGGTTTCCATAAATAGTATTTGAATAAATTACAGTGTAATGAGCCTTACTTTCTAGGGTCAAAGTATGTACTTTACATTATAAATCACCTACCACATGCATGAGAGAAAGGAAATATTGAGGAGATATCACATAAACACTAAGAGGTTCATTCAAGTATTGTATTTTTTAATTTATAGTTGCCATACAAACACTTATATTTAAATGATATTTCATCATGATGAGGCACCGTACGTACCCAAAATTGTAGGGTACTACTGTTTGTCGAAACAATGTTACACGTGCCCCAATGATGATACAGGTCTCCTCGCAAGGTGTTCGGGATCTGGAAAAGCTCTCCAAGTATGCATTAACATCCCGCATGTCCGCTTATCCTCCACGTGCTTTGTTTTTCTCTTTCCCCCTCTTTTCCTTTGCATTTTGGTCTTGATTATGAAACTACCACCTTGCACAGGCGGCGGTCTGTAACCACCACCCTACTCGGGGTGGCATTCCTTCACGTATTTTTCCAGAACATGCTTTTAATCGCGACTCGCGTAATTTTCAACTTTTACTAGCTTTTTCCACCGCCTTGGCTTGTATTTATGATTCTGGTTCCCTATAATAGTGTTTCTCCATTGTTTATTGTAAAAGAGTTCAAATTGGATTTCACCTTTGGGTAAATGGGAATTCTATAAATAGCTGGTTGGTTTTCAAGCAAATGGCCCCTCAAAATTTCCTCTCATCTTCTCATTTCAAATTTTAGTCTTTCAGTTCTTGCTTAGGAATTGTATTAGTTTTATTCATTGCATGCATAGTTAGTGTTGTTTTGTTGTTTAGAAGCCACATAATCTTCTTGTGCTAGTGTTGTTACTATTTCATGCAATCAATTGAAGTAGGATAGTTTCATTTTCAATCTGAAGCCATTAGAGTTGCAGGTTTTGTTTGTCAAAGAAGGATAAGTTTCGGAGTTGGATGTTTTGTGTTACATGACTCGCAATAAATCCCACTAGGAATTACATAAGCCAAGCTCTATTCTCTTGCGCTATCCCTCTCCTACTCACATTGTATTCAGTCTACATCTAAAGCTACCATTGTTCCAAATACCTACTCTTGTTGATGCTAGCATTACATGCTTTTTGGATTCACGTGAGCATGAAGGAACGAGGAGACCACATTGAAGGACAAAGCCACACACAATCAGATTCGCCACTGTTATGCAAAATCCAGGTTCAAGCTATCAAAGTTCTAGTTAAAATATATCAAATAGAGTAGTGAATCATTTCATTTCAGTTAATCTCACTTTCGATATTGCCGGGGAAGCTGTGGGGATTGATAGTTTTTGAGAAACTATGATTCATTCCTCACTTATGAGGTAAGATCGGGGTCTTTCAAATAGATTAGATCAGTTATCTAGTTATTTAGAATAGATTCACAACTGCATAGGTAGGTAGCTATACTCGGCTACTTTGTTTGTTTTAAATTCTGTTATTAGCTTAGTTGTCATTTGCTAGATATTAAATAATTACTCTTTCAAATTCTATTTAAATAGTTGTTATCTTAATTCTATCAAATATTCTATCAAAAATACAAAAATAGAGAATTTAGATATATGTTGTAGATATACTTTGCATAATTAGTTTACTTTGTTTTAGTTAGATCTATCTTATTTCTTTTGTATGACAATCACGGGACCTAGGGAGCCCAGAGAATATGTATTCAAACCAATTGTGCCTTAACCCAATCTTGTTGCAGCAATAAGCCGACATAGACCAAAATCTCAGAATTTAGGTCTTAGAGTAACAACGGACCTACAATAAATCAACACACAGCTAAGAGGATTAAACATAGAAGATGACAAAGCGCATACGTTTTGGTCAAACCAACCAAACTACAGATTACCCTAGATAAATATCCACATGATTTGTATAAGGAATTGAAAGAGAGCAAACATTTGGTTGTGATCCTTTGGTCCCCATGACCAAAGCAAGAGATATTCTCACTAACATAGACACTAGCTTAAGAATTCAAGTTGCCAGAACACCTGTAAGATACTCTGAGAAGATTGCACAACTTTTAGCTCTAAACATAGAGGCCGAAAAGGCATACGACTACTAGATACTAGGGATTAGGGATTGATTTTACATATGACCATAGGAGGCCCACAACAACCATGAACCTACGGTTGTGATCCACAGATCCCACAACCCAACAAGCCCACAGGACAATCAGACATTGATGCTAGTTTACGCACATTAGTATTTAGATCCTCTCCACTTCCACCAACCATTATCACACAATTATCCTCACTAGACGTAGTAGCTAACCAAGCTAAGGATTTCTGGACTAGACCAGAGAATCACCCATAAAATCCACTATATATCCATCATCCATTTCCATGACCCTGTCGGGAGACATATATGAAGCACCCACAGGTTATCTTCCATGTATCCCACAACCTATAGATTGGATCACGCCAGAGCTCGATATTGATTAGAGCCTTGAGCAGATCATCCTCACCAAGCCGATCTATTACGCTAGTTCAAGTTAGTGGGCCTTCTTTTCCTTAGATTCGTAGATTCCATTAGTGCGCGCCGAAGACATAAGATTTCCTAATTAGTTTGTCTATACCCCATGTATATTCCATCCCCATCGGCTGTCTCGGCACGACCTTGGGAGGTCGGGTGTGAGGAAGAGTTACTTGTAGATTCCCACGCTCGCTTGTCACTTTTCCATCGCATACAATCACATCAAGAATAAGAGATTTATCATGGAAGATGATATATAATGAGACCTTATGATTGTTAGTGTGAGTGGTATTTTCCATATTTTATTTATTTATTAGGTGTATTACCACCTCACTAGGTGAGTCATCTCACTTAGGTGAGATCATAGATCATAGGTGTCATAGTATGTACTTTACATTGTAAATCACCTACCACATGCATGAGACAAAGGAAATATTGAGGAGGTATCACATAAACACTAAGAGGTTCATTCAAGTCTTGTATTTTTTAATTTATAGTAGCCATACAAACACTATTATATTTAAAAGATATTTCATCATGATGAGGCACATCAAGAATAGGAGACTTATCATGGAAGATGATATATAATGGAACCTTATGATTGTTAGTGTGAGTGGTATTTTTCATATTTTATTTATTTATTGGGTGTATTACCACCTTACTAGGGAATTCATCTCACTTAGGTGAGATCATAAATCATACGTGTCATAGTAGTTATGATAGATTCCGTCATGGAATCTATCATATGTGTAAGTGTGTGTCATATAGGAGTTACATTCCCTTTCCAGAAGTAACTCCTCTTCTCCATCATGGAGGTATGATTAGATATGCATGGGAGTTACACAACACTCCCCTATATGTACACCTTTCTTCTTGATCTATGAGCATGGAGACTTATTTCCCTTAATGCATGCACATTTTTCATGGTTGAGTTCTTGTTTGAATCTTGAAGCTACTTCATCTCTCGAGTTTGAGTGCAACTCCTTGATGTGCACAGATTCCCTCTAGATCCTCATCCTTCCTCCCTCTATCATGGTATTAGAGCTCATGGATCAGAATCATGTCTCTCACTATGGTTTTTCTTACTAATCACCACTTTGTAGATTTATGTGCAAGTTCATCATTCCTGCTTTGTGTTTTAGTTACATTTTAAGGGGTCTTGTGCTTGGTTAGAGTCTTTGGGGCGTGTTGGTTTTCTAATATCCCATGTCTATAGGTTCAAAAGAAATTCGGGGTTGAAGATATTGGTTATGATTTTTGAAGAGGTTAAAAGGTTGATCTAAGGAACTAACTCAACCCTATCTCACCGATATGGGAACTAAGTTGTCACACAACTCGCCTCGCATTGCATTGGTTTCTTGTTTGACAACTCGTTGATCTAGTTTTATGCATTAGCCTACGTTGGATCACCGGCCTAGTCTTCGAATCTACATTGATTCACCGGCTCGATTTTTGGTCTTACGTGCATCAATTCCCACTCGATTCCAAAAATATGAATTGGGTTTGAATCCCATCTTGTGTCTTACCTAGATTGGTTTTGGCTCATATGTGCTTTTGATGACTTGGTTCACTTGTGAACTACCCAACTCACGATTATCCCCTTGTATTGCTTTGCATTGGCTATCATCAACTTATGCATTGATAGTTAGCTAGATCACTATTGTGCACTCACCACCGACTCGTCGGATCACTCGTGTAAGACCACTTTTAGGCCATGCTTTATGGAGATTTCCCTCATCGTGACTTTGATTATGTGCACTCGTGGTTTACTTGGCCTAGTTTTAGGTTTATTGGCTTTCTTTGTGGTCGTACTACTCATGCAATATTTCCTTGAATTCATTGGTAGTTTCTCAAAAAAAATCTCATATGTTCCTCGACATAACACTTGCTAAATTTGGACTCAACCATTACCTACCGCTTCTATAGTTACACCTACAACGCACCATTGAAACATTCTAACTCCATCTCATCATGACTATACCTCTCGAATCAAGTCCATAATGCCACAAAATCGCTTGGAAGAATGACACCATGACTCACCACAACATCCACCAACTCACTAGTAGCACTGACTCTTCGGTAACTTGCTTAGCGAGCTAGTCTCTAACTCTACGGTTTGCCACCTCAACTCGTGCGAGGAGCCAGCGCACTAGCGGATCACCACGTTGAGTTGTTCGCTTCACTCGAAAGGAATTTTTGCTTTCATCCTTGGCTTGTTTTTCTTCTTTGAAGATTAATTATTTTAATCTCATCCTTAATAAATAAAACATTAAAATTCTAAGGGGAAAAATATTCATTTTAGGCTTGAATATAGGATTTGTGGGCCTCTTCTTTTGAACCCCTTACCGGTTATGCAATCAGGGGTATTTTTCTTATGGTTCCTTTCTTTTACCATACCCTTTACTCCCTTTTTGCCATGGATCCCAATACGGTTCCCTTGCTTACCCCTTTTAACTATCCCAAATGGAAAGAAGCTATGTATTTTTCCTTGAAAAAGAAACAAATCTTCAGGATAACTACGAGATTACAAGCTAAACATACAGATGGTGAAAAAGGAAAAATGGTTTGACAAATGTGATGAAGCCATTGGGTTTTTATCTCTTTCTGTGTCTCCAGTGCACTTCCATATTACCTCAGCCAAATCACCCAAGGAAGTTGTGGATGCCTTAGATAATTTTTTTGGGAAACATGATGAAATGAGAGGGCATGAAATGGAAAATGAGTTGATTATCCTTATCCCTAGGAGTTTTGAAACACTTCAATATTTCTTCACCAAATTAAAATATCTCAAATTGTAATTGGTAGATTATGGAATAGAAAAAAGGACCCACAATTCATAATTTCCATCCTTGCAAAACTTGGTCCCGAATATTCTATTTTTATCTCTACCTTCCATACAACAAAAAGAGCACTTGGTAAAAGTTGGACTATGCCCTCCCTTGATGATTTTATTTCTGATTTGATTAGGGAACAAGATAAGATGATTTAGATGGGTACTCTAAAATCCACAAAATCCCATGCTCTCATTGGTCATGAAAAACAAAAGGCTTCAAAAGAGAAGAAACAAAACAACAAGGATCATGAGAAAAAAAAGGACCAATCCACCAAAAAAATCCAACTCTTCCACTTCCTCTTCAGTTCTAAACCTCCTAAATAATGGATCAAATGTGGGTACTGCAATGGTAGACATGATGAAGAAAAATGTTTGAATAAAAATATTGACCTCCTCATGAGTCTTCTTGAGAAGAACAACATTGGATTTCTGAGTCTCTCAAATCATCTTCATCAACTCATGAATGTTATAAGGAAAAGACAATGGAAAAGGGAAAGTGAAAGAGAAAGAAAAAGAAAAAGAATCAACCAAGGAGAAACCAAAGGGAAGAGCTTTAGTTGCAGTTGTGCCACCTACTCCTACATGGGTTATTGATTCAAGTGCATCTCATCATATGGCCTCATCAGATATTGAGTTTTCTTCATTAGAGCCATGTGACATGTCTTCTATATAGCTTGGTGAAAACACTACTACACAGGTTTTTAGGAGAGGGTATGTTGAAGTGAGTGGTGGTACTTTCAACAATGTGCTTAGTATCCCTTCACTTACAACTAATCTCCTTTTAGTTTATCAAATCACTCACCTTGGACAGGGCATGCGGGTTGAGTTCACTCTGGATTCAATTTATATTAGAGAGCTACATAGTGACACTATCATTGTAGTTTGTATAGCTGATCATCACACTTAGCTTTACTCCTTCTCTCACTTTGTTCCTCCTTTAGATTATTCATCCGACTCACCTAAACTTGATATTTGTGAGCCCACTTATGATATTGATTACATATATTCTAGCATAATTGATTGTCATGGTGATGGGGACTAACCTCCACCATCCAATTTTCACCTACCACATCTTATGGAGTTTTCACTTGATCCACTTAGGGATACTCACTATAATTCGACACTCCACTCTAATTACCTTCTTCCATCTCAAATATTCTATCACGATTTCAACAACTCATCAATACTATATTATAGGGTTCGGTTGGAGAAGAGAGAAGGAGGGTCGGGTGGGGTAGGGTCCATCCCTCCATATATATAGATCCCAACTATATAGAGGTTATTTTAATATAATATAGATATAGGCCTAGATCTTCTAGATATCTATATATGGGGGTGCCTAGTCCATGAAAAACATTTCAAGGAGCGAGGTACTACGATTCAGAATCATCGAATATTGGGAACTCTTCTTTATAGTTTCAGGACATTCCACCTTCCTTATTCACCATTGTTTCAGGTTCATCATTTCTTCATGGATTATCCGACACTTCTACCTCACATGTGGAGCATTGTTCCTTGGATTGGAACAACACCTTGTCACTTCGAGGATATTCTTCTTCTTCTTCACTTAGTACAGGGTGAATTGTGACAGGTTCATCTTCTTGGGAGGATGGATAACACTTATTCTTCTCTCCTTATTAGTTGTTTAGGGATTTTTTCTATCTCTTGTAAGTGGATGTTTTTCCCACTAGGTTTTCCTTCACTACTTGATATATTTATTGTACATGGGTACCTCATCAAAGGCTTAGTTTTTGGGACCCATTTTTCATCTCTTTGTGTTTTTCTGACTTACCTTGCCTCATCCTAAGTTACGATGAAGGGGGGTGTTAGTGTGAGTGGTATTTTCCATATTTT
Organism: Taxus wallichiana var. yunnanensis; assembly: GCA_018340775.1. Lineage (NCBI taxonomy): Eukaryota > Viridiplantae > Streptophyta > Pinopsida > Cupressales > Taxaceae > Taxus > Taxus wallichiana. The sequence goes on along the minus strand of CM031242.1, from coordinate 516,612,212 downwards.
ATTTATTTATTAGGTGTATTACCACCTCACTAGGTGAGTCATCTCACTTAGGTGAGATCATAGATCATAGGTGTCATAGTAGTTATGATAGATTCTATCATGGAATATGTCATATGTGTAAGTTTGTGTCATATAGGAGTTACATTACCTTTTGTAAGTAACTCCTCTTCTCCATCATGGAGGTATGATTAGATATGCATGGGAGTTACACACCACTCCCCTATATGTACCCTTTCTTCTTGATCTATGAGCATGGATACTTGTTTCCCTTTATGCATGCACATTTTTCATGGTTGAGTTCTTGTTTGAATATTGAAGCTACCTCATTTCTTGGCTTGAGTGAAACTCCTTGATGTGCATGGATTCCCTCTAGATCCTCATCCTCCCTCCCTCCATCAATGATTATTTATATCCAATTTATCTAAAATAAGCTCCATCAAAGAGATATGATTAGAACAAACACACGAGGAATGGATATTAAGACATATAAAAGGTAGATTATCATTCTCAGCATTTAATTGTATAAGAGGCATGTAAGAAAAATCAAAATGATATCATTTATACATTTGATAGAGAGGGTAGAGACAAAATTAACTATTCATTAGAATTTTTAGGAGGATAAGGGGAATAAAAGTAGGAACATCATTATGAATAGAAACATTATTATGAATATAATCATCATCATAAGTAGGAATATAATTATGAAAATAAACATCGTTATGGATAGAAACATAATTAGTACTTAAGAAATCGTTACTACATGAAATATCACTATCAATAAATGCATCATCATATATAGAAGTATAAGAAAATTCAACATCACTATCTGATTTGTGTCACTATTATGAAGGAAAGTGGTACTATTATCTCTAGGACTAAGGTCATCATCAGAACAAGGCTCTAATGCATTAGTAATGATAGGGTCAACTATTTTCTAAGATTCGATATAAGTATGCAAAGTAAGAAACTCATGAGGTGCCTACGATATGGGTAGAGATCTAGCTAAAGAGGTATCGAATATGGAATACTAACACTAGGTGTCATAAATAAAGATGTGAAATAAGAGGAACAAGAGGAATATAAGGTGATGCATCATGATATACAAAAGCCACAATAGTTAGAAAAATATTATTGAAATCATAAACACTAAGGTGTGGTGTGGATAAAACATTTTTCTTGAACCATCAAATGACATGGAGTTGGTTAGAGGGATGGTAGCCCTCATGGAATAAAAAATAAAGATTACAAGCCATAAATATCCCAAGTCAAATAAGAGATCCTAAAGACACCAGAGGTTTGAAAATCACAAGGCCTAGTTAATGAATAAACAATCTAAACCCTAATACGGTGAAGAATTTAGATAATAGTGGGTTCACCAAAATGTATTAACCTTAAATTAATTAAATGGAGTTAATATAATTAAACTGAATAGGATTGAAAATATGTTATAGGAAAATGATTAATTTATATTACAATCATTTGCAATTGCAAAATGGAAACTAAATTATTATAAGCATGATAAAATAATAAAGTAATGTTGGTGAGAAAATTTATCAGGTAGAAAAATTAGGTGTCTCCATAAACATTCACGGGGCTACACCCCTCTGTATTGAATGGTAAAACTCCAATTATTGAAAGTAAACTAATACTAATCCTATCTAAATGATGTGGGTGGTTGAATTAGTTGGAGTTCACACATGGACACTCCACTGAACTTGTGGCAAAGTGGTTGTATGATGTACAAGAGGATAAAATTACAGCGATGAGGGGAAAGGAGGAAATTGGGCAAGGAAGATTCTTTGCCGTGAGTAAATTTGAGCTCACACCGATGTGAGTAGTTCAACATTCAATATAGAGGAAAGCACAATGAAGCTATCTAGTGAGATGGACAACCCGAGACACCAAGTTCTCAGATTCATCTATCAAAGATACAAAGATCTTGCATCACTATACTTGCAAAGTGCATGAAAAGGGAAGTGGAAGAAACACAAGATTCTTATAACAACTATGTTTACTTCATCAACAATGAGAGGAAACCATGCATACAAAGATGCACACATTCATACATCTTGGAAAGTAGAAAATCTATTCCTTGATTGACATTTACACAAGTTGTACAAAGTAAGGGAAAATAAGAAAGCATGTAGAATAAATGTAGCTTTATTTCATGTATATGGATGAAAAATTCAAACAACATATTACAATCCATTATTACTAATAAGTACAAAATTTTCAGAATGTAATTTTTAGGATCCCTTGGAATGGAGAAGCCATCCCAATTTATAGCAATGTGGATTGACTCTTCACCTACCCCCACATGACTCTTTGTTGTCTCATTCAACTCATGAATTTTCACCTTCCTAGGAAGTGAGAAATAAGTTCCCTTTTATAAATTAAAGGGACTTTTACAATGTTACTTTATGAAGTCACTTAAGTGAATGAGATGAAATACAATGATTATGCCCAATGAAGAATTAGAAAGGGGAGAGAAAGAAGAGGGAGAAAGAGAGAAGGAAGGAAAAATTGCCACATCTGATGAAGAAACCTCCTCAAAATGAACCTTAGTGAATTATGCCTCTCCGATGGTGGATCTCTAGAGTGGCGAGTTCCTTTTCCTTGAATTCCTTGATGAATTGAGCTATCGCAGCTGTTATCTTATCTTCCCCTGGAATGAAAATGCAGCCCAACACCTTAGTCCATGTCTCAGGGACACCATTGATCCTTTTACATTGATGAAGCCATTCTTTGTGATCCATTACAATTGCAGCAATACAACTTTTGATGCTAGCCAAGGACTCTAAATTTTCTTTATTAAAGGAAAGAGATTCACCTACCTCCTTCTTGACCATCTCTTGAAATGTAATGATGAGTTGAATCTGATGATGAGTCTTTAGTGAGGGGGGAACTCAAACCTTTGAACACAATGGTATAATTCATTTAAGATTCCAGAAACCTAACACCCATGGGAGTCCAACTCGAGATATGGCCATTTTTTTGAGCATTGCATACCATGCATCCATGATGTGGATCCAAACCTTGGACAAGTATTTGACAATTGATACAAACACTTCCTTACTCATGAGGGAGAGTCAAAAGAACTCATTTCGGATACTAGTGGAGTATATCCTCTAAATGATGACCTCTTTGCATTTACAAACTCCTCCTCCGTCTTGTTTACTTTAGACAATATTTGCATGAGCATATTGGATGAGAGAAATGATGTCTAGACATAATGCCTTGCCTTGCTCGATGATTTCCTCAATCCAATTTTCATATGATTTTCCCCACATCATGTATTCATGTGCTTTCTTGATTTCCTTGGGGGTCGATACTTGATTGGGGATATCTTCGATCGGAAGGGAGGTGTTGATTCCTCGGAGAAGGGTTGAATGTATGCATTGAGAGCTCTTACATGTTCCTCCAGTTGACACAATGGTTTGCTTGTATTCTTTGATCTGAGCAAGAAGATGAGAATGTATTCTTTAAATAGGTGAATGTATCCTTCATGAGAAGCTTAACCCAATGAGATGTGGGTCAACTCATAATCAGATGGAGTCATTTCATCCATGGGCTTGTATTAGATATTCTTGAAAACTTCAACATAATGATTAGGTGCACTGAAGAACCTAATCTTTCTTTCGTCACTTACTTGGGATTCAAAATTTAGAATATTTCCATGAGGATGGGAATGGTAATGAGTTTCATTGTTCTTGGCCCACTCTCAAGCACTTCTTGAATCCATGGAAATGACTCTTTGGGAGTTACCATGATATCGGTCACTGGAGTGCTTACAAAATCTTGTCATGGGGCTAGCTCTTGATCACCTTGAGAAGACATGTTTGGATGTTTGTGCAGAGGAAGATACTTCTATGAGATTACCTCTTCTTGTCCTAAGAAGCTCAATCCGACCAACTCTCCTTGGCCCACTTAACCAACTCTTCCAACTCACCGGGCTCACTAACTTAGCTTATTTTGTCTTGAACCAACTCACCAAGGGGAACTTGAGGCTTGATGGTGAAATAATAAAGAATATATGTTTCTATGGTGATGATAGCAAATTTTTGTTCTTAGGACCAAAAACTGCTATTTTTGGAAACTAGGTCCCATCGGGAAATGCTATTTTGGGCAATGTCAAATTTTCACCTTGTTGCTTTACCAATGAGTTGTTGCCTTCACATTTCAAGTTTATCATAGATGCCTTTCAGGGTCAATTAAAATCACTTTATACTTTTAGAAATTTACTTTTTTTACTTTTTTGACTTTTTGACCCATGTGCCCTAGTTTTATGTTTAATGATTTTCACGTTGTTCTTTCTTGGAAGGACTTTCTGTTTTATGAAAATTACTAAAAATGGAAAGTGTGAACAAGTGGACTTGATATTTTTAGAAGCTGAACTTTTGAGTGTTATATTTATGAAAAAATTTTGGATTTTTTGGGTTTTTTTCTTTAGTCTCTATTTAGATTTTCAAGTCAAACCGCTTCTGGATTAACAAAAATGAAAAAGAACACCTAGGGCACAAAATTTGAAATGGATGCCATTAAAAATCAGGTATTTATTTAAAATTTATGTTTCTTCAGATTCAATGATTTTTATAAGGAATATTTTCTCAAATTTTCATGAAGATTTGATGCACGGTTTGAGAGATATGAAAAATTTGTTTTTTGAATGCCTAGGATTTTTCTGACTCATATTCATGGGGTTTTTCTTGGCTATCTCTATTTTTATTCATGTTGAAGTAGTTTGAAATGGTAGAAGAAAGGTTTTGAAGGTGGTGGTAAGGTTGTGGAAGTAGAAGAAATGGCAAGTGATAACATGCAAATAAATTTCAGCAATTGGAGCTTTCCATGAACATGCGTGTAGGAAATAGTGGAAATGCAGCGAAAAACATGACAATTTTTTTTTGCATATTTTAAAATTTGGGTAAGTGTAGAAATAACATTTAGTTTGCAGGTCACAATTTCACCAAGATAAGGAGTAATTGGTGTAAAAAATTTACCCCATCCCTATTGGGCCATATGTTAAAAAAGTTTTTGCTGACTTGAGGATGAGAGGAGTGATTAGGAAAAAACATGAGAAAAGCTTGGGGGCCCACTTTGGTCACATGGGTGATTGAGAGATTAAGAGGGAGGGGGTGAATTTTATTGCACCATATGCACCAAATATTTGTGAAATTGGTGGAAAAAAGTGTGCCACTCTCCCATTGGTCCAAATTTGATCAAAATTGACTAACTCCTTGGAAATTCATACCTTGGGAGTGACTTGTTGAGGCCATACTTGAATTCTTGGAGGAGTTTTTGATGAAATTATTTATATGATTTTACATAAAAATTTCCTTTTGAATCCAATGGTGGGGGTCTCAGCTCTTGATTCTGACATTTAATCCCTAAAAAATAGGATTTTTGTTCTGGATCCAAGGTTGTGCACACCAAAAATAGGTTATACGCAGAGTGCACCTAGGTGTTGTGAAAAATATGAAATCACCATATTTTAGGGCTTTGAATCAGATTCTTGATGATAATTTTTTTAGATCTTAAATCATTACATAACTCCTAGAATCATTTCTGAAGCTCAAGAGCTACTTTGGCACTGTCCACTTCATAAGCCTCCAAGACTCACATTTGTTGAAACTGCTCCAGAACTTTGAGAACCTCCCAGAATCTTCCAAAAATTATTGAAAAATTTTTTTAGCTTTATGATACACCTCCTTGATGAGTTTAGGCCTTTCTTTTTTCCACTCTGGGGTGTGCACCAACTTGAGAAGATCAGAAAATGGCCTTTCCCAAGCTTGCAAAAAAATTATCTTGATGGATCTTGCCTTGGAAGTACTTGAAATGACTAGATACCCATAAATCACCTATGGGCACACTAACATGACACATGGGACTGATTTAGAGAGATGGGATAGGACTGACTGGGGATTAGGGTGATATGAAGGAGGCTCAAGAATGACCTTTGAGTAAACTTTTTAGGTAGGGTATGGTTGTCATGCTTGAAAATTAGGAATTTTCTTGTTGCACATTTGCATGAAAATAATTGGATCTAGCTTGGGGACATGTCATGGATCAAGTACAGTGAGGAATAACATGATAACTTCATAATCTCAATTTCAATTTACATATCAGTTCCTTATCCATTGGGCTTAGAGTCACCAAAAATATATACTACAAATTTCTTTATTGAACACACACACACACACACACAAACACACAAACACACAAACATAAGGGAAACACATAAAAGGGAAAAAACACACAATGGAAAAAGGAAACTATGTTATATGGGAGGGATATTTACAGAGGTGGGGAAATAATATACACATACTTGAAATGGGTTGAGAGAAGTACATGCCATCATGAAACAACAGATTGAAGTTGACCTTTGAAGCACAAAAACTATTATTTGATCAAACCATGATTTTGTGATGGATTTTCATGGCTTGAGAAGAAGAATAATGACCATAATTCCATCTTCATACTCATACTACACAAATAATGTTCTTGCATCCAATGAACACTTTGTCACTTTCTCAAAACTCTTGTACCTTAATGCTTGACTTGACACCCTGTGATCATGAGACACCATTCTTCCATGTCTTCAAGAGTGGGAAAATATTCATCCTCTTTGAATTTCCACTTTAAATATTCTCCTACATCAGCAAGGCACTAGGAAGAGAGAAAGAAAAACTAATTTTCTTCCCATTCAACCAACTTCTTTGGATGTCCCACTTTGTTGCTATGAGAAGATACTTTCTAGAACAGGCACCACATCATTGGTAGAGAGGTCCTCATACATCTTCAGGAATTGATGCGGAATGAAAACATATTCAAGAGACATTGGAGATTTGGGGGTGAGTGCAATCTGATTTAAAGAATATTCTAAAAATATTTTCACAAGAATCATGGACCTTTTCACTTTTTTCTAGAACAATTCTCTTTGATGCAAGCCCACTCAAAATTTTCCTTACTATCTTCCTCCATGATAGAGATTGTGTTTTCAAGATTAATAATATTCAAATAAGATTATAGAACCTTCCTTCTTTTTCACTCACGAACCTCTTCGCATTGTGTGAAATAAAAAGACATGCTTTCATAGGAACTCTTGGGGAAGACATCAAGTTCATCCATTGGCTCTGTCTCGGTATCAAACATTGGTGTATCAAAAAGAGGATCACAAATTGATTCATACTTATCTTGCATCTCCATATCCCAAGTCAAGAGTTCAATATTGAGTTGAGGATCTTCAGTTTCTTTTGTATCCTTCAAGATGTCTTGCACCGATGGTTCTTCCTAGTTTTCCATAGATTCATCTTCATCCTCATTGGAAGAATCTTCATGTTTTTCCTCTAAGAGATGGTTGAAAATCTGATCCATCTGGGCCCATGATTCATTTGAAACATCCTCATTCACTTTCCATGCTTTTATTTCCCAAGATTCATTTTCTTGCAAGTATGGGCATACTTGATTCATGACACCTTCTAACAAGGAGAAGAGGTCCATGCTTTGTGGGAAGGGTAATCCTTCAAGCTCAAAATCCATATCACCTTTCATGTGGGAAGCATAGGACCATGTTGGTGCAGCAATATGGGAAGAATTTTCAACTCTATCTTGATCATCCATTATTGAATCTTTTGCTCATATGGAAAATGAAAGACTTCATACTCATTGTGATGATCATTCTACTCCTTGAGTGAGAAGAGGTGTTGATTCCTCTAAGTTATTCAGTTACTCATTCTCCTTGGCTTCAAAAATGAAGTGGGCCTCTTCCATTTGATCATCCATGATTGAATCGGGAAGGGAATTTGATTCTTCATTTGTCTCCATTTCTTCATTCAACATTTCTACATCACTCGAAGAATCAAAATAGGAAGGAAATTATCCATGATCATTTTGAATTCATCCTTTGGTCCGATGATGATACAGGATGATGGTTCTCTTGCACTTATTCACATACCTCCATTCCATCATTAATTCAAAAGATCAAAATTTGAAAGGATATTATCCATGATTACCTCAAATCCATCATCTTGTATTTCCTCATTGTTGATGGAGTCTTTAGAAATCATTGAATCATCCATCATGCAACAAGATTCTTCCTTTGAATCCATTTCTCCTCCAATGGGTTGTATTCGAGCCAAAAATAATTGATGAATGGTGGTTCCATCTCCATGTCTTCTATCTCATCCTCCATGATGTTGCTTTGGTTCTCATTGGAAGGTTCAAGGATAAGATATTCTTTAGGAGCATCCAAGAATCTTCTAGGGATGAACACCTCGTAGTATGGGAAATTGTTAGGATCTTCTTGAGTTTCTTCATTATTGACAACACAGAAGTGATTCAAGGTGTTCATACCTTCTTTATAGAGAGATAAATCATACCTCAAATTTCATGATAGGCTTTGGGGTTAGAATTTCCTTCTATTATGCTCTGAAGCCTTTCCACATATTCTCTTTTCAAAATATTCATTTCTTCATCACCATATGCAAGGAAGTCATCTATAGAGTGGAAAAAGAAATATAATGTTCTTAATTTTATAGTGAGTTGTGTGAGGTTGCAAAAATATTCTTGGTGGATCTGCACCACCTTTTCTTCATTCTCCTCCATAGTGCTGATTTGATTTTCATCGAAGGTTGAGGATAAGATCTTCTTTAGAAATTCAAAAACCTTTCGGGGATGAATACTCTGTAGTATGAATGAATCCCCTAGGATCTTCCTCCATAGAAAAAATATCCTCTTCTTCTTCTTTTGATGGTTGCTTCCAGTTGCTCGTACATATCTTTGAGGCTTCAAAATATTTCAAAATTTCAAGATAGATTTGTGGACTATAATTTCCTTTCATAATGCTTATGATTATTTCCATATACTCAATTTTTAAGGCTTCCATTTCATCATTTCTATATGTAAGGAAATCATCCCAAGGGAGGGTGATGAAAGATATGGCCCAATCAAATTTTCATTTAGTTATGCATGATTGATAGTATTACCTCTTGCGTATATTCTTCTTTTAGGCTTCACACATTATTTTGTATTTTCTTTGAATATTTTTCAACAGCTCCCTACTTTCTTTTTCACCGGAAAGTTCAATTTTTTTTTTCTGATTAGTTATTGCTTGAAGTAGGAGACCATTTTTCTATTCTTGAATTTCCTTTTTGTAAGAATTGGCTCAGAACCATGGTTGATCAACAATCTTCTTTTATCTTCCATCATTCTTCTTCTTCTTCTTCGCTGTCACTCATTGGTACTTCACTCCAATCTATAAATTTATTCATTTGATGCAGGAAATGAATGTGATAGGGATTCATTCCTTGATAGATTCACCTTCAAAAATGATTTTCTTTTGAAATATGATTTTTTTTTTGAATATATATTTTTTGTATTTTTAATTTTTGGGACAGAGATATTTTTGGGTGCACTTAGGAAAATATCTCCCCAATAAGTCACCAAAAAATGTTGGTGAGAAAATTTTTAGGTGGACAAATTAGGTGTCTCCACCAACATTCATGGGGCTACGCTCCTCTACATTGAATGGTACAACTCCCATTATTGAAATTAAACTAATCCTAATCCTATCTAAATGTTGTGGGTGGAAAAATTGGTGGGGATCACACAAGGAACACTCCACTGAACCTGTGGAAAAGTTCTTGTATGGGGTACAAGGGAGGAAATTACAGATGATGAGGGAAAGGAGGGAAATTAGGAAAGGAAGATTACTTCCATGAGTAGATTGCAGAGCTCACACCCAGTAACTGGAGTAGTTCAACATTTAATATAGAGGAAAGCACAATGAAGCTATCTAGTGAGATGGACAAACTGAGACACCAAGTTCTCAGATTCATCTATTGAAGATACAAAGATCTTGCATCACTATACTTACAAAGTGCATGAAAGAGGGAAGTGGAAGAAACACAAGATGATTATAAAAACTATGTTTATTTCATAAATGATGAGAGGAAACCATGCATACAAAGTTACACACATTCATACATCTTGGAAAGTAGAAACTCTATTCCTTGATTGAAATTTACATAATGTTGTACAAAGCAAGGGAAAAGAAGAAAGCATGTAGAAAAATGTAGCTTTATTTCATGTATATGGATGACACAAAGTCCAACAACATATTACAATCCACTATTGCTACAAAGTACAAAATTTTCATAATGCAATTTTTAGGATCCTTTGGAATGGAGAAGCCATCCCAATTTATAACAATGTGGATTGAATATTTTCCTACCCCCACATGACTCTTCATTTTCTCATTCAACTTGTGACTTTTCACCTTCCTATGAAGTGAGAAATAAGTTCCCTTTTATAAATTAAAGGGACTTTTAAATGTTATTTATAAATTCACTTAAGTGAATGAGACAAAATACAATGATTATGCTCCAATGAAAAGAATTAGAAAGGAGAGAAAGGAGAGAGAAAGAAGAGAGAAGGGAAGGAAAATTACCACATCGATGGATGAACCTATTAAAATCATGCCTCTTGATGGTGGATCTCTGGGGTGGGTTCCTTTTCCTTGAATTCCTTGAAAAATTGAGCTAGCACAACTATCACTTGTCTTCCCTTAGAATGCAAACACAACCCAACACCTTAGTCCATGTCTTAGGGACACCATTGATCTTTTACATTGATGAATCCATTCTTTGTGATCCATTACAATTACAAAATGCAACTCCTGATGCTAGCTAAGGACTCTAAATTGTCTTTATTGAAGGAAAGAGAGTCACCTGCCTCCTTCTTGACCATATCTTGAAATGTAATGATGAGTTCCTCTGATGATGAGTCTTTAGTGAGCGGAGGGAACTCAAACCTTTAAACACAATGGTAGACTTCATTCAAGATTCTAGAAACCTAGCACCATGGGAGTCCAACTCGGATATATCCCTTTTAAGCATTACACACCGTGCATCCATGATGCGGATCCAAACCTAGGACAAGTCTTCAAAAATTGATGCAAATATATCCTTTCTCATGAGGGTGTGAGAATCAAAAGAAATCATTTTGGACACTACTGAGAATATATCCTCCAAATGACTGACCTCTTTTAAAAATTCCTCCCTCATCTTGTTTACTTAAAAAAATGTTACATAAGCATATTAGATGAGAGAAATGATGTCTGGACACAATGCCTTGCCTTTCTTGATGATTTCCTCAATCCACTTTTCATAGGATTTCCCCATATCATATATTCATGTGCTTTCTTGATTTCCTTGGGGTTGATACCACTGATTGGAGGGATATCTTTGATCGGAAGGAGAGTTTTGATTTGTCCCCAGGAGAAGGGTTGAATGTATGAATTGAGAGCTCTTACATGTTCCTCCAGTTGAAAAATGGTTTTCTTGTATTCTTTGATCGAGAAAGAAGACAAGAGGGTTTATTTGAATAGATGAATGTTAATTTGTGAGAATATTGAACCAATGAGATATAAGTCAACTCATAAACATATGGAGTCATTTCCTCCATGGGCTTGTTGGTCTTAGGCCTGAAAATTCAACATATTGATTACTTGAGGTGCCACTGAAGAAGTGAGAAGCTACTTGGGATTTATTTATTTTGCTTGGGATTTAAAATTATGGAGATATTTATGAGGTGGGAATGGTAGCAAGTTGCGTTGTTCTTGGCCCACTGTTCAGCACTTGAATCCATGGAAATGACTCTTTGAGAGTTACCATGATGTCGGTTGTTGGAGTGCTTACAAAAGCTTTTCATGGGGAAAAATCTTGATCACCTTGAGAAGACATAATTGGATGCTTGTGTAGAGGAAGATACTACTATGAATTACCTCTTCTTGTCTTGAGAAGCTCAATCGACCAACTCTCCTTGGCCCACTTAACCAACTCTTCCAACTCACCAAGCTCATTGACTTAGCTTGTTTTGAACCAACTCACCAAGGGGAGAGTAGGTGTTCTTGACCAGAAAACATGAAATTACTTATGGGAAAAAATAAATAATATATGTTCCTATGGAGATGATAGAAACTTTCTTCTCTCGGGACCAAAAATTGCTATTTTGGAAACTAGGTCCTAAGAATTGCTATTTTGGTAGTGTACTTTTTCACCTTGTTGCTTACATTGAGGTGTTTCCTTCATGTTTCAGGATTGTCATAGATGTCTTGGGGTCAATTCAAAGCACTTTCTATATTCAGATTTTTTTTTTTTTGCTTTTTTCTTTTTTTTTTCTTTTTGACCCACGTGCCCTAGTTTTTGTTTGTGTGATTTTCATTGTTCTTTCTTCGAGAGGAGTTTTTCTTTTTTGGAAACTTACTAAAAATGGAAAGTGTGAACCAGTGGAATTTGATATTTTTAGAATATGAAATTATGAGTTTCAAATTAATGAAAATTTTTAGATTTTTATGTGTTTTTTTTGGATCTTTGTTCAATTTTCAAGTCAAACCGCTTCCCAGATTGATGACAAATAAAGAAAGAACACCCTAGTGCACAAAATTTCAAATGGATGCCATAAAAATCAGGGAAGTATTTAAAATTTATGTTTCTTTCAGCTTTAAGGCATTTGGATAAGGAATATTTTCTCAAATTTTCAAGAAGATTCAATGTACGGTTTGAGAGATATGAGTAATTTTTGGTTTTTGGACCCTAGGGTTTTTGACAACTCACATTCATGGTTTTTTCTCAGATATCTTTCTTTATTCATGTTTCAAAAATGTGGAATGATGGAAGAAAGGTGTTGAAGGTAGTAGCAATGTTTTGGTAGTAGCAACAATGGTAGGGTGAAGAAATTATGACAGTTGGAGCTTTTATGGACGTGCGTATGTAGGAAGTAGTGGGAGCAGGCAAAAACAACATGACAATGAAAAAACTTTGCATATTTTTAAAGTTGGCAAGGGGTTGAAATTTTATGTATTGATTAAACTACTAGATTGGTTCACATGGTCCAAAAAAATTCTCCCCATCCTGTTGGGCCACATGTTGTGAAGTTATTTGCAATTGAGGATGAGAGGGAGGCTAGGAAAAAACATTTAAAACACCTACCTTGGTCGCATGGGTGAATGAGGGTTTAACGGGGAGAAGGCACATTTTATTGCAACATCCACGCCAAGGCTTGGTGCACTTAGTGAAAAAAGTGTGCCACTCTCCCATTGGTCCAAATTTCAATGTAAAATTTGACTAACTCCTTTAGTCATACCTTGGGGAGTAACTTTTTGAGGCCATAACTTGAGTTCCGGAGGAGTTTTTTGACACTTATTTATATGATTTTGCATGAAAATGGCCTTTTGAATCCAATAGTGTGGTATCATCTCTTGATTATTATATTTAATCCTAAAAAATATGCTTTTTGTTTTAGCTCGAGGTTATACACGCCAAAAATAGGTTGTAGGTAGAGTGCGCCTAGGTGTTGTGAAAAATATGAAATCACCATATTGTAGGTATCTAAATAATATTTTTGAATATATTTTGTTTAGATCCTAAATCCTTATGAAACTTTTGAAATTATTTCTTGAAGCTCAGGATCTGTTTTGGCATTGTGCATTGCTTAAGCCTCCAAGAATCACATTTTTGAAACTACTCTAAAAATTCAAGATCCTCCCATAATATTCTAAAACTGATTGCACAATGTTCTTAGCTATCTCGATACACCTCCTGATATGTTTAGTCCTTTTATTCTGCTCTAGGGGGTGTGTACTAGCTTCAAGAAGATAAGAAAAATAGCCTTTCCTAAGTTTTCCAAAAAGTATGTCTTGATGAATCTTACCTTGGAAGTACTTGAAATGACTAGATACCCGTAAGTCACCTATGGCACACTGACATGAAACAAGGGACTTATTTAGAGAGATGGGATATGACTGACTTAGGGATTACGGTGATATGAAGGAGGGATACAAATGAACTTTGAATAAACGTTTTCAGGTAGGGTATGGTTGTCATGCTTGAAAATTGGGAATTTTCTTGTTGCATATTTAGATGAAAACAAGCAATTTGAATTATAATTATTTGTTTGAGGAGTTTCATTTACCTTTTATTTATTTATTAGGTTATTTTCCCTCACACATGGTGAGTCATCTAACCTTAGTGAGTCATAGATCTCTAGGTTGTCATTAGGAGTTGTATGACGCATGAAAAATTCCGTCATAAAATCTTTCATATGTGTCAATGGGTGTCAATTTATGTCACACATGAGTTACATTCTAGTTTTGAATTGTAACTCCTTTCTCCCTTGTGGAGGTATGATAAGTCCATGCATGGGAGTTACACAACACTTTGCTATATTTACTTTTTTATCTATGATAATGCTAGACCTTTTTCTAGCATGTATAATTTCTTGGTGGTTAATTGCTTGCATATTGCTTGGAGCTACTTCCGTTTCTATTTCATTGATTTATTTTGATGTGCATGCATTCCATCTTGATCCTTGTGCTCACAATATCTCACATGGTATAATAGATGCATTGCTAGGAATTGTGTCACTCATAACATTTGTTTCATACTACTCTCGGTTTCATGATTTCCCTTAGTTCCTTGTATAAGTTTTTAATTTGTATTTGATTTGTGCTTTACTTGCATTAATTTGGTTTAACATTGGTTTTGTGGAGTTTTTTTATTGTTGTTTTGGTGCATGTGCAAGGTGTATAGGAAGTTTCGGGGTTTCTTTGCTAAACTTGGAAATCTACAACTAAACTTGGCAGAAAAATGGATTTGGAGGTATTTATTTTTATTAGGTTCAAGTTTAGTTTGTTTCTCCATTTGGATCTTCTCTAGGCTTCTTGGTTTCTTATCAAACCCTTCTCTCCCCCTCTTGCCTCCTCCATGTCCTCTTAGATTTCACCAAATTTTCATCCTTTGATCTCTCCAAAGAGATCAATGAGCTCTTCAAACATCCTCTCACCATCTTAGCTAAGCCACCTCGGGATTGAATCCTTACCTCTCCCCATTGAGCTCCACGGGTATAAAACAACTCGTGTCCGATCCATGTTTCCTTGTCTCCTTGGACTTGCGTTGTGGATTACTTGTCTCCATCTGGGCTTGACCTATGTGTTTGTGCTTTACATGAGATCTTGGGATAGTTCATTTATCTAATTGGACTCAGTCCTCCTACTAAGCTTTGTTTTGATATCCTGGTTCGATCTTCCACCGAATCACAAAAAGCTCCCTGAGAATGGCATCCCACTCGACCCATTATTCCCCGTGTCTAGCTACCTTGCAACCTCGTGACCATGATTTACTCGTTGTTTTGATTGGCTTGGCCCCCTATTATATCCTCCATATCATTGCGATTCCTATTCTAGCTCATTTGAATTTTCATCTCCTTGTTGTGACCTTCTTAGCTCGTTTCCTCCTTATTTGAGCTTGCTTGGAGATCATCTACCTTCTAGTATGACATTACAACCATACATTATGTTTTTCGTTAAAACCCACCGACCTATCTCGGTTAGTCACCTTGGCTCACTCGTCGAGTTGAGTCTATTGGAATTCCTATAGCCCCACACAAGCCACATGGCCTTTTGCTCTCATTCGACCATTTTTAATTTTTTTCCTCCTCCTTTTTAACCCGCCTTTTATTTTATTATAGTTTTGTTAAATCCTTTTAACCTAAGTATTTTATCTTAGCATTTCTTAAGTTAACTTAGGTTACATTATAACTTAGCTTATATTATTTTTAATTAAGGGTAGGGTGTTTTATCTTAAAAGGAAGGAAACTTAATTTCTCAATCAGCGATCAATCATTAGGGGCTCGCTAATTTTTTAAATTATACTATTTTATTTTTTTAATCATTTTTGGAAAATTAAATTCATTGGGGAAATTATTAAATTTTAGTGTTGTTGGGATTTTCTCTAACGCGTGCTTATGAAGGGGATTGTCATTTTCTAAAGGACCTTTTTGGATTTTTTTCGCTAACATGTCTTTAGAGGATATTGTGAAGGTATTGGACATTTTAAAAGGTTTATAGTGCATTTCAAGAGGTTTATTCACATTTCGGGAGGCTATCAACCCTTTCAAGAGTTTTTTTCTTTATAGTGCTCTTATTATTGCTTGTAAGTTAGTGAGTGTGTCCACCACAACCTTGTGGAAAGGGATCCCCCATCTGCAATGTGAGATGTTATTTCTCACACAAAACTTTGTATTTCCCCTTTTCACTTGCTTTCAAATTTATTGTGCTTATTACTATGAAGCTGTTTCAATGCTACAAATGAAACTTATTGTGGTCTCCAAACTTGTGCAATTTTTCACCTATTACAAGGTGAGTGGCCAACTATTTCACATCACATGAACACACCTTATTGTAATCAACACACTATTTATAAAATTCTGCCAACATCGGGTTAAAATTATTTTTTTGGGTTGTTGTAATCACATACAAATGCATTTTTGGATGAGTCTGACATCCATTTGAGTGTGTTTTTCCTTGTGAACCTATTGTAAGGATTTATCTTATTTGTGGATACACAATGGAGGATGTTATTTCTAGAATTGAGCTTCATAGCCTCTACCAATTATACTTGGTAGGGATAATTATGCATCAAAATGTTTGAGTATGGAACACTATCTTAATTATAAATGCCTTTATCCTTTTTTTGAACAAGCACCTTCTCCTAGTGATCCATATCAGCTCAAAGACTGGCTCAACATTTGCAACAAGGTTCTTGGTCATTTGTTGATGCACGTTTCCTTTCCTCTCCACAATCACATGGTAGACATACATTTTCATCAAAATGTTTAAAGTATTCCTTAATCTTTATTTGGGAACCCTTCGAGAGATTGTAGTTCTACACTTCTTCTTCGATACTACCGTATCTACACCCACTTCATGTGATGATAGTTCGCTGATATATATTTTCCTATTCATATTCCTGATGATGAGGATTGTTCTTCTAGTTCTGATGACAAGAGTATTGATGAGGATACCTCTCCTCCCTCTCTTGGTCACCCTTTAGAGAATGTTGAACCTCCTCCTTACTCTCCCTCCTTTGAAGATCCATCAAAGACCAGGGAGACATGTTCCTCACTTTAAACCTTCATTACATCTACCTCCTTTCCACAGTCATTGTACGAGGCATCGTTTATTCCTCTCACTTCTTGTGTTGATGATACATTCCTATCAGAAATTAATATTCTTTTTGGTGAAAAAAATATTTTGGGACAAGTTTCATCGAACCTCAATTGTCTTTTCACAGAGTATACTTGTGTTGTAATATAGGGAGTTATTCTTCCTTCTACATATCCTTCACATATTTTTACTTCAAAGGACTCCATCTCCATTAATGGGAGTCACCCTTCTGGGATTTTAATCACTTATGCTATTTCAAATATTATCATTGATCCATCATGCATGTGGATCATCATTCTACCATTGTGAGGGTTGTTGTTCCTTCACTCCATATGGAAATTCCTTCCACGAATGATCCATACCCATACTTTGACAATTCTACTTTAGTGGAATTACCTTTAGTTCTTGAGAACCTATTTTCCAAACCTATGTCACATTTCAGTTGTGGACCAACTTCAGAGTTCTTCATACCACGCCTTCGGTTTCCCTTATGGAGTGGGAAAATTTTATGTACATTATTTATGTTCTTCATAAGGGTAGAAAAATTTTCTATGCAAATGAACCTTCTTGAGTCAATAGGAAGAAGAACACATCATTGACACTCTTCTTCAAGACATCATATAGTTACATACTTTAGATCAAGTTGCATGCTTCTTTACCAAACCCTTCATTAAAGCCAAGTATATTCAATTTTACTCTCTTCTTGGGGTGAGGTATATATATTGGTGGAAGTGTGATCATTTGATGATGGATTCACTATGGTGAAGGAGATGGTCATGTGTAGCAAGATCCAAACAACAAGATCTAGATGATAATATGAAAACCTAAAAGGATGCAGATGCATATGATTCATTTCTAGTTCTTGAGATGTACTACTTCCCCATATAAACAATAAGGGGTAAATGTTAAGGATTAACATTTATATGGAATATTCTTGGGTGGTATTTACTATAGAGTTAGTATGGTAAGCTAGTGGTTATATTGGTTAGTTTACTATACAAATATATTGTTAAATAGTTAACAATATATCTCATGTTAGTATAGTTTTAGTGAGTATTTATAAGATCCTTAATAGGATTCCTATTTTATAGGGAATGATTATTCCTATATATGTGTATCTTTTGGAATAAAATAAAATGAAAGAAGATTATTCTTGTC
Organism: Taxus wallichiana var. yunnanensis; assembly: GCA_018340775.1. Lineage (NCBI taxonomy): Eukaryota > Viridiplantae > Streptophyta > Pinopsida > Cupressales > Taxaceae > Taxus > Taxus wallichiana. Next base: position 516,594,055 of record CM031242.1, on the reverse strand, counting down.
TTTATTCTTTGCTATAAATTTTGTACCAAATTTAAAAAAATGTGTACCATGAAATTATAAGGAGATGGAAGGATAAGGATCCTAAGGGTGACCTTTGCGTGCATGAAATGATAATGATGTTTGCATGTAGTTACTTAGAATAACTTCTTTGACATAGTGTTATTGATATTTACTTCATGGTTGCTTGTGTGCTTTTCCTTTGTTGGGATATGATAAGACCTATAAAGGATAAAAAGTGTAGTCAATACTCTAGGTAAATGCAATTGAACTTTAAATTGAAAATAATGTAAAATGGAAATGTGTATTTGGAAAAAGCTAAACTAAGGGGTTATAGTACACCTAAAATGTTGTAAAATAAAGAGATATAAATTTGTTCCTACTTGTAGACTTGATGCTGAGGAGATGGTGGGAATAACATGAAGGATTTGGGAGTGTTGATGCCAAAATAGGGATTTGAGCATCTCGGTGCTAAATTTCACATTTAGGCATTGTTATCCATGTTTCACCCCAGGAAAAAATATTGGATCAGCCATGACCCCGCATAGAAAGAACCTAAGAAATCACGTTCAAATCTTGCAAGCGAGTCACGCCGAAGGACTCAACAATAGAGTGGTGGGGCCTCACGAAAGACTAAACGACCCTATCTAAGAAGAAGAACGAAGAGAAACGACTCTATCAAGTGAATCCATGTCTTAAATCTATTTAATAGGTTACAGGTGGGCTCGAAATAGAATAGAAGGGTCGGGAGAAGGAGAAATAGTGTCAAAGAAGCTAGAGGCTCAAAGAAGAAGAAACAACGAAAATTCAAAGTATTTGGGCTCAAAAAGCTCGTAATCGAATCCAAACATTGACTAAGTATGGAGGAACAAGTGGAGGCAGCCACGTGTCGGACGACGCTTCTTCAAAGTTGAATCCAAAAGGGAGGATCAAACAAGTCTTTGGGTCTCCACATGTCCCAAGCCAGCGAAACGAAGGCGTATTCAAAGCTAAAAGTCAAAGACAGAGCAGACAGGCAAGCCTAAAAAGGATAAGTATAGAAGTGCTTGCTAGAGAGGTAGCCTTGTGTCACTCTACGCACATCCAAGGGTAAATCCTAAGAAGGTTTTTAAGTGAGTGGAGAGCCTCCATGCATCCCATTTCAAAAGGGATAGGGTCGGGTTGAATAGTCAAACAATGAGACAGACCAGCAGAAGGTGCCAAGTGTCCAAATGACACTAATTCAAGAGCAGAATTGAAGAGAGGTTTCCAAACAAGTGTCGGTGCCGTTGCACATCCCTGGTCAAGATATATGACCCCACCGAGCAAGGGACTTAGCCAAAAATATAAGGAAATCAAGCAGGTCGTGGAAGAAGCCATGTGTCAACCCCATGCCACTCCAAAAGTAAAATATAGAGGCCAACCTCAGACATGTGCCAAAGCACTCCACGTGTCCAATTTCAAAAAGGGGCTTGTTTTTGAATTGGTTTTCCCACCTATTTTGTATAGACTGACCTAAATTTCAAATGGCCATATATTTCGACTCGGGGCTTGAAATCTAGAAGATATGACACCATTGGAAATATATCAGCGTCGTCCATGCCATGGAGATCTGAAACTTTAATTTTGGAGAGGTTAGGTGGGGAGAAAATGGAGAAAAGTCTTCGGGCCTTTAATACATGATCTTTTTCCCCAACAACCAGATTAGATTTGATCTAATCCACAATTTTCTACTCTTTCAAGTCTTGAACCGATAGAATTGATGCGGTCAAGACAAATTCGGGGCATATTTTGTAAGAGGCATTGATGGCAGTGGTTGGGCTCCAAACTGGTTTTCCCACTTCTCTCTCCTTCTCCCCTCTATGTTGGATCTATAAAAGCAGGCTCGGGACTTGTTGAAAAGGGTTGGACATTCTTTTGTTTTTGTAGGCTCCCCTTTCCTTTTGGTAAAGGAATTCATGGAGTTCGGACCTTATTTAAATTATAATACACTTCCTACCTTTTGACGATTTATAATGCATTGTATCGATCTACGAGCAATAAAACACATTTTGATTTATTTTAGATCCTTTCTTATCTCCATTGCTCTCATCTGGTCTTCCATTACAAATTTGGTTACCTGTGCTTGATTATTGTATGCATTATGTTGGTTTGTGTCTATCAGCAAAACTAATGTTCATAATTCCTTCTGCATCACCTTATAGTTTAGTTTTGATTTATTGTATCCCTTTTATCCCTATCTACTCGGTAAAACTTAGATTAGGTTTAGGAATACGTCCTTTACAAGTTTTCATGCATGCACCTAAACAGAGGAATAGGAACTAGCCTTTAATCTGGAGATTTTTCCCATTTGCAAGTTCCCACACTTTGGGAAAACTCAATGTTATGCGGATCACACCGAATGACTCGCTTTAGAAAATTAGATCGATAACTCATTTGGGGGTGCTGTGATTTTACACTAACAGTTTTAGCATGCCCAGTGGGACAAGAAGTCTCCATCTTTATTATAGTAAGATTGATGTGCAATTGTTGTGATTCTAACTTTTAAGAATTTTTAAAATTGTGCATATGGCTACTCCAAAAGAGACAAATCCATTGGTTTTAGCAGTCCAAGCTTGCCAAGTTCATGAGAAGAATACAAACAAGGTCAAGAACTAGAGAGGAGGGATAATTTGTGCATCTGCATTTGTCTCCAGATAGAAGGAGAAGAGGAAAAAGAGCCTAGAGGTCTCCATCTCCACCAAACAGAGCCTTATCAACACCTCCTCCTAGTAGGCCATTCTTTCAACCAAGAAGGGTTCTCAGGCCAATTAGGATGGCACAACCAAATCCTTATGTCAATTTCACTGGTAGCATCCCACTCGCTCTTAATGCACAAAATCCAGTCCCAGTGGCAACATTAAAGAGCATCCCATATTTCATTGGAGAAAACCAGAATTCTCCTGGTGACCACGTTCAAGACATTGCAAATGTCTGTACAATCCATGAGATCACTGAGATGGACATTACAGTCAAGTTACTAGCCTCTTCACTTAAGGGTAAATCTTCACAATGGTTTAGGAGCCTAGCAGCAAGCTCTATTCAAACTTGGGACCATCTGTGCAGAGCTCTTCATGACTAGTTTGGAGAAAAGGGAGATAACCTATCCTTGTTGGAACAATTGACAACAATCAAAAGAGCTCCTAATGAGAAATTGATAGATTTCAACCTTAGATTTCAAAGGACATGGGACAGATCCCCAAAGAACAATAAAGCCCATGAAGAAGGTTTCTTCTTATACTTTCTTAGAGCTTTAAATTCTGATATTGCTTTAATGATTCAATCAATGGGAGGAAGAAATTTACTTGTAGCTTATAGCCTTTCCATAGGATCTAAAAATTGTTTAATCCAGGCTGGCAAGCTTGCTCCTAGGCCCTCTATGCATCTATACCCCGAATTAGGAAACCCAAGTACCATCTAGACACCCACATTAGCTCCTATACCTACTCCTAGGAATCAGAGTTCAACCGAAGCCTCCACCTCATCCTATAACACCTCAAAAGAGCTTCAAGAAGTTATGAAACAACTTTAGAACCTAGGGAATGCTTTAGTAACCATCAAGAGAAAGCAAGTTCGAACTCTAGAAAATATCAGCCTCAAGCTCAAGTGTCAGGCTAGACCCCGTATCATCAAAATAGACCACCATCTCAGATTTGTCAAATCAAAGTCAAAACCAAGGACAACCTCAAGCTACTAGACATTTTAGGTCATATGATCCAAACACAACTTCAACATCAAGGGAATTGGTTCCAACACAAAACAACATGGCACAAGAATATGATTGGTGTTTCCCATGCAATCAGCCACATAATCAATCAATGTGCTTCAATGGTGCACTAAACTAGGCCTTGATGGTACAGACCACTGGTGTGTCACAAGAATCTAGCCAAGAAGAAAATCAGTAGTAAGGAGCTCAGCAAGAGGCATCTCCAAGTGAAACTATGCTTGTCAATTGGTAAGTTGAAGACTTATGTGGAATGAATTAGTTCCCTTCTCAAAGTGTAGCTGCCAATACACGGTCCAAGAAGAGAAATATTGGAGAAGGAAAATCACCAAACTTAGGTAATCCTCAATCCTCCATTACTCCACAAATTATTGGCCCTCAAAATGCAACTCCCAATATGCAGAGTCAATCTAAGCCACCTTCCAAATCCACTCAGGCACCGGTTGTAACAACCCATGTGCAAGAGAAAATGTGCTAGGGAAGGGGTAGCAGAAGGATAGCTCATTTAATATCATTGAGAAAATGAAGAAGACAAATGTGAACATTTCACTGTGGGAGTCACTGGCCATTCCAGGATAGAGGGATTTGTTGCAGACTGCCATGGCCAATTGGTCAAGCTCAAACAGGCCCCCTAGCTAGCAAGAGAAAGTGTTTTCCAATGCAACTCAACCTAAGGGAAACCATGGAGGGCAACAAGGTAAGAATATGAAGCCTCCTCCATTCTATGTTTCATTGATCATTGGGGACAAATTGGTACATAATTGCATGATTGATTCGGGGGCAAGTAGTTCTGTAATGCCTAAACAAATAGCTGATCAACTGGGTCTTCAATACAAAGTCATCTCCAAAGGGGTAGTGCAATTGGATGGGACAATAGTGACAACTGTTGGATTCATCAAGGATCTGAGCCTCACATTACATGCCTACCCCAATGTGACTGTATTGCAGAACGTATCAATCATAGACTTGCCACCACATTTTGCATTGTGTTTGTCCATGGTTTTCATTGCCAAAATTGGGGGCTATTTGTCTGCTGATTGGTCACATATGCTTTTTAGAACAAGGTATGGAGCCAAGGCCACAATTAGATCTGAGCCCATTTCGATTATCATATTGAGTCTTATGTGCCTAGCCCAATCAATGCCAATTGTTTAGCTTTTGATCAAGAAGACCTCCTAAGCACTTGTGAAGCTAGATACCAAGGTGGGGTGTATCCCAGACTTGACTCTTGACAAATGGGCCAAAAAATACATGATTTTGACCCCTATAAGGAGATGGAAGAATCTGAGCTAGGAGTCTACTATCTGCATGAAGAGAATCATCCTCTTCCTGACATCATTAAGCTAGAATACAAAGATGAAAATGAAGTATGGCAATTGTTCTTTGATGGCTCGAGGAGTAGACAAGGAGCCGAGAGGAGGAGCTATGATTGTGTCCCCCAAGGTATGAAATATTATTCAGCCTTCAGATTTCAGTTTTCCTACTCAAATAACACTGTTGAATATGAGGCTTTGGTCCATGGTCTTCATTGGGAAAGGAAACGAGGAATCAAGAACTTGCAAGTTTTGGTGACAGTGAACTAGTTGCTAATCAAGTCAGAGGACTTAATGCTATCAAGAATGACCTACTCAAGAGCTACAAGAGTAGGGTATGGGATCTCATTGAGGATTTCAAAGCCTTCAACATTGTGTCCATACCCAGGAAGAAGAATGAAGCTGTTGATAGGCTTACAATAGTTGGAGAAAAATTTGATGTGGTTGACAACATCAAGAGAGACAAAGGATAGCCACATATCCATGTGATTGTGATGCTAGAAGTGTCGATAACAATACATACTTGGCATGTGTTTGAAAATGATCAATAGATCATAAATTTCTTGCGTAAGAGGAAGCTAAATTATCACTAGGAATAAAAAAAATTAGAGCAAAAATATAGAGATCAAGTAAGTACAAGCCTACATACAAACAAGCTTCCCAATGGTTTGGTGATGTTGGAATCTATATTCAATCCTAATGATCAGTTTGAAAAGAGAAGGCTAACATATAGATCAAAGGAGAAAATTTAGAGTTAATTCTAGTTGGAGAAGGCAAAACACCTCAAATTGGCAAAGTGGACACTGAGCAAGAAAGGTATGAATTCATGTAACTTTGCCAAGAGTTTATAGATGTATTTTCTTGGAGCTATGAAGACCTTAGAGGGTTCAATCCGAAGCTAGCACAACACACAATTAAACTAGATCTAGATGCTAATCCCATCAGGTAAAAGTAGAGACCAGTTAATCCAGACATTAAACTCTGTGATGAAGAAAGAGCTAAACAAGCTGATAGAGGAAAGTATTATATTTCCAATCAAACACTCAAGCTAGGGTTGCAAACTTGGTCCCAGTCAGGAAGAAGAATGGAGAGATTAGGTTGTGTGTAGACTTTTGAGACTTGAATAGAGCATCTCTTAAAGACCACTACCCACTCCCCTCAATGGAGCAGATTTTGCAAGTGGTGTTTGGATCAAAGAGATTCTCCCTCCTAGATGGCTACTCAGGGTATAACTAGATAATGGTGAAAGAAGATGATCAATTCAAAATGGATTTCACCACCAAATGGGGCACCTATGCCTACAGAAAAATGCCATTTGGATTGTCTAATGCTTGGAGCCACTTTCCAAAGGGCAATGGATATGGCATTCAAAGGGTTGATCAACAAAATAGTACTGATATATCTGGATGACATCACTGTGTTCTCCAAAAATGCAGCAGATCACCTTTTTCACCTAAGACAAGTATTTCAAAGATGTAGGAGATTTGGGGTATCATTGAACCCTAAAAATGCATATTCTTGGCCCATGAGGGGAAGGATTCTAGGCCATATTGTGTCAAAGGAAGGTTTGGAAATTGACCTAGAGAGGGTTGAAGCAATAAGAGCATTGCCATTACCAAGCCATAAGAAATCTCTTCAAAGCTTCTTAGGAAAGATTAATTTTGTCTGCAGGTTTGTACCAAACTTTTACTGCCCTTGTCAAGTCAATAACGTTGATGTTGAAGAAGAACTTGGCATTTAGGTGGACAACTAAAGGAAGAGAAAGATTTGAGGCCATCAAAGAAGCTATATCACAAGCCCCAACTCTTGTGAATCCAAATTTCTCTAAAGACTTCATACTATATGCCTTTGGTGGCAATGACACAATTTCGCAATCTTAGTACAACAGAACAAAGAAGGTACAAAGCAACCAATTGCCTTCTTCAGCCAAGGTCTAGAAGATTATGAAGTGAGATAATCCTTCATCAAAAAGCATGTCCTTGCAAGTGATAAAAGGGTTAAAGAAGTTTAAACATCTGGTTTCAAACAATAAAATCTAACTGTTAGTCTCCCATGCAGAGTTAAATACTTCCTTCTTAGTAAGGATCTGAATGAAAAACGTGCAGGATGGATCACTCGTGTCATGGAGTATGACATTGAGATCAAGGTTACTAAGCTGGTCCATGGGAAGGGATTGTGTGAACAACTAGCCTCGAGTCAACAAGATGAAGCAAGCGGTGAAAAGGAAGCTATTTTTGTCCTATAAAATAGTCAAGAGGAAGAAAATGATGATGTGCCCACTCCTTGTTGGACTCAAAATATTATGCACTTCCTACAAACAGGCCTATGCCCTCATGAGATGAGTAAAGCAAAAAGGAGACATTTCAGACTACAAGCCATCCCATATGTTCTTATTGATGGTGTCTTGTTCAAAAGGGACATCAATGGCATTCTGTTAAGATGCATTGGGACAGATCAAATTGAGAGAGTGTTACAAGAATTCCATGTTGGAGCAGTTGGAGGCCATTTTGCTCCACGGTGACAACACTCAAGATCATGAAGGTGGGTTATTATTGGCCCAGGGTGTTTAGTGACTGCTATGCATGGATCAAAAGGTGCAAGAATTGTGCATTCTTCAAAGGCAAAGAAAAGCTAGCAACACTTCCATTGCACCCAATTTCAGTTGACCAGCCATTCATGCAATGGGGATTGGACTTCATTGGAGTCATCAATCAAAATTCAAGCCAAGGCCACAAATGGATTCTGACAGCAACATACTATTTCACCAAGTGGACCGAGGCAGTGGCACTCAAAGAAGCTAATGAGTCTAGCATACTAGATTTCTATGAAGGGATAGTAACCATATTTGGAGTGCTAGCCACCATTATATTAGACAATGCATTGGCATTCATAGGTTCCAAGATCACAAAATGGGATGTTAGGAACATGATTTACTTGAGCACTTCATCAAAATATTACCCTCAAGGTAATGGCCAAGCTGAGTCCACAAACAAGAACTTGTTAAGGATTGTCAGAAGAACCCTTGATGAAAATCAGAGAACTTGGCACACAAAATCAAATCAGCCTTATAGGCTGATAGGACAACACCGAAGAGATCTATAGACAACTCTCCATTCATGCTTGTCTATGGGAAAGAGGTAGTGTTGCCTATATCACTTGAGTTACCAGCATTGGAACTCATGAAGCAAAGTTGGAGATGTCTGAATTTGAACCAATGGAGGCCAAGTATGAAGAGCTGATGGAATTGGAAGAAACTAGAGAGCATGCACTTCAAATAATGGAGAAGGATCATGTCTCAATCAAGAGATGCTTTGAAAAGAAGGTAAGAACAAGGAACTTCTAGGAAGGAGACCTAGTTTTGAAATGGGATGCAGATCGGGAAAACCGGAAGGCATTCCAAGTTTGATGCCATTTGGAGTGGCCCCTACATGGTCACAAGATGTAAAAGTAGCAATGCTTTCCAATTGTCTACATTGGATGGTGAAGAGTTACAGATTCTAATGAATGGAATCTATCTTAAACATTGCTACTAGAAGGAAAGTTCTCACCTTGTACATATTAGTTTAATTTCTCATTCCTCTAAGTGCTTGTGCACATTTCCTTGTTGTAGTTTAGGTTGATTTTTTCCTAAGTGCTTTGCACACTCTACATGTTCTACTTGGAGCATGTATGATTTAAAATTTTGTATATAGTTGTGGTGCTATTTTGTTTCTCTTGTGCAATCCATTTAGAGACAGATGAAGCCCTGGGTCAAAGCAATTTTCTACTCTCAGAAACCATCGTTTCAATATTTCTTATGAAAATTGAGAGTGCAAACAATCGGGCTTGTGAATCAGAGGCAGGATCAGTATCAGACTTCATTCTTAACTCCATGCCCAATGGATAGACAAGGTAATTGGTCTTTTCATCTAGCAGTCAGATACCCTTGTGAGTCACCAAATTGTTATCCATATTTCACCCCTGGGAAAAATATTGGATCAGCCACGACGACCCCGCATAGAAAGAACCTAAGAAATCACGTTTGAATCTTACAAACAAGTCATAGAAGGACTCAATAATGGAGTGGCGGGTCCTACGAAATACTAAACGACTCATGTAAGAATACAAAGAAGAAACGACTATGTCGAGTGAATCCATATCTTAAATCTATTTAACAAGTTATAGGTGGGATCAGAAATAGAATAACAGGGTCGAGAGAAGGAGAAATAGTGTCCAAGAAGCTAGAGGCTCAAAGAAGAAGAAATGACAAAGATTCAAAGTCTTTGGGCTCAAAACAACTTAGAACAAGTCCAAAAATTGACTAAGTATGGAGGAACAAGTGGAGGTAGCCACGTGTCAGTACGACACTTCTCCAAAGTTGAATCCAAAAAGGAGAATCAAACAAGTGCCGGGTCCCCATGTGTGCCGCCTGAAATGGAGGCGAGTCAAAGACAAAAGTAAAAGGTGGATAGGCGGGCTGAAAAAATGCTAAGTATAGAAGTGCTAGTGGAGCCAGCCATGTCATCGGCTTTATTTGCATCAAGGCTAAATCCCAAGTAGGTTTCTAAGTGAGTGCAGAGCCTCCACATGTCCCGTTTAAAAATGGACGGGGGTCGAGTTGAATAGTCAAGCAATGAGATAGAATGCGGAAGGTCAAGTCTCTAAATGACACTAATTCAAGAGTAGAATTGAAGAGAGGTTTCCAAGCAAGCGCTGCTGCGTGTCCCTGGTCAAGATATATGACCCCACCGAGTAAGGGACTTAGCCAAAAATATAAGTAAATTGAGTAGGCTATGGAAGAAGCCATGTGTCAGCCCCATGCCACTCCGAATAAAAATGTAGAGCTACCCTCGGACATGTGCTAATGCTCTACATGTCTAGTTTAAAAAAGGGACCCATTTTTGAATTGGTTTTCCTGCCTATTTTGTACGGACCCGACCCAAATTTCAAATGGCCATATCTTTCGACTCGGGGCTCAAAATCTAGAAAATCTAACACCATTGGAAAGATCTCGGCCTCATCTACGCCATGGAGATCTGAAACTTTAATTTTGGAGAGGTTAGGTGGGGAGAAAATGGAGAAAAGTCTTTGAGCCTTTAACACATGATATTTTTCCCCAAAACCGGATCAGATTTGGTCTAATCCACCATTTTCTCCTCTTTTGAGGCACCGAACCAGTAATTGATGCAGTCAAGATAGATTTGGGGTTAGATTATGCAAGAGGCATTGATGGTAGTGGTTGGGATCCAAACTAGTTTTCCGCTTCTCTCTCCTTCTCCCCTCTGTGTTGGATTTATAAAAGTAGGCTTGGGGCTCGTTGAAAAGGGTTGGACATTCTTTTGTTTTTACAGGCTCCCTTTCCTTTTGCAAAGGAATTCATGGAGTTCAGACCTTCCATTTTAATTCAATACATACACTTTTGCCTTTTGTGCTGCTTTTTTAATGCATTGTATCAATCGCAAAGCAATAAAACACATTTGTGATTGATTTTAGATCCTTTCTTGTCTCCATTGCTCTCATCTAGTATTCCATTACAAATCTGGTTACATGTGCTTGATTATTGTATACATTTTGTTGGTTTGTGTCTATCAACAAAACTAATGTTCATCATTCCTTTGGTGCATCACCTTGTAGTTTAGTTTTGATTTCTTGTATCCCTTTTATCCCTGTCTACTTGGTAAAACTTAGGTTAGGTTTAGGAATAGGTCCTTTGCAAGTTTTCACACATGCACCTAAATAGAGGAATAGGAACCAACCTTTAATCTGGAGAGTTTTCCCATTTGCAAGGTCCCACAATTTGGGGAAAACTCAATTTTATGTGGATCACACCGAATGACTCTACCTTAAAAAATCAGATCGACAACTCATTTAGAAGTCTTTGTGATTTTGCACTAACAGACATCCTGTCACCACTAAGGGAAAATGTATTGGGAGAGCGGTCTATTTTTTCCTCCAACTGTTAATGCTTTTCCATGAATAACTACCACTACAAATGATCAAAAACCCAATTTGTAGCTTTCCTCGGGTGAAACATTTTCCAGGACATATTGTTGTCCTACATATGTCATAGGTGTCATTCCCTTAATTAGTTCTTGAGTAAGTAGTTAGATTTATTAGTAATCTGATTGAAATCTGAAATTGGATGTGTAATTGTTGAAATTGGAGAAGCTTATAACTATGCAAATTGCTGAAACTACTCTTTGAATATTTTCCCCTAGGATAGAAGTGCCTATGTGGGACACTAGCACCCAGAATTCATGTCTCTTCTAGGAACTTATGCCCAAGATGTAAATTTTGGACATGTATATTTATGGCCTTATTATGTACTTGATTTGTGTTTTGATCATGTTATATATGTTTTGTAACTTCTTTCATGAATAATTTGGAAGGGTGAAAAGGTTCAACCAATGTTTCCTCCACTTGTTTGGGGTGTATGGGATGAACACAAGTGAATGGAGACCAAATGAAAAATGTTGAAACCAATATTTATATATAAGATATGGATTCCTATACAAGGAATAAGGATTACACATAGTAGTTTCCATGGCACAAATAAAATAATTGGAAAATGCTAACGTAGAAGTGTTAGTGGGAAACAAACAGTGCACAAAAAAAAAACAAGTAGTAAAAACATATAGGAAAAAAACAAACAATGTCACAAGATAATTAAAGCCATCAAGGCTTGTGTAAATAAGAAAACAAGAAAACATACGGCATATCCTGCAAATAATAGGAAATAAGAGACAAACAAATAAAATAACCATGATTAGAAGGAGTCCTACAAGGAAAATTCTACACATGAAGCACCATTAGCATGTTAGGAAAGGTAAATAGTATGCCACAATGTAATATATAAATATAGGAATGAAAATGTGAAATATTGCAATGATAAAACTTGATAGTAAGTGGGAAAAGGTAGATTCCCTAGAATCCTTAGTGTGATTGGTAATGGATAAGACGAGGCATCATACATCATGTAAAACCTGTAAGTGACATGAATTCACCTCAAGATACCATGTGAACATGCATGTGTGTATGAAAAATGATAAAACATACTAGGAACCGTAGTAACATGATAAACAAAGGTGTAACATATAGTAATATAAGGAAGAAAGAGTACATCTAATCAAGATCTAAGTAAACATATTTTTGGATTTTTAATTATAAATATGTGAAAGAAAACAACTATAAGGGAAGAATAAGGACGCCCCAAAGTGTGTGATTGTGCAATGTGAGTTTCATGTATGAATGCCCTTAATAGTTAAGTATGGACCAAGAACAAGAGTGAATCATCGGGTGGTCTAGGGAAATAAGTGTTAGTGTGAGTGGTATTTTCCATATTTTATTTATTTATTAGGTGTATTACCACCTCACTAGGTGAGTCAGATCACTTAGGTGAGATCATAGATCATATGTGTCATAGGATTTATGACAGATTTCCATCATATGTGTAAGTGTGTGTCATATAGGAGTTACATTCCATTTCCGGAAAGTAACTCCTCTTCTCCATCATAGAGGTATGATGAGTTATGCATGGGAGTTACACAACACTCCTTATATGTACCCCTTGTTCTTGATCTATGAGCATGGAGACCTATTTTCCTTAATGCATGCACATTTTCTCATGGTTGAGTTCTTTCTTTGATCTTAGAACTACTTCATTTATCAATTTGAGTGCATCTCCTTGATGTGCATGGATTCCTTATTGATCATTGTGTTTCCTCACTCCATCATGGTATCAAAGCTCATGGATCAAAATCATCTCTCTCGCTATGGTTGTTTCTTATTACTCTTTGTTTTGTAGTTTCATGTGCAAGTTCCTCAATACTTGATTTTTGCTTCAAATACATTTTTTGGGTCTTGGATAGTGTCTGTGGGTTGTGTCCCTTGTATACGGAGTTAAAGAAAAATTCAAATTTCAAAGGTGCAGGTTTTGAGTTTTACAAGAGGACAAAAAGTTTGTTTTAAGGTCCTAACTTGGCTGACTTTGAGGAGTTAGTAACCGAGATGTCCCTGACTCATTTGATAGCTCGTCGTAGTTTTTCTCGGCCTTTACACTCACCATTGACTCAGTTCATAACACCCATCTATCCATCCTTGCATTGGTTTTTTCCTCTATATTTTTTCACTCGTTGGATTGCCCACCTAGTCTTCAACTCACATGCATTGTTTACTTTTCCTTGAGCTCGTGCGTCCATTGGTTTGTGTCTCTAACTAATTTCCCACTTGTGCATCCATTCATCCTTACATCATTTTGCATTTCAACTTGTGGCATCGTCATCCCTTTTCCCCTCTTGAGCTTGCTAGCTATGTGTGTAGCTTTGACATGTCCCACTCTGGCATTTTTAACCTTGCCCGCAAATGAACCATCACATGACTATTACCCTCTCTACCCATGTCGAATCTCCTTAGCATAACAGATAGTCCATTAATCTACCTTTCAATGGCTCATCCCAGTCTTTGGCATGTGGAATCATACTTGCCACATAGGTTCCTACTCAATGGTTACACTCGACACTCAAAACTTAACACGGGAAGACTTGCGACTAAGCGTCGACGACACGTTTCGTCTCTAGTTCAACTTAGTCAAAGTTCTCATCACCTACTCAACTTGACTTGGACACTAACGCTCCAAACATGACTCACCAATAATCCAACTCAACAATCAACTTGCTAGTACACGGCTTGACTGCAGTTATACTGAATTTCACCCCTGGGATCCATTCACTAGTTAGCTCACCGAGATGAGTGACCCCTTCACACCCCAAAGGAAATTTTACTCCCTTCCCCATATTTTATATTTTTAATTTTAGATTAATTATTTTTAATTAATCTTGTAATAAACTAAAATAATTAAATTTTAGGGGGAAAACTATATATTTGGGTGTTATTATAGGCTTATTGGGCCTTCTTTTCTACCACCTTCACCTCATTGTACACACTATTATTCTCTTGTAGGTTAGTGAGCACATCCACCACAACCTTGTTGTAAGAGAGCCCCATTCTGCAATCGGGGGAGGTGTTTATTCATTATGGTTCCCTTATTTCTAATATCTCCCTTGCTCACTTTTATCTGCCATGGATCCTAACATGGTTCCCCTTCTTACCCCATTTAATTATCACAAGTGGAAAAATGTTGTATCTTTCCCTCAAAAAATAAACAACTCTCTAGGAAAACTATGGGATTACAAACCAAACCTACCAATCTGTGTAGAAAAATAAAAATGGTTTGAAAAATGTGATGAAGCCATTGGGTTTTTGTCTCTTTCGTGTCTCAGAACTCGCGCTCCATATTAACATAACTAATTTTTTTGGGAAATAGGATGAAATGAAAGGGCATGAACTGGAAAATGATTTGATTAGCCTCATCCCTAGCAATTTTGACACCCTTCATGAATTCTTCACCAAATTTAAATCTCTTAAATTACAATTGGTAGCTTGTGGAATAGACAAAAAGGAACCATAACTAATACTTTCCATCCTTGCAAAACTTGGTCATGACTATTCTATTTTTGTCTCTATCTTCTATGAAACAAAAAGGGAACTTGGTGTAAGTTGGACTATGCCCTCCTTGATGAGTTTATTGTTGATTTGATTAGGGAACAAGATAAGATGATTTAGAATGGCAAGCTAAAATCCATAGACTCCCATGCTCTTATTGCAAGTCATGAAAAACAAAAGGCTTCAAAAGAGAAGAAACAAAACAACAAGGATCATGAGAACAAAAAGGACCAATCCAACTCTTCCGCTTCCTTTTTTAGTTCTAAATATCTTAAGGAAAAGATTAAATGTGGGTACTACAATGGTAGAAATGATGAAGAAAAATGTTTGAAGAAAAATGTTTGAAGAAAATATTGACCTCCTCACGAGTCTTCTTGAGAAGGAAGAACATAGAAGTTACAGAGTCTATCAAATAATCTTAATCAAGTCATGAATGTTGTAAGGAAAAAGGTAATGGAAAGGAGCAAGTGAAAGAGAAAAAAAGGAAAAAAACTACCAAAGAGAAACCAAAGGGAAGATATTTAGTTGTAGTTGTGTCACCTACTCCTACATGGGTTATTGATTTGGGTGCATCTCATCATATGGCCTCATCAGATATTGAGTTTGCTTCATTAGAGCCATGTGACATGTCTTCTATACAACTTGGTGATAACACTTCTACCTCACATATGGAGCATTGTTCCTTGGATTGGAACAAAACCTTGTCATTTTGAGGATCTTCTTATTCTTCATTTAGTATAGGGTGGCTTGTGATAGGTTCATCTTCTTGAGAGGCTGGATAACACTTCTTATTCTCTCCTTATTCTTAGTTGTTTAGGGGATTTTTCTATCTCTTGTTAATGAATGTTATTCCCACTCAGAGTTTTTCTTCATTACTTGAGATTTTTATTGTATATGGGTACCTCATCGGATTAGTTTTTAAGACCCATTTCTAATTTTATTTGTAGTTTTATGACATGCCTTGCCTCATCCTAGGTTATGATGGAGGTGGGTGTTAGTGTGAGTGGTGTTATGGAAAATCATAACACCCCGAATGCTTGAAACCGATAAATTGGGCGATCACTATGATCTCGCTAGACATGGAGCTATCTTAAAGTGTGGGAATTTGTGGAATGGGATAGTTCTCCCAAGAAGGCCAACTTCCTTTCCTAACCTAGTGCCAACAACTCCAAAGTGCAGAGAGTGGATAATATAACCTAATATATCTCTTTTCCAAAGGGAAAAAGATAGAAGTATGCTTGAAAATGAAACCTACTATAAGGGAAGGTGATGCACCAAGAAAGAGTGTTGAATAAATCTGCAAGCATAAGAGTTAAAAAATCATATTTGAAAAGGGTAGCATAATACCACAGATCAAAACACCTACTAAAAATATAGTTTTGAATTAACAAACCCATTTTAAACCCTGCAATATGAGTATGATAGTGCACAATAAACTTATATGCAATGAAAAGACAAGAATATGCAATAAAACACAAAGGAGGGTTGCAAACATCCATAGATATGGTTTTATTTCTCCATAAAATTGATACAATTCATTACATGAGAGGCCAAAGACATAAATATTACATTACAATATTCAAGTAGATAGGTTTCAACCTCCATAGATTTCTCATAGAAAAGAAAGAAGGGAGGGGCATATGCAAAGTATCCAACCTTTTGACATGAACCCTTTACAATTTATACATGATATTTTAGCATGACGAGAGAATATTTAAAGTTTTTAAGGGTAGTTGGAACACCATGCTTGATTGCATCATCCCATCATGTTGCCCATGTCTTTGGTACTTGGCCAACATGCTAAGAAAATAGGTGTACATGCCTCCATTAATGCTAACTCACCTACCCCCAATATATTTTTTTCCTTTAATTTGAGGTCTATAACCTCCAAAATTACACTTATGATATTTCCAACTTGTATACATTATTTTCCTCTTTCCATCTACTGGTATTTCATGAAAATATGAGCTACAGGGCTAAATATGTGCTCATTTGAATAAGGGGTGCTTTTAGGACATTTGGCTTGGCATGGTTTTGGATTAGCGAGCTAAGTGAGTTTTGTTGTTTCGGATCCTGTGAGCCCTTCTACCTTCCTCCAACAAATTTGAATCACCCCTTTGACCCTTTTTGACTTTATGGGCTTGGAAATCATTTCCCACTTTGAATGCATGACATGATAATTTTGCATTTGAATTGGTTGAGTTGAAACTGTCAAACCTCTAACATCTTATAAGCAACCATTCACTCACCTACCCAACACACTTTAGGAATCATCCAACTCATTTCGGGCTTCCTCATTGAACACCACTCGTTTCCCGATCTCTACGTGAATTGGACCCCTGCATTAGATTTTGGATGTCTGACCCCTCCGAGATGTTTCTCTATACATCAAGATACCCTTCCAAAATCCCTGAAACCCCAAAATTTTGAACTTTGAAATTTGGAGTTCGAATTTCTTGCGCGTTGACTTGCTATCTGCCTTAATAGTATTCATTGGGCTCGGTTCAACATCTGAAACCTTGACAACATGAACCCTGAAGTTGACCCACCTTGTGTGTATTGACCTCCAAAATTTAAACTTTCACCTTTTCGGACCTTACCAGCTTTTCGAGCCCATCAGAATCCTTGTGTTTTATGAAGTTAAAAAATTCCAAATTCTGAAGTTTTTTAACTTTATACCCTATGTTAACTCCTCAAGCCCACATGCTTGTTAGCTCACCCATGTCAACTTGGGATGACCTCTAGATGACACCTCTAACCCCTCTAGTCGACGCTGCAATGTTTCCCCAAGTTCTATGGATTGATTCTGACCAAACTCCCTACCTCGTTATTTCCCACATGACTTGTGAGCTAGCTCGACCGAGACCCTTACGTAATGTCTTTGAGTTGTGGGTTTCCCTCAGCAGCTTGGATTGCCATGCTTTGAGCTCTCATTGTGCACTCAACCCCATTTCTCTTGTACCCAGAGCTATCATTGCTTGCTAGACACTCTAACACTCTCGTAAGCTTGGTGAGTTCGATCCAAGGCCCTTAAATTTATCAATCCAGCATACATGACCGAGAGATTTGCTACAACTCGGTTTTGACCCCGATCTCCATATTCTCCATTGCTTGATCTCACCCGCTTTGCCCGAATCATGTCGGCCTCTCCATTTGCTCGGGGACCAGCTTTGTCGAGTTCCTCATAGTTTCCCGGTCACTTGACCCTTTGTATCAACTCATTAATTTGAGTTCCTCTGCTTGAATTATGTTGAGCTATGTTGGCCTTCCCTTAAGCTCACCACCCTTTTGGTGACCCGGATTTCCGAGCTACTTTCACGAGCCCCATAGGCTTTGTTGACTCATGAGCTTGGCTTACTTTCCCTAGCCTCGATCGTGCATCCTTCAAAAACTCCCAAGACCCTTCTTACATCAACCTTAACCATATTAGCATGACCTTGATGAGATCATTTGAACTATGATTACTCCTGCACCATATGGGATATGTGAGAAGCTTGGTGAGCTAACTTTTAGCTTGGTCCCTTCGGGGCCATTTTTGTAAATTTTAACCTGGATCAAATTTTTGGATTTATTTTGACCGGGAGGCTCATCGAGGCCGAGTGGGATGAATTTTATGCTTGTTGCTTCAAATTGGGTCATTTTCTTGCCTTGACCAAAGTGGGCCCGTAGGGCCCACCTTTCCTCCTTTTCCAAGTTGGCCTTTAGGTTCAAAACCCCGAAGAGGAAAAATTCCTCTTATGAGCTCAATGCTCCTGAAACCATACAATGTGATCCCAAAATCTTGGAAAATACCTATAAATCTAATTTCACCTATCATTGCTGTTTGGTTCCTCAATTCTATCACACCCTATTGTCTATTTTACAGGGGAAAAATGGATAAATTTTTAGTGACTCGCGGGGACATCTGCCTACTACATGTTCATAGAATAGTAGCTCATTGTGTCCATTGGGCACAAAGCTATAACTCAATAGCACGACATCGACTTGTTCCATGATACATGTAAGCCAAACCCCACTTAAGACACTACTGGAACTTGGAACCATTATTACTTGCTCAAATTTTACAACTTAAAAAAGAAAATCTTGAAATTCTCATGAGTGGAAAATTGTTTTGATTTGAAGTTTCATTTTCCCTCTCCACATTCCTGATCTGCAAGACTTAAAATGACTTCCCACACTTGTCACAAAACTTGATTTTTCCATGTATGTAGCATGCCATGGAGTTTTGAGTAAATTTTTCCTGAGTTAGGACATAATGGAACTCTATTAAAATTTGATTTTTCCTTCTTTTGAATATTCCATCTCAAAGCTGCTACTCGGAATGCCACTAAGATGACTACCCAACTCATAAGATGTTCAACTGAACCAGATCCAAAGGACGAGTAAGAAAAAATTTGAGGTTGATCTTCTACTCAAAGCCTAAGAGGATCTTGATTGAATTAGGGAAGGATTATCTATGAGGCTAACTTTATGTCCCGTGGAAGCACTTGGAAGCTCAAACTATGAATGATCTAAAGGAACAAGATAATGAAACTCAGAAGTGGTCCCTAAATTTGATGTTAGTTGTTGTGTGTTTGAAGCCTTTTGAGGATTGCAATTGTTTCCTATAACTTTGAGCTTCTTGTTACAACATCACTTTTCCCAAGAGGCATACTTGAATTGTGCGATGATATAACTAGGAGCAATAAAACATGTGCTTGGAGCACTTAGGGAACCAAAACTACTCTACAATAAGACAATGTGCATAAGCACTTAGAGGAATTTAAAATCCTAAACTAATATGTACAAGGGTGAGAATATTCCTTCTAGTAAAAATGTTTAAGATAGATCCCATTGACCAAAATTTGTAACTCTTCTCCATCCAAATTAGGTATATGGAAATCTTTATTACCTTTACATCTCGTGGCTATGTAAGGGCCACTCCACATGGAATCAAATTTGGAATGCTTTCCTGGCTTAGCCTAATCCGTATCCCATTTCAGAACTAAGTGTCCTTCTTGAAAGGTTCTTTCTTTAGCCTTCTTGTCAAATTTCCTCTTGATTAAGGCTTGATCATTTTCCATGGTTTGCATTACATGCTCTCTTATTTCTTCTAATTCCATCACCTCCACATACCTAGCTTCCATAGGCTCAAATTTTGATAGTTCATTTGTTTCATGAGCTCTAATGCTGGAAAATCAAGTGATATGGGTAGCTTGGCTTCTTTCCCGTAGACTAGCTTGTGGTGGGAGTTACCCGTTGACACTTTTAGTGTGATCCTATCATCCCACAAGGATAATTTGTACTTATTATGCCATGTCCTTTGATTATCATCTAGAGTCCTTATAATGATTCTCAAAAAATATTTATTTGTGGATTCTAATTGCTCGTTACCTTGAGGGTAATAGTTTGAAGAGTTATTGAGATATATCTCATTCTTAATAGCCCACTCGGTGGTCCTTATGCCAACAAACACTAGAGCATTATATCGATATAATGGTAGTCGGGACTCTGAATCTTGTCACTATCCCCTCATAAAATTCCATTATAATAGACTCATTTTGTTCCTTGAGTGCTACCACCTTGGTTCACTTCGTAAAATAGTTCGTTTGCAATTAGGATCCACTTGTGACCTAGGCTAGAATTTGGATTAATGACCTTGATAAAGTATAATCCCCATTATATGAATGTATTCTCAACCAAGATAGGACATAATAGAAGTGTTGTTAGTCTCTCCTTCCCTATGAAGAATGCATATTTTTACACTTCTTAATCCACACATAATAATCTTTGAACAATATGGGCCAATGATACGACTTTCATAATCTTGACAATCTTACCCATGGTACAAAGTGACTTCCAAAGCATCTCCATCATGAAAATCTTATTGCACCTTTTTAATTTGATTTTTACCAATACACCTCAATAGGAATCCATTTGTATCTTTCTTGAACAAAACACCGTCAATAAGCACATATGGAATGACCTGGAGTCTAAAATATCTTATCTTTTTTTTTTTTTTTCTCATTTACGGAGGCACAAACCTGGTTGTAGGAAATGTAACATAGTCAGGTCTAACAAGGGTAGAAACGCTATCACCTACTTGTACTTGATTATCTTGTAGCATAAAAACAACTTCTTCTTCATAATGATTTGCTTCACCATGCTAAATGAAGCCAATTGTTCACATAATCCCTTATCATAGTTTAACTTGGTGACCTTGATTTATATGTCATACTCCATTACTTGGGTGATCCAACCTACCCATTTATCATTCAAGTCCTTGTTCAAGAGGAATTCCTTGACTCTAAAATGGGACACTAACAATTAAGTTCTATTATTTGATTACCAAATGTTTAAGGAGGATAGTGAGTCAAAGGCACGAAAATCAAAACTGAATTTAAGAGTTCAAAATTTCAAGGTTTTGGGGATTTTGGAAGGGCACGTCGATGAATAGTGAAATGGCTTGGAGGAGTCAAACATCCAAAATTATATACAAGGGGGTTAGAATTTGCATAGAATTGGGGAAGCGAGCTAGGGAGTAGGAATGAGGTGGTTTCAAATGATCATACCTCGGGGTTGGTGAACTTGATGATCAAACTAGTTAATGTAAAAAGGGCCACAAAATTCCAGCTCATGGGTGAGCTAACAAGCATACAAGTTAAGTTAAATTTGAGATGGAAATAGTGATTCGATCAATATTCAAAGGTCCTCATGGATGTGGAACGCAAAGAATGGATTGGAAAGATGGCCGAGTCTTCAAGAACACCACATTGGTAGCTTAGAGGTTGAGGTGAACAAGATGACAACCAAATCATCATGGAAGCCAATAATCGAAACGAAAAAACTTGGGGCTTGGTGAGGAATCCCAAAATAGGCTAGGTGATTCCCAAAGCATGTCGGGTAGGTGAGTGAATGGGTGCTTACCATATGTCATAGGTTTGGCGGGTTTGTAGAACCGAGCTGATTCAAATGCAAAATGATCATGCCAAGCATTCAGATTGGGAAATGATTTCAGAGCCCACCGAGTTAACAATGGGTCAAAGGGTGATTCAACATTTAATGGAGAAAGGTAGAAGGGCTTGTAGGATCTAAAAGCAAAAAAAAATTCCCAGCTCGTCGAGTATCTCGGTGAGCTAGATCACCAATCCAAAACCATGCCGACCCAAATTCCCTAAAAGTACCCCTTATTCAAATGAGCACATCTTGAGCCATGTAGCTCATATTTTCATGAAATACCGAGTTGATGGAAAGAGTTAAATAAGATATACACTTGAAAATATCATAAGTGTAATTTTGGAGGTTATTCACCTCTAAATTGAGGAAAAATGAATATTAGGGGTAGGTGAATGAGCATTAATGGAGGCATAGGCACCTATTTTCTCAAAGCATGAGGACCAAGTACTGAGACATACGAAACACAATGGGATGATGTAAGAAAGCATGGTGTTCCACCTACCCTTAGAAACCTGAAATCTTCTCTCTCTCATGTTAAAATCTCTTCTATAAATTGTTAGGGGATCATTTCAAAAGGTTGGATACTTTGCACATGCCCCTCCCTTCTTTCTTGTCTATGAGAAATCTGTGGAGTTTCAAACCTATCTACTTGAATATTTTAATGCAATATTTCGTATTTGGCCTCTTAGGTAATGAATTGTATCAATTTTATGGAGCAATAAAATTAGATATGTGGATGTTGCAACCCTCTTTTGTGTTTTATTGCATCTTCTAGTCTTTTCATTACGCATAAAAGTTTAGTGTGCACTATCATACTCATATGCAGGGGTTTAAAATGGGTTTTGTTTATTAGAAAGTAGATTTGTAGCAGGTGTTACGATCTTTCGTGCTAGGCCACCCTTTTCAAATTTTCTTGTTTTCACTCCTATGCAAAGTGCATATTTATTCAACACTCCTTCTTGGTGCATCACCTTTCCTTAGAGTAGGTTTCATTTTCATGCATACTTCTATCCTTGTCCCCTTGGAAAAGCAATAGAGTAGGGTTATATTAGCCATTATCTACACTTTGGAGTAGTTTGCACTAGGTTAGGAAAGGAAGTTGACCTTCTCTGAAGAGCTATCCCATTTCACAAAGTCCCACACTTTAGGATAGCTCCATGTTTGAAAAAATCACATTGACTTCCTAGTTAATCACTTGTAAGCATTCAAGGGTGTTTTAGTTTTTCCATAATAGTTTTGGCACGCCTTGCAGTGTGATAAGAAGTCATTTCTACAACTTTGGAGGCATTTTCAAAGGAATTGGACTTGAAGAGAACAAATTATAGATTTTGGAGTTTTTATTGTAGGGTCAGATCTATGAAATCAATTTTTGGAGGTTTTCATGAGTATAACAAGTCCAAATTTCACCATAAGATAGATCGAGGGCTAAAAATCAAAAGGGTATTATTAAAAATCCAAATTTTGATTTTCAAAATTTTGGAATTTTTTGCATTTGAATTTCAGATTTTTGGGTTTTTACAATTTCAGGATTTCAAAATTTTAGAATTTCAAATTTTGAGATTTCATACTTTTCCAAATTTTGGAATTGGACATTTTAAATTTCATAGAGTTTTCAAGTTTGGAATTTCAGGTTTTCGGAACTTTTAGGTTTGATTATTCCAATTTTGGAGTTCTCTGCATTTCATAATTTTAGGAGACAGGACAATTGCAAGAAAAGGTTTCACTTTTAAAAATAAAAATTTAGGCCCTTCAAATTTTCTTTCTCCAGTTTATCAAGATCGGGGTATGTCTTAGTAAAACCCTAGCCTTTAGAGGCTCATTTCCTAACACATCTGGATCCTAGGGTTTGAACTCATTGGTATAGAAACACGGGTCTTTAACGTACATGAGAATAATCCAAACTAATTTAAGGACTAGAGAAGAAGGTGCTTTCGAGAATTTACTATTATTTCCAGCGAGATAAAGGAGAGGAAGAAGACCACAAAGATCACCATCTCCACATAACAAAACTTTTCTACACCTCCACCTAGTAGACCTTTCCTTCAATCAACTAGGGTCTTTAGGCCGATTAGGATGACACATAAGCAACCACCACCACCACAAAATCCCTTTGTAAATTTCACAGGTAGTATCCCACTTGCCTTAAATTCTCAAAATCCTATCCCAATTGCAGCATTAAAAAATATCCCTTACTTCACTAGGAAAACCACACAACTCCTGTTGACCATATTAAAGACATTGCAAATGTCTGTACCATCCATGAGATCAATGAAATGGATACATTATAGTCAAGTTACTTTTCATTTCTCTTAAGAGAAAGACATTGCAGTGGTTTAGGGGTCTCACAGTGAGGTCAGTTACAAATTGGGATCAATTATGTATAGCCCTCTGTGATCAGTTTGGGGAAAGAGTGGATAATCTGTCTTTATTGGAACAATTGAAAACAATCAAGAGGGATCCTAATGAGCAGATGGCCTATTTCAATTTCTAGATTTGAATGGACATGGGACTAGATTCTATTTGCCGTGAGGCTAGCAGCAATGAGATGGTGCATTCTTATATTTAATGAAGGCTCTAAATCTAACATATCAGTGATGATTCACTTGATGGGAGGAGCCACTCTACCGGGAGCCTACGCCATTGCTATTAGGGCTGAGAATTGCTTAATACAGACAAGTTAATTAGCACTTAGGCCACTTATTCCTCTTTATTTGGAAATGGGAAACTCCTCTGCCATTTAAGCACCTGAGATAGATCATGTTCTAGCTCCTCAAAATAAAAGCAATAAAGAATCCTTCACTTTTTATAGCGACCCATTTTAAAACCAAGACCTTAGAAAGTGTTGTAAGAGATAATCAAGGGGAAACAAACTTTTGGGAATGAAATAGTGGCACTCAAGAGGCAATAGGCTAAAAAATCAGGCCCTATCCACCTCAATATCAACAAAACATACCCCATATCAGCCAAATAAGGCTCCTACTTAAGATACCAATCAAAATTAAGGAAACCTCCTAATGCCAAGCCTTTCCAATAGTATAATCTGAATGCAACATCAAATTCAAGGGCTCTAGTTCCAGTTCAGAACAACATGGCATAGGAATATGAATGGTATCCTCCATATGGCTAGCCTTATGATCAAGTGGCACACTTTCAAGATCCATCAAATCAAGATTTAGTGGTACAAACTTTTGGTGTGTCTCAAGAGGTGAATCAAGAGAGAAAATTCAGCAAACAAGTTCACAAGAGGTACCTCAAGCTAAAACCACACTAGTCAATTGGAAAATGAAAGACTTTTGTGGATTCAATCAACCTCATTTCTAGGGTGTAACAACTAACATGTGATCAAAGAAAAGGAACATAAAGGAGGGGAAATCATCTAACAAAGTTGTTTCTTATCCCAATCCTACATGACAAGGAGTTAGTAGACCAAATGCAGCTCCAAGTGTATAAAATCAGCCTAAGGAAACTACTGTAACAGCCCCAAATGTGCAAAATCAGTCTAGGGTACTAGATGTGGTAGCTCATGGACCAGTTCAAGTCTTTAGAAAGGTCATGCAAAACAAGGAAGCAAAAAGAAAACCCATCCATTCAATATCATCAATCAGATGAAGAAGACCAATGTCAATATTTCCATGTGGGAATCATTCACAATTCAGGACAATGGGATTTGTTGCAAGAAGCTATGGAAAATTGGTCCCTTCTAATGAATCATCTAAAAATAAGGAGAAGGTTCTTACTAACATAGTGCAACAAGAAGGAGGTCATCAAGTAAAAATGTGAAGCCTCCATTGTTCTATGTGTCATTGATCATCGGAGATAAGCTAGTGCACAATTGCATGATCGACTTAGGGAAAGTAGCTCGGTAATGCCAAATAGATAGATGATCAATTGGGCTTAAAATATGAGCTGGTATTGAAAGGAGTGGTGCAATTAGATGGGAAAATAGTAGGGACAATTAGAGTAATCAAAGAACTGAACCATATGCTCCATGCTTTCCCAAATGTCATGTTTTACATTATGTATCAGTAATTGACTTGCCACCACTATTTTCTTTGTGCCTTTCAAGGGATTTCACATCCAAAATTGGTGGGTACTTATCAGCTGATTGGTCCCACATGTTATTTAGGACAAGGTATGGAGCTAAGGTTACTATCAGATCAGAACCAATTGCACACTTTCACATTGAGCCCCATGTGCCAAGCCCAATAAATGCTAATTGTGTAGTATTTGAATGGGAAGATTATTTAGAGACCTATGAATAAGATACTAAGGTTGGTACTATTCTTGATCTTACACTCGATGAGTGGGCTCAAAAAGGCATGGCTATGATCCATACAGGGAGATGGAGGAAGTTGAGTTAGGCATTTATTGTCTACATGAAGAAAACCCACCCATTCCTAGCCTCACCAATCGAGGAGATAAGGACAACAACAAAGTATGACAGCTATTTTTTTATGGTTTTAGAAGCATACATGGTTTTGGAGGAGGTGCAATGTGTTTTTCAACATGAGAAGTCAAATACTACTCCACTTTCTGTTTCTAGTTCACTTGTTCAAACAATACAACAGAGTATGAGGCTCTAATTCATGGGTTGCATTGGGCAAGGAAAAGAGGTATAAAAAATTTGTAGGTATTTAGAGATAGTGAACTAATTGTGAATCAAGTCAAAGGGTAGAATGCTACTAAGAATGATCTCCTAAAAAGATACAAAAACTAGGTGTGGGACCTCATCAAAGAATTTGAAGCATTCAATATTAGTTCCATACCAAGGAAGAAAAATGAGGTTGCAGATAAACTTGCAGCAATTGGAGAAACATTTGATGTGGTTGATAGTATAAGAGAGATAAAAAACAACCCCATATCATGTGATTGTAAGGCTGCAGCGATTCTAGAACAATACAAGCCGATGGACAAGTGTTTGAGAATGATCAACAGATCATCAATTTCCTATAAGAAGAAGTTGAGTTCTCAGCTAGGAATCAGGATAAATTAGAGCAGCAATATGGGGATCAAGTAGTGTAGCTACGGATGAAAAAACTACCTAAGGGGCTAGTGACTCTAGAGTCAATATTCAACCTAAATGATCAATTATGGAAAGAGAAGTCCAATATTCAAGTCAAAGGGGAGGATTAGAGCCCATTTTAGTTAGAGAGAAGTACGATACTCTAAATTGGAAAAATGAGTAATAATAAAGAAAAATTTGATTTCATACAGCTTTGTCAAGAATTTCCACATGTCTTCACTTGGAGCTATGAGGATTTGAGAGGTTTTAATCCACAATTAGTACAACATAAAATTGAACTAGATTCGAAAGCCAAGACCATCGAGATAGAAACAAAGACCAGTTAACCCTCACATTGAGCCTCTCATGAAGAAAAACTAAATAAGTTAATAGAGGTAAGAATCATATTTCGAATAAAAACATTCAAGTTGGGTTGCAATCTGCAGTAATGATTAGGAAAATAAATGGAAAAATCAGGTTTTGTGTAGACTTTTGAGACTTGAACATGGCATCTCTTAAAGACCACTATCTTCTTCCTTCTATGGAGAAAATATTACAGGTGGTTTACGGTTCATAAAGGTTCTATATCCTAGATGGATATTCGGGTTATAATCAAATTATGGTAAAGAAGAGGATTAGTTTAAAAGCGATCTTCACCACCGAATGGGGCACTTACACCTATAGGAAAATTACATTCGTATAGTAAAACACCGAAGCTACATTCCAGAGTGCTATGGACATGGATTTCAAAGGGTTGATAAATAAGATAGTTCTTATTTACTTAGATTATATTGTTGTATTCTCCAAGAACCCAAAAAGTCACCTCTTCCACCTCAGGAAAGTGTCAAAAAGATGTAGGAAATTTGGAGTGTCCTAAACCCTGAAAAAGTGCATATTCCTAGCTCATGAAGGCAAGCTCTTGGGCCACATTGTGTCTAAGGAAGGATTGAAAATTGATCTGGAGAGAGTAGAAGCCATCCGTGCATTGCCATTTCCAAGTCATAAGAAGGATCTCCGAGCTTCTTAGGAAGGATCAATTTTGTTTGAAGGTTTGTGCCATATTTTTCACTCTTGTCAAGCCAATAACAAAGATGCTGAAAAAATGTATGGCATTTAAGTGGACAGGGGAGGGAAAGGAGAGTTTCAAAGCTATCAAGCATGCCATATCTCAAGCCACAATTTCATTAATCTAGAATTTTCCAAGGATTTCATACTCTATGTTTTTGGCGGTTTAGCTACTATTTACTGCCATTTTGGTGCGAGAAAAATAAAGAGGGATCCGAGAAACTAGTTTCCTTCTTCACCCAAAGCTTGGAGGACTATGAAGTAAGGTACTCCTTCATTAAGAAGCATGTTCTTGTAATTATCAAGATTCATCAGGTTTGGTTAAATGTCTAAAACTATGACAACGTGAATGCCAAATTTGACTTGCCTTGTGCAAATTGACCTCTAAAATTGAGAGTTTCACCTTTTTGGCCTTTCCAACTTGTCAAGCTCATCCAGGCTCCCCATGTTTTCCATAGTTGAAAACTTCCAAAGTCTAAAGTTTTTGAACTTTAGACCCTGTGTCAACTCCTCGATCCTGCATGCTTGTTAGCTCACCCATGTAGACTTGGGCTCACCTCCATGGGATGCCTCCAACCCGTTTAGTTGGCTTTGTAATGTTTCCATGAGCTCCCATGGATCGATTCTTGACCAAACTCCCCACCTTCATCATTTCCCACGTGACTTGTGAGCTAGCTCGACCTAGCCCCTTATGCAATGTCTCTACGAGTCGTGGGTTTCCCTTGGTGGCTTGGATCACTATCCGAGCTCTCATTGTGCACATGACCCCATTTCTCCTATACCCCGGGCTATGTATTACTGCCACACAATCCAACACTCCTACAAAGCTCGGTGAGTTTGATCACATACCCGACTTCATAGATACCACATACATGGCCGAGCTTTGGTGTAACTCGGCCAACCCTAATCTCCATGTCGGCCATCACTTGGATCTCACCCACTATGCTGAATCACCTCAGCCCCTCCATTTGCTTAAGGACCCTCACCGAGTTTCCTATAGTTTTCCTAGCCACTTGAGCCTCTGTATCAACTCAATAAATTGATTTCCTCCTACTTGAACTACATCGAGCTATGTCAGCCTTCCTATAAGCTTGCCACCCCTTTTGTGACCCAAATTTCCGAGGCCCCTTACACTTTGTTGACTCACGAGCTTGACTCACTCTCCCGGCCTCAACCGTGCATCCACTGCAAAATCCCGAGCCCCTTCTTACATTTCAAATTTCCCATATTAACATGAGATCAATGAGCTCTTTTGAACTGTGATCATTCTTACACCATCCCTTTGAGGCCATTTTTGTAAATTCTTACTCCAGATCAATTTTTTTGGATTTCATTTGACCAAGAGGCTCATCAAGGCCAAGTGGGATGAGTTTTAGGCCCGTTTCTTCAAATTGGGCCATTTTACTTTCCTTGATCGAAGTGGGCCCGTGGAGCTCGCCTTTCCTCCTTTTCTAAGTTGACCTCTAGGTTCAAAATCCAGAAGAGGAAAAAATCCTCTTATGATCTCAACACTCCCAAAACCACGAAATGTGCTCCCGAAACCTTAGAAATTTTCAGTAAACCTAATTTCACCCACCACTTCCACTGTTTGGTGTTTGAGTCCCATCATACCCTATTGTCCATTTTTCCTAGGGAAAAACTAGATAACAAGTGGTAGTTTCCATATTTTATTTATTTATTAGGTGTATTACCACCTCAATAGGTGAGTCATGTTGCTTAGGTGAGATCATAGATCATAGGTGTCATAGAAGTTATGATAGTTTCCATCATATGTGTGTAAGTGTGTGTCATATATGAGTTACATTCCATTTCTCGAAAGTAACTCCTCTTCTCCATTATGGAGGTATGATGAGATATGTATGGGGATTACATAATGGTCCCTTATATGTACCCATTTTTCTTGATCTATGAGCATGGAGACCTATTTTCCTTAATTCATGCACATTTTCTCATGGTTGATTTCTTGCTTTGATCTTGGAACTACTTCATTTCTCGGTTTGAGTGCAACTCCTTGATGTGCATGGATTCCTTTAGATCCCTATGTTTCCTCACTCTTGTCATTAAGATGCCCCCAAATATGAATGCCAAGATGATCTATGCAATGTAGGTACCAAGAAAGGGCCCAAAATTTACTAAAGAAGATGAACATATGTGAAGATGAGGCTTAGATGGTGCTAAAGAAGACACATGTGATGACACTGGGATGTTATATTTAGCCTTTTATGTTTCTTTATACTTTGCAGCTAGATAGTGATAAATTTGCAATGCTTTTGGTGAAATAGTGTCATCTTTTTCATCAATAGGATCAAGATGTGGCAAATGCTCAATAAGGTGCTTATAGTCATCACAATAGTAAGAAGGATCAGAATCATCATTATCATCATATTTGAGTAGTAGGGCTGAATTAGTGTTATCCATGTTGCTCTCAGAAGATTGTTTAAAATTATACTTAGGATTTAGCTTATAGGTGCCCATGCCCATGGAGTTTTATAAATTAGTCGAGTAAGTTACCGATACTTGTGTTTGCATAATATATCTCAATGTGTAGTGGAGTAGAGATGTGTGTAGATTCATTTGTTGTGTTGGCATTAAATGTGGATTTTGGTGGCTGAACTGATATTTTGGTGTGGCGGTAGGAAATGGATCAAGTGTAAGTGATGAGGCTTTTAGTATGGTAGAAATTGAGGCATTCAATATGGAATTATGATCATGAGTCATAGATGAATTAGATTTAGGAACCCATTGAGATGTGGAAATTGGAGATATATATGTATCGAATGTCACTTAAAGAAAGAAATCCCTTATGCTCAAAATGTAGGATTTTTAATTGTATGGCATATAAGTAACTTTAATGATGTCCATTAATGCCATGATAATTACAAAAAGGTTGTACTTTTGATTTTGTAAGTTGATAACGAGGATAGTAATGATTTAGCAATAAAGTAATTAGCGATGATTGAGGAGCTGAAATAGGATATCATGTTGTTTAACATGTTCATTGAACTAAAGAGGTGTTTTATGTTAGAGGATTTTAGCCTTACTTATGTGAGAACATGTAGCACCTAGGTCAGATTGAATAGGCATGATATTGGGAACATCATGAGGTATAGAAAGAGAATGAATATGTGCATTGGAAGTATCTTTGAGGTGGTGGATTTCAGTCTTGAGAGATGTAATTATATCATTCATGGCTTGAAGTTGATCTTGAAAGGCATGGTGTAAAAATTGAATAGATTCTAAGATATCCTTATGGGAGGTGTCATCATTACTAGTAGAAGGATCTGAAATATGACTCAAAATTACATTCACTTGGGAGAGGTGTTGTATGATCAGGGGTTGTACTTGCTTCAACAGTTTTGTAAGAGTATCTCTACATGAGGGGTGTCGTTGAAGTAAATGAAACAAGGATATTGTGGTATGGGTCATGATGATAGAAATAATGAAAAATGGTAACCCCAACTTAAATATAAAAAATAATGTATAGAGGGCTGATAATTAAGAGACCATGGGGATAAGAGCCAAAGAGGGGTGTTAAATAAAAAGTGATTGTCAACAAATGAATAAGATGACCACATATCGAAAGAGAATTTGAAGTTTTCAAAACACAAGGAGGTAATTTTTAATTCTATAAATTTAAATAAAAACCTCCAAGGGATTTGGACAAAAATGTTTATTTTTTGAATTATGTTTTCATTAATAAAAAGTATAATTTTGAATTTTTGAAATTTTTGGTAAAATTTAAGGTCAAACAAAAAGTGTTTTTGATAAATATGGAAACAAGAAAAATAACCTCAAAGGAATTTGAAAATAGAGTCATTATGCTTGAGATATGAAACAAAAGGTGATTTGAAAATTGAGCCCTAAAAAGTGACCCAAAGGGTAGTACCAACCATGCAACCATAGGAAAAAATTTTGTTCATCAGATTTATGGAAGATGATTGATGAAAATTAGGTGTGAATCTGAAGATAAGATGCAAATATGAACCCTAATGAAACTAGGGTTTTGGTGTTGAGAAGAATAGATTTGATAAAGAACATGTAAGGGATGAGTTCACCAAATGATTTAATGAAATTTAAATCTAAGTAAGGACACTGTTGATTAGATAAATATAACAATATTCAAGAAATATCTAGCTAAAGAAATACAAGCAAGAGTGAAATATAGAAGATAAAAATGATTGAACTTGTAATTATAGGTCCTGGCCTAATTGGATTGGTAAACAATCTAGAAAGGTAGATTCTGGGTATGTAAGCTTTGTGTCTAATTCTAGAATGTAACGATCTCAGGGATAGGACCACGGAGGTGGGACATGGTCACTGGGTGTTAGTGTATGTGGGATAGTTTTGATCCTGGTTCTTTTTGTGTCACTTATTATATCTTGTGTAGGTCACACCGGGTTTGATCAAGTCTTCTTAGTCACATTTGTACCTATAAAAGAAACCCTAGCTACCTACACAATACTCAAGTGCACATTAGATGAATAAATAATGCATATGCTTGAGTTAGAATGACCTCGACGGTCACCCCAATGTGATTGTCATCGAGTTACGCACTTTACATTTAAAAATCCATGGAGTTATTGTGTGTGTGTGTGTGGATTCCCTAGTCTTTGGTTGCACTGCAGAGAATAGAGGGCTCAAACTACTTTTTCCCAATGTATATGTGTGGTATAGAATTCAGAATAAACCCTCATATGCATAGTGAATTATGTAATCTGAAATGCATTCCTTGGTGTAGTAAATTAAAAATATTAGCTCCTTGTAATAGTATGTGCCTCTTGAAATTTTTGTCCCCATTAATAAGGTTAAATAATACATGTATATATATGATTCTTTACTTATATTTTGTCATTAGCAAGTGAAATACTGACCAAGGGTGTTAAACAAAGACAAGAAATAAGTGACATTCGAAATATTAGAAAAAGAGATAAGGAGGAAAGACAAACCCGATGGGACAATAAAGCACCCATGCGCTCATGTCCCTAATAGGTGGACCTAAACTAGGTGATCAAAAAGGTCGACAATGAAATCAGATTTGAGTAGGATGTTAGATGATATGTCAAAATGTAATTTTTAATTAGAAATACCAAGCAATAGAGATGAAAAGGATAAAAGAAATGTCAAATAAAAGTAAAGATGTGTTAATGAGCATTTCTCTTGCTTATGAATCATGCATATACATGACATATTTAGAGGCTAGATGTAGATATTAAGTGCACGATTTAGTGACTACACTAGTACGTTTTTCAAGTGTTAATACAACAAAACCCTTAATCTATCTTTTTCCCTTGTGTTTCTACACTAATAGTGGGATATTCTTCTCCACTCCCATGAAATCTTTGTATGCGGATGTGTAAATCAGGTTTGTGCCCTCCGATGTAGTGATGTGTAGTACGAAGATAGTAAATATTTATTTATTAGCTCAATAAGTGGTACTTAGATAAGTTCTTTCTAGGTAAAAATGTTTATGGTGACTTTTATATATAAAAATATTTTACTATGAAATTTGAATCTTAATGATGCACAAATTTGACCAAAAACATAAGAACGAAAGAGAAAGGATTAATGGAGAGAACCAATGAAAAATGAAAGGGTTCAAGACCATATATATTGGTCATGACTATAGTATGGTACTAACCACTTTGTATGGTCTTGGACCAAATTTATTAGCAAAAAAGTAAATGCAAAGGCTAGAGATCTCTATGAAACAATCTAAAAATATAACGAAGAATCAATTAAGCCACAAATTTGAAGAAAAATCAAGAGATATAAAATAAAAAACAATCAGGACTTGTTCCACTATGAATTATTTTAATTTTAAAATACCCACATATATAAAATTTTGTAAAAGCATGATGTAATAATAATTTAGTGCTAATTTTAGTGTCTATATGATCCTTTATCCTCTTTTTTGAGTTTTAATCCTATGACTACAAGTGTGGATGTTGGCATAGAGTTCAATATATGAAATTTATTCAAAATATCATTGGAATACTTATATTGAAGTATGAAAATACCATTTTAAAACAAAAACAATTATATGTCTAGAAATTACTTCATCAAGTCGAGATATGTCATTTCAAATTCTTGCATCGTAATAACTTGAATAAGTCAATTGAGATATTAATTGTAAAGATTAAGTCATCCACATATAAAATACACAATTATAATTTGAACCTCTTTTCCACTTTTAAATACAAAGTTGGTTCACAACTAATTTTCTAAGTCATTATGTGCATAATAGTAGTCATTTCTATGGCATCAAGATCTTAGATATTTTTAAGTCCATGTACAATTCCTTATTCAATATGTACACTTTATCTTCATGACCCATGATTTAATATCTAGGTGGCTATTTTACATATACTTCATCTTCAGAACACTATTAAGGAATGCTAATTTGACATCCATATGATATACCTTCTAGCTTTTTTGAGCTATTATTGCCAATATAGTTTGAACGGTGTCTAGATAAGCCACTAGTACAAAAAATTCATTGTACTCAATTATATGTTGTTAAAATTTCTTTACTACTAACCAAGCCTTATACTTTTTAATATTTACTTTTGCATTTAATTTGGTCTTGTAGACCCATTTCACACCTATGACATCTTTTCCTTATAGAAGTTAAAAATATCCCATGTTTGATTCTTTTCAATAAAATGTATTTCAGTAATCCTTGGCTTTTATCCATTCTTCATTTTCAATTTCATCTTCAAAATAGATATGATCAATATGAGTAAATAAAGTAAAATATGAATGTAACTCAATATATTGGGTGTGCTCATAAATCTCTTTTAAGCTCTTTGTATCACTTGAGTTATGTCCGGAGTGAGATCTTAATGTTGCTAATGTTGGGTCTAAATCATAATTATTATGAGAATTCTATGGTGAGAAATTTCTTGCATGTCTTGATGCTTCACCATATTCATACGTGTCTTGAGGGTTGCACATATATCCTATTGAGATTAGTCATTGAATAGGTTTTCTAGTGGATGGAGTTATTATTGGAGCAAGATCTTGATAAAAATTTTCTTCCTCCTCTTTTAAAGTTAGTGGACCCATAATTTTTGTTATGTCAATTGAGCCATCCCAATTATTTTCTTTTATGAACTCAACATCCCATCTTATTATAGATTTTTTAATGATTAGATTATAAAGATATTAGGGTTTTGATTGCTCATTATATTCAAGAAAGATACAATTATCTCCTTTATCATTTCATTTTATCAAGATTTTTCTTGACACAAGTGTATATGCGACACAACAAAAAATTATGAAGTGAAAAACATTATTTCTTTCCACTCCATGCCTCTTGAGGAACTATATCCTTTACACTCTCAATAGGGCATGTGTTGAGAATATAGACCGAGTAAGATAGAAAATTTTCCCATTATTCATTTGAAATATGTCTCACTTTCAACATGGTTCTATCCATTTGAATTATTGTCACGTTCTTTATTTAATTTCTACAACATTACGTTAAGGATTATACCTAGTTGTGAACTACTTTTTACTTATGTGGTCTTTGTAGAAATTCAAAAATGACTTTGAGATGTAATTTCTACCTTTCTCAAATTTTAGTACCTTGATGTAATAATGAATTCTATTTTCAAACAAATATTTAAATTCTCTAAATATTCCAGAACACCCCGACTTGTGTTTTAGGAAATAAACTTATGTTTTTCTACTTAAATCATCAATCAATGTCAAGATATACAATTTTCCAATGATTGAAAGTGTACTCATTACTCACATAAATATGAAGGAATAAGTTCAAGAGTATCTTTGTGTCTATATGATAACTTGATGAGGAAGGATTCCATGCATTGTTTTCCTAAAATACCACTTTCACATGTTGCATTGGGTTTCTTGATCGAGTGGTAATCCATTCACCATATTGTTTTGTCTAATAAATTTATCGCTCTAAAGTTTGAGTGCCATATCCATTAATCATATGTGGAGTCAACCTTGGATGCTCTATGAGATATCATCATAAAAATTCATTGAAAATTTTCTCAAAGAGAATAATTTTCATACTCACCTACCATATGAGGATTCTTGTAGTGATTAGTTGAGAGAATAACATGTCCTTAAATGTAATTCAACTACGTGAAATTGGCAAGTGTAAATCCAAGATGCTTGTAAGGTGCTTGAAACAATTCTTGAACATTGTCTCACCAAATGCAATCATCGGTGTTCATTTTGATCATGTTACCTTTTCTATTATCTACCAACTTTTGAAAAATAGAAAGCATGTAATAGGGAGTGGGAATACACTAAAGAATTATGGAGAAGGGAATTTTAGTACATGTTGTAGTTGCAAATTCCTAAAATACATGTCTACAAAGTGTTGAAGCATGCACATGCCATGTGAACTCGCTTGACTACATGCTTGGAAGAAATGCATTGTCATTGAATACTGATGATTGCGGGATGTAATATTGGAAAAATTAGATCCGTTTACCTTAAAAATTTATATCCAGAAGTCTAAGAGCACTACCTATACCCATGATTTTTTTAGGAGCTAGGGCCACCATATATTAAAAGACAAAAATAAATTTAAAGGGATAGTGAAATTTAACAAAAGATAGGCTAGAATTTCATTATTCTCCATATGTTAGTGTAGATATCTACCTAGGAAATTTTAAAAGAAGAATCTCCCAACATTGGTAGTGGTATCTACAATTTGTTTTGTTTTTACCCTAAAGTGTAGATGATTGAAGTAGAACATGTCACATAAAAATGCCTTTGTTGTATATGTGCATTTGGGAGGTATATATTTAAAAAATAAAATGTTTGATTATAGGAAATAATAAAGTATAAATTTATTTTAGTAAATATAAGAAGTTAGGGTCACTCCGCACCTTGTGGAACTAGTCTCACAACTCCATAAGTCACAATTTAGAAGATAGTTTTTCATATTCTAATTGGTCAATACATAGGTAATTTTTAGGATTTAATATTCAACCTAAAATTTTAGGGTTTAAATTTATAATCGATATATATTTTGGGAAATAATATAGTAATTTGTTTAGGTTTTGGGGGTCTTCTTGATTAGTTATTAGCATTTGTAGGATTTTTAGATGTGTAAAACTATATTTTATAAACCTCGCAACTCCCAAAGGTAGCAATAATTGCTCAAATATATGGACTCATGAAATTCCTTATAACACATAACAAATCAAAACACATATGTAAGTTTTTATCGATTCAAATAATCAAGGGAATGGTCATCATGAGGTCTCTGTGAAGGATATAAAAATCATCAGGAATAATGGGTGCAATCAGGTTAATCATGAGGTCTGTGAAGGATCTAAAACATCAAGAGCTTCATCGAGATTCAAATCATCAAGGGAATGGTCATCAAGAGCATGATAATAGAAGCTCACCATGAGTGATGGTGGAAATCATCTCAAGCTCACAAACAATGCATATTTCATTAGAGTGTTTTTAACATTTAATCAATCTTGGTAATGAACTCACATCTTACAAGTTAGAGAGGTGGAATTTGTAGTGTTTTAGTGTAGTGGAGGTCAAGAACATGGAATTCATTCTTAGACATTCCTCCAAGTTTCATTTAGGATCAATCCTTCTATCAGGAGGGAAACCTATCTCCATGAGGAGAAATTGAGAAAGAGGGTGTCCAGACATCATAAACATGCTTCCACTCAGGTGACATCTTGGTCAGGGAGGTGAATTGTGAGATTAAGAAGAGATCATCATGTTCAAAGGTGAAATGTGAGGCTCAAGGAGTGAGTTGATGATCATCATATCCTGACTCTACCATTGTGTCCAAATCTCTTTGAGAAAAAATCAAAATGAGCTAGTCAGGCTATCGAGGCATCCAAGACCATCATGTGTGAAGGATCAAGAAGTCACCTATTCTCATGAGAGGGATATGAGAAATAAGTGTATGAGAATCCTAAATATGATTCCATTCAAGGAGGATTTTGAATCCATGAAGGGTAAGAGGATGATCTTCATATGGAGATGTTTTCATGTGAATTTACTAACCCAAAAATGCAAAACTTAAACCATGACAACCAAGCCACAATGTGAAATCTTGCTTCCAAATCTTCCTGAATCCCTCTCTAGGCCAACCTGCCTCTTATGTCATGATCACCTTGTCCTTGAAGGTATTCCTAATTCATTGGGTGAATATGTATAATTTTGCAAAATGTGTAATAAGGGATTATTTCTATGAATAAAATACTAATTCTTCTAGAAAGCAAAGAAAGGCCAATTTTGGCCATTTCAAAGCCTGTGTGCATCCTATAAAAGGGGTTATGAAAAGGAATTCGGTATCCAAAGGTGGTATTGGGAGCCTTGAAGGTTTTAGAAGAATTTTAGGAATATTTAGGAAAGGTTTGATCATTTAGGAAAAATATTTTCAAAAGTGGGTTTTCAGGTGTAAGGAATGAGTAGTCAAATTGTGAACCTTGAATTCTTGAATGGATTCTAGATCTCTATGAGGAGTTAAGAGGAAAAAAGTAGGCACCAGAAATATTGAAGAATCCTCTACATTATGGGAGAATCTATTTTGATCCATGGTCAATGAAGGTGATCTTAGAAATCATCTCATACTCTCAAGAAATTCATACCTCCGAGAGTGTTTCTAAAAACTTAACCAATGTTTGGTAATGATTAGTACATTTTGGAGTTGGGAACATGTGATTCAACTTTAATATCTAATTTCAACTGATCAAAATGGGTGTTTAGATGTTGTAGGCATGTTTCCACTCAAGTAGTATCTTGATCAAGGAGGTGAGTCGCGAAGTGAAAAAGGTGTCATCATGTTCAAGAGTGAAATGTGAAGCTCGTAACGTGCAATAAGTTGAGGGTCATCATCTCTTGAATCTTCCTTCATATCTCTGAGAATCAAGTGAAGTGAGCTAATCAATATATCTAGTCATTCAAAATCATCATGATACAATAATTAAGGAATCATCTCTTCCCATTAGTAAAACATATAAGAAAAAAGGTATGTTAACATCCCAAGTCTAATTTCATTCAAGTACTCTGGATTCGGGAAGGGTAAATAGGTGATATTCATGTGTGGCACCATGAATTCAAGAATGAAAAATCATCCCAATTTCATTTGATGTCATTAAAAATAGTGTTCTTAAACACTCAATCAAACACTTGGTAATGTGGTCAATCCTTAAATGAAGAAACATTGAAACCAAATCTCACTTCAGTGCCATCAAGGGCCATTGAACATGAACCTTCAAAAATAAAGATAATGAAAAGAGGCGCACAAAGGTTCCCTATTCTAGGAAGCTTCATAAAAAGGTTAGAATCATCAAAGAGCCTCGTGAGTCATATGATATTGATCCATCGTCCCCCCTATCCTTCATCAAAATTCAAGTATGTATTCCTTAATGGTGAAACTTTCCCATAATGAGAAAATTGTGATCCCTCACCAACCTCCTAAAAGTGTTCCCATGAATAAAGTGTCATGTTTTCTATGGAAGAACCATTCCCATGGATTCAAGAGTTTATCATGAGTGGACCAAGAACACCACAACAAGCCTCAAATCCCTGACCTTAGGGTCATCACAAAAATATTGAGATTCAAGTGGAGTAAAAAGGAATAGGTATCTTCTTATCTCTTCAGTGGAAATTTTGGTAGCCATTATGTAGAGGTTACCAAACCTAAAATTGTGAAACCCATGGAGGAAATGACTCAAGTAGATTATGAGTTTAATCACATCTCTTTGGGTCAAGCTACACATGAAGGTGATGCTCATATATTGAAAATAATGATACCCACACACTTTCTCATAACCAAGAGTATAAACGAACAATGAAAAATTATAGGAACATGCGAGAGATCTTAGTGCCTACATTCAACATTTCTTAGAGCCCGATTCAGTGCCTCATCCTCCTGTGGAAGACATTTCTCCGATCAGTAGCTTTGACCCTAAGATGATTAAAAAGGCAAGGGCATATGATGCAAGGGAAGGCTAATGAAAAATGGATTGAGAAGATCCTAAAAAAGAAATGCATTTCTCTCAACATTTCTCTCTCTGCTCAGATATGTTCTTTCCACTATTTTGGAAGTGAATAAAATAAGGGAGGATATTGAAAAGAGAAGATCCATTGGGATGAGGTGTTCCCACTTGTGTTTGAGATGAGTTACCTTGACTCCCACACTCTCATGAGTAAGAATGTGTTCAAAATAGCTATTTGTTGAGAACATTGTCTCCGAGTTTAGATATGCACTATGGATGTTAGATATGGTATGATAAAAGATGTCATCTCCGAACTTGACTCTAGTGGAAAAAATGCCTTCAATATTTTGGATGAGATCACAAATTGTGTGCAGGAACTTGAATTCCTTCCTTTCACCAAGAATTCATCATCAAAAGAACTCATTGATTCCTTTAGGAGTTGGTCAAGAAAGAGGCAAGTGATCCTCTTTCCTTTAACGAGGAGACCTTAGAGTCCCTTGCAAATATCAAAGGCTCTATTTCTAACATTTACAAGAGATCATGAGGAATGGTCTAATTAGTGCAAGGATATCAATGATGTTCCCAAGACATGGATCAAAGTTTTGAACTTCATTTGTATTCCATAAAAGCGGTAAAGGTGGCGCATGTGGTAACTCAATTTAGTATAGAATTCAAAGGACAAGATCTCATTCTGGGAACTCTCCCTAGGGATCATGAATGGCTAGTTCTCCATCAACAATTTATTCATCCTCACTCAGATCAATTAACCCTTTCTCTCCCTCTCTCTATCTTTTTCTCTCTCCATATTCTAATTTTCCATTAAGAATGTACTTTTTTTATTTCTTCCTATTCACTTAAGTGACCCTCAATATTGAAATTGTAAGAGTCATTTTTCACTAATAAGAAAAAGGCTAGCGTAATTTTAGTTCAACAGGTGGTCATAGAACAAGAAATTCATTTAGGGTGCATCCTCTATCTGAAAGTGAGGACCTATTTCAATATGTGAAAGACAAACATAAAAATTTAGAGCATCATAGAATTGAATCTTGGTCACATAATTGAATTGTGAAAGCCTAAAGAAGTAAGAAAGTGATCCTCATATCCTAACTCATGCCTTGTGATAAGAAGAGATCATCATATTCCCATCATTACAAATTCCATATATCATTTCTAAACACTTATTTTTGAATACTTCATATTCATAGAATAAGGAGATTGTGATCATCATCATACGAAATTATGCATACTCAAATCAATTTTGGCCACCTATCTCAATGCACAAAATCATATGTGATCCCCTCAGATTCTCTGCTCTTTTCTTGGGATGCTACATCACATAAGTCATACTCTATGCATTTAGGATGAAATATATGATCATCCAGGTATGTAAAACTACTTCTCATGGTGTCATCCCCTACTTCTAGTCTCTCTCTCCTAAAAAACTTGTCTCTCATGTTTTTCCCCACTCTATAACCTATAGTCTATCTACTCCTCTTGTTCCCTATAGAACTACTACCTAACGTAACACCCAAATATGGGGCATTCCTCACTTTCCATGCCTATACTATGGTGAATAGAATCATGTTATCTCACTCATGTCATTCATGAAATCTAAGAGGGACACTCATTTTTATAACATGTCATTGATGATATTCTAGAAGGGGTTGTCGATGTATTTACATCCTAAGTTAAGTTCCTAAAATACTACCAAGATTTTTATTTTGATGTTATTTGGGGTTTAATTAGATCCCATCCTTTATGAGGATTATCCATATAACCTCAACCTATATTTAGATGAGGAAACCTCTAATTCATCTTCCTCTCATCAAATAATGAATTGGGTTAAAGTAGGGGTTATGAGAAAATTGTAATAATCCTACGAGGAACAGGGTTATATTGAACTCATTCCGCACTTTATACTAATCTAGTGACTTTTATGATGGTTTACTTATATACTCCCAACTAATAGTGATTTCACTCAATTCAACCTAAACAAGGTCTTACACAAGACTATACAGGATGATAGAGATATCTTATAAGGAGAATTTCACACACATATAATAACCTTAGTTTCTATTTTCCCTGTTGGTGAAATAATTTGTCACAAGGAAAAATTAGTGATTTTTCACCAATGCTCTGGGACTAAGTCCCTCCTCTTGGTAATGGGGATGCTCCCATTTATTGAATGTAGAAAAAAAAATCAGCGGGTGGTTGTGGCAGAGCATCACACATGAATAATCCAATAGACCTTGGGGGATAGAGGGGACACATGAGTGTCAAAAGTGTGAATTTACCACTTATGAAAAGTTGGGTTTACCCATTGTGTCCAAATCGGGACACTAGAAATGATATTTTCACCTTAAGAGCATAGAAAAGTGTTTTGGGGTCAAATATTATATGATTTTGACTCAAAAAAATTGATGAGATCATTGAAACCAATTTTGAGATTTAATTATTAATGAGCTTTCAAATTAGAATAAGCTAATGTGTTCAATTGTCTTAGGATATATTTGAGACTTGGAACAAAGTTAATGTTTATATATTGTAGAGGATTCCAATAGATTTCCTATGATTATTTGATTATCTCTTAACTCCTTTTGAAACTCCGAAAATCTTCTAGAGAAATCAACTTTCACTCACGGGTTTTTTTAAAACCTCCCTTAATGTTCAACTAATTCGATTAATGATTACCATTATTATTCAATTTTCTGCTAAATAATCCAACATTATTTAAATATTTATAATCTATATGATAACATAAGATAACCATGTGCATCTATAAGGGTATATCCAGATCTCCATGATCTCCCTTAAGTCACTCTAGCTGAGTGTGTATACTTTGTATTCTTGGTTAAACCTTTTACGGGGTATCGTAACCATGTGCATCTCCTAAGTTCCTACCTAGAAGACAATAATGCAACTTCCATTCGGTATCCAAAACTAATAATTTAGGGATTTGGTGAAAAAACAATGTATTTAGCTATTAAATTACTTTGGCAAAAGTTTTAAGCATTACTTTTCAAGCTTAGTTTTGAGACAACACACAAGTCTATAAAACTTGTCTTGTCACCACACAACCATCTCCATATAGTTATTTGGATTCCTTCTATTTTTTAAGAAGGAAAATTAGTTAAGAATAGGGAGAGTTCATTATTGGCTCATTTCCCTAAATTAAGATAATCATATTCGTACCATTTTAGGATCCCTATGGAAAGATAGGGACCACATAATGATTACCCATCATTACATCCTCACTACCCTTCCGTAGCCATCATAAGTTGTACGAAGCAAGATTCTAGTGAGATGATGTAGGATCAATATGCCATATGATCTTTATACTTATGTTAGCTTAGTTGATTAAACTAACTAAGTATTCTTTAGCAAGATGTTTAAAAGTATTGTATTATAATGTTTAATAGGCTCATATTAACTCTTTGAGTTACTATCTAGAATTATAATTAACGTGCTTTTAATCAAATTAAAAA
This sequence comes from Taxus wallichiana var. yunnanensis, assembly GCA_018340775.1. NCBI lineage: Eukaryota > Viridiplantae > Streptophyta > Pinopsida > Cupressales > Taxaceae > Taxus > Taxus wallichiana. The sequence goes on along the minus strand of CM031242.1, from coordinate 516,551,078 downwards.
GTATCATAAGGTGTAGGTAACTTACTCTAAATTAATTCATTAATACCATAAAGTACTTAACCATATTTATCTCATTTCTGTGTTTCCTTTTGGTCTTCTTATTATTCAATTGTATTGATTTTTCTATCAAAAGTTAACGATATCACAAATAATCACATTCTTAAGAATTTATCAACTTGTTATCACGAATCAAAACACCCTATGGTTTGCACAAGTGTGTGTGCTTGAGCTCACGGTGTGATTGGATAACATGGGTAGTATCTCAAAGTTGTAGGACTTACTACTTGAGATAGACCTCCAGAGAAAGATGGTTCTTTCTCCTAAACTACCTGCCACAATCTACTCTAATGCAAGAAAAACTATTTTCTTGATCTAAATTTTGAAGGGACCATGGAGAGAGAATGCATGAAAACAAAATCCTACACTAAAGCGGTATACACCAGAAAAGGAGAGTGAATGAGGATAGTCTTCCAATGTGTGAAAATTAGAAGAAAAATGCATGCTAGAAGAGGTGATAAAAGCTCTCCACAATCCAAAAATGCATTCACAACAACATTTCATACACACACAATGATAATGGATCCCTACAATAACATAAAGATAGGAAAAATATATATGCAATGAGATTGAAGGGGCAAGAGGAATGTAAAATAACACAATAGGTGAAGATACATCCACAAACTTGCATCTATTGCTTCATTGATATGCACAATCCAATCTATTACAAATAAGGGCCTGAATAATCATGCAAGGAGTCCACTACAAGGGCCTGTAATACATTGGCTTCACAAAACAATTTTGATAGAGTTTTAATACTCAAGAACTACCTCCCTTTACTGATGAGCTAAACACCCTTATTTATAGCATTCAGAAAAGAGAGAGAGAGGGAGAATGAAAATCCTAAAATCTATCCTTTAACCACTTGGAAGAGGTAGTAAATGAAGTGAAATGATGTCATGTTTCTTGCAAAAGGCTCCCCATACTATCCCATAACTTGCAGCAGTGAGAAATGTTAGCCCATGCTTCATTAATGAATCTCATCTACCAAATAAAACCATTGTTCTGAACTAAGCACGTTTTTGCAAAATCACCATTGATTACTTGCCAAATTTTAGATTTCTTGATTTTTGTGCATTGGGATCAGAACCATGATTCCAATGGTACTAATTTTGTGCGTTTTTGTTGAGAAATGCAAAATCATGGCCTTCTGAGTGTGGGTAGCTGTTTTGGGTCTATCAGGCATTTCTATCATTTAACAGGAACGAGCATTTGATTGACTAGGGTTTAAGATTTTTCCTTTATTTTCACATAGATAACCTCATTAAAAATAATAAATCCAGTTTTTGTGGCATAAAGGATGTTGTGGTCATTCCTAAAAAGTAAATTTTGTGAAAATCACGGCTTAGGGTCAAAAGTTATGGCTTTTTGAAGTTTGGGGTTTGATTTGTACGCTGAGTTTTCCCTTGCATGCGGCTAAATTGAGTATTTCGGGTCTTGGTGTCCTGGATGTCCCTTGTGTGAATTGGGCCAAAAATATCTACTTCATCCGATTCACCACACACACGACCCGCTTTATAAATTAGGAAAATCGGTCTTTTGGGAACTCATGTCCAGTGTGTACCACCTTTGACCGATCTGTGAGGGCCATTGACTCCCGCATTTGCCGCATCCCTTTGTAGTTGGCTATTTTAGCATCTTGAATCCCGAGTGTCCTAGCATTGACCAAGACATGAGGTGTTGACCGCCCCTTTACACGATTTGCCTTTGTGATCGGCCTTTTCGGCCTTTTGTCCCAGACATCCCAGTGTGTCTACGTGTGGCTGGGAAATTTCGACTAGAATTTCTTGATTTGTTCTTTGACTACAGCCTTTTCAGCTTTTTGGATCCCGGATGTCCCCCACGTACTTGTGATGTCTGGGCCAAAAAAACACGTCTTTGTTGATTCCCTTGTAAACTAGCCATTTCGGCTCACTGGTGAACTCGTGTCCCGATGTCCCACGAACCCAGACGGGACAAAATAATCCAATTTCGCTGATCCCTTTTACCTCCCTTGCGGTGATTTTAGCCATGTGGGTCCTGTTGTCCCACATGTACTTGTGTGGCTTTGGGCCCCAAAATCCAATTTTGCTACAATACATTGTTTGAATCCCATTTTTAGATTTTTTCATTTTTTCTAACTCCTTGAAATCTTTCCTTGGATGTGGGGCTTAGAAAAGAGCCAAAGGGACCTTCAAAACCTAATTTTTCACCTTTTACCATTTCTACCTGCTTGAGCCTAAAGAAATGATGTAATTTATCAAAATTACCTTGAGGGGTGGATTTTGGATAAAAATTTTGGTGACTTGATGGGGTTATCTACTTTCTAGATGAAGTATGGCCAACTTCTTGTAGCAATCCATTAGGCATGGAGTCCTCTTAGTAATCTCAAATCTGATCTGGAACTTGAAAATCTACATTCTTGACTTCATTGAAACACTTCCCTCCACTGTTTGCACTCTCAACTTGATAAGAGAATCTTGAAAATAAGATTTGTGAGAGTAGAAAATTGCTTGAAAACTAGATCTCACCCATTCCTATAACTGTGATCCATGGGGCTGAATGATGAGTATCTATGAACGCTGCCCCAACATCTAATTTTAGTTGCTCTACATTTGTTTAAATATGAACTTTACAACTATTACAGTAACCATGAGTTTTCTACTACGGTAGTCCCTTTGTGAATGGAAGCTTGATGAAGCGTAAACAAGGCATATACTAGAAGAAATAGGGCATGTGCACTAGCACTTAGGGAAATGAAACCTACTCTAAACAAAGCAACAATGTGCACAAGCACTTGGAGGAATTGGAAATCCTAGACTAATATGTACAAGGGTGGGAAATTCTCCTTTTAGTATAATGTTTGAGATAGATCCCATTGAATAGAATTTGCAATTCTTCACCATCCAACTTCACCAAATGGAAGGCATTTCTACCTTTGCATTCAATGATCATGTATGGACCACTCCACATGGCATGGATCTTGGAATGCTTTCTGGCTTTTGATCAACATCCCACTTTGATACCAAGTCTCCTACTTGGAATGTCTGGCTTTAGATTTCTTGTCAAAGCTCTTCTTGATAAATTCTTGATCCTTCTCCATGGCCTACACTTATGCATGTTCTTTTGCTTCTTCTAAATCCATCAAGACTGCATACCTGATTTCCATAGGCTCGAATTCAGCCTAGTTCCAGCTGTTTCATGAGTTCTAATGCTAGAAACTCAAGTGATATAGGTATAACTATTTCTTTTCCGTATACAAGCTTGAATGGAGAGCTTCTGTAGAACTCTTGGGTGATCCTATCAGCCCATAGAGATGATTTGAGCTTTGCATGTGCCAAGTTATCTGATTCTCATCAAGAGTCCTTCTGATGATTCTTAGTAAGTTTTTTTTTGGACTCTTCTTGGCCATCACCCTGAGGGTAATACTTTGATGACGTCTTTGAGGTACACATTATTATTGACAACCCACTCATTGATATTTGTGCCAAGAAATGCCAATGTATTATCTAATATGATAGTGGCGGGACACCAAACCTTATGACTATCCCTTCATAGAAATCCAAGATGTTGGATTCATTTACCTCCTTAAGTGCCACTGCTTTAGTCCACTTGGTGAAATAGTCTATTCTTTGTAAGTATCCACTTATGGCCTTGACTTGAATTTGGATTGATCACTCTAATGAAGTCTAATCCCCATTGCAAGAATGGCTAATCTACTGAAATTGGACGAAGAGGTAGGGCTGCTAACCTTTCTTTCCCTGTGAAGAATGCACACTTATTGCATTTCTTAATCCATGAGTAGTAATCACTAAACACCATAGGCCAATAGTAACCAGCCTTCATGATCTTGAGAGCTATTACTCGTGGAGCAAAGTTGCCTCCTACTTCTCCATCATGGAAATCATGTAATATCTTCTCAACTTGACCTCTTCCAATGCATCTCAATAGAACACCATTGATGTCTTTTTTGAACAAGACACCATCAATAAGAACATACAAAATGACTTGTAATATAAAGTACCTTCTCTTTTCTTTTCTCATTTTTGGAGGGAAAAAACCTATTTGGAGATAATGCACTAAGTCTTGAGTCCAACATGGAATGCGTGCCTTCAATAGCTAGCTATTCTTGCTCATTCTACAGTAGTAAGACAACCTCTTCTTCTTCTTTTGACTCATCATGTGGTTTAGAAGTGACCTACTCACAAAAACCTTTTCCATGAACCAGATTAGTCACTTTGATTTCAATATCATACTCCATTACACGAGTGATCCAACCTACTCTCTTTTCATTCAAATCCTTGTTTAGGAGAAAATCCTTGACACCAGCATGAGACACTAGCAATTGAATCTTATTGTTTGAGACCAAGTGTTTGAAATTCTTCAAACTCCTAATGACAGCAAGGACATGATTTTCAATAAAATAATACCTTACTTCATAATATTCCGTGAGCTTTGGGCGAAGAATGCTATGGGCTGTTCGAACCTTCTCTATTAGGTTGTCTTGAGATATTTTGAGATTGTATCGAGATCCTCTAAAAGCATACAGAATGAAGTCCTTTGAGAAGTATGGGTTGATAAGAGTTGGATCTTGTGATATGGCATGCTTCATAGCCTAAAAATATCTTTACCTTCTCTGCTATCCATTTGAATGCAAGACTCTTCTTCAACATCATCATTAAAGGCTTCACAAGAGTGGAAAAATCAAGAACAAATTTGTGGATATATTTTATCCTTCCCAAGAATCTTTAGAGAGATTTCTTGTGGTGTGGCAATGGAAGTGTTTAGATGGCTTTAAGTCTTTCAAGATCAATTGTTAACCCTTATCTTAAGACAATACGGCCTAACAATTTGCCTTTGTGTGCCAAGAATACACACTTCTTTGGATTCAATAACACTCCAAACCTTCTACACCTTTGAAATATTTTCCTGAGATGAAAGAGGTGGATTTCGCATTCTTTGAGAAGACGGTGATATCATCTAGATATACCAACACCATCTTGTTGATCAAGCCTTTGAATCCCATATCCATAGCTCATTGAAATGTTGCTTTGGCATTTGTGATCAAATGAAATCTTCTTGTAAGCATATGTGCCCCATTTCGTAGTGAAGGCTGCCTTGAATTGATCTTCTTCTTTCACCATTATCTGATTATAGCCTAAGTATCTATCTAGTAATGAAAACCTCCATTTTGAAACTAGCTCTGATCCTGAAAGATTTGCTCCATTGATGGAAGTGGATAATGATCCTTGAGTGATGCTCTATTATTCAAATTTTTCTTGTGTGGTACTTACTTTGCCAATTTACAATGTCTTGCCTTTTCATCTATTGAAATGGGTTACGAATCTTCACCATTTACTTGAATGTTTGCCTTCTCCTTTCTTTACCTGAATGTTTGTTTTCTCCTTCCGGAATTGATCATTTGGGTTGAATATTAACTACAAAGTTATAAGACCCTTTGGTAATTTCTTAGTTCTCGGTTGCACCACTTGTCACCGTCATCTGCTGTTCCAACTTGTCTTGGTTTTGGCGAGAGAACTCAACTTCTTCTTGTAGAAATTTGACAATTTGTTGATCATTCTTGAAGACTTGCCAACTTATGTTGTTTTCAGATACAGATGGTCTCATAACCACTTTGATATGAGGCTAGGATTTCTCATTCTTGAGACTTTCTACCACACCAAAGGCTACCCCGATTGCTTCCCAGTCTATCTGCTGCTTCGTTCTTATTCCTAGGGATATAATTGATGCCAAAAGCTTTGAAATCTTCAATGAGATCCCATGCCCGATTCTTGTAATTATTCAATAGCTCATTCTTGTAAGCATTTTTTCCTTTGACTTGGTTTACGATTAGCTCACTATCTCCAAAGAATTGCAAATTATTAATACCTCATTTTCTTGCCTAGTGCAATCCATGAATTAACGCTTCATACTCGGTTGTGTGATATGAGAAAGCAAACTAGAAAAGAAAGCTAAGTAATATTTTGTACCTTGTGGTGAAATGAGCATAGCTACTCCTCTATACCTTGTCTACTCCTTGAACCATCAAGTAATAATTTCCACACTTCATTCTCATTTTTGTGTTACGGCTTGGCGATGCTTAAGGGGAGGATGATTATCTTCATGTAAAAAATAGACCTTGTCTTGTTTGTAAGGTTAAAAAACATGTCTCTTGTTTTCCCATTCATCAAGAGTTAAGTCCGAATGTAGATCCAACCTTGGTGTGCGCTTCATGAGTGATTGGGTAATCCTCTTGATAAAATGCTGAAAAATTTGCATTGAATGGGATTTGTACATGAGGTTCAATATGAAAATTTATAATTGGATCAAATTTGATTGTATCCTTAGCACCATAACTTATTCTTAATAGAATGTGTGACCAATTGGCAAACAAATAACCTCTAATCTTACCAATGAAGTCCCTTGACAAACACAATACAAAGAGTGGTGGAAATTCTATTATCGACACATCTTGCAAGACATTGAGGTTGGGACATGCATGTAATGTGAGGCTCAAAGCTTTGATTACTCCAACCGTTGTCACTTCTATCCCATCCAATTGCACCACACCCTTAGAGATGACTTCATATTGAAGACCCAATTGATTAGCTATTTATTTTGGCATGACTGAGCTACTTGCTCCCGAATCAATCATGTAATTATGTACCAACTTGTCTCCAATGATCAATGAGATATAGAATGGAGGGGGCTTCAAATTTTTACCTTTGTGATTTCCATGATTTCTTCCTTGCTGAAATGCATTGGTAAGAACCTTTTCTTGTTGATTGGGTGGCTGATTTGATGCTGACCAATTCACCATAGTAGCTTGCAATAGGTCTCTTTGTCTTGGGATAGCCAATGAATCCCACATTGAGATGTTTACATTCATTTTCTTCATCTGTTCAATGATGTTGAATGAAGATGAACTATCTTTCTGCTACCCCTTTCCTTGCACATTCTTCTCTTGCACATGGGCTGTTCATAACCGGTGCTCTAGCTGGTCTAGAAGGTGGCTTGTGATAATTTTGCACATTGGGAGCTGCACTTTGATTGCCCATACCTTGTGGAGTAATAGAGGGCTGTGGATTATTTGAATTTGATGACTTTCCTTCTCCAATATTCCTTTTCTTGGACCGTGTATTGGCAGCTACACTTTGAGAAGGTGTTTGATTTATACCACATAAATCTTCAACTACCAATTAACAAGTGTGGTCTCATTTGGAGGTACCTCTTGAGTTGCTTCTTATTGCTGATTTCCTTCTTGGCCAGTATCTTGTTCTACACCCATCATTGTCACCATAAGAGCTTGATTCAAAGAACCATTGAAACACATTGAGTGATAATGAGGTTGGTCACATGGGAAGCACTAGTCATATTCTTGAGCTATGTTGTTTTACACTTTGGTACCAAGGCTCTAGATGTGGATGTAACATTGAGATTATAAGGCTGAAATTGTCTATTAACAATAGGTTTGACCTGATTCTAGTTTTCATCTTGAATAGGTACCCTATTTCGGCTGATATGGAGGTCTATTGGGTTGGGTTTGAGGCTCTTTATGATCTAAAATTTTGAGCTTGATGCCTCTTAAGTGTCACAAACTCATTACCCAAGTTTTATAGTTGCTTCATGACTTCTTAGAGCTCATTTGAGGTATTATAAGATGAGGTGGAAGGTTCGGTTGAAATATGATTTCTTGGAGTGAGAATGAGAGCTAATGTGGGTGCTTGACTAGTGAGCTCTTAGTTCGGATATAGAGGCATAGGTGGCCTAGGGTCAAGTTTACTAGCATGAATTAAGAAATTATCAGCTCTAATAGTGATGTTGTATTATGTGGGTAAAGTTATACCTCCCATAGATTGTATCATCATGGAAATATCATAATTTAAAGATTTAAGGAAGTATAAGAAAGAACCTTCAGTTGTTGGTCTCATGGCCAATAGAATCCTATCCCACATCCTTTGGAATCTGAAGTTGAAGTCAGTCAACTGTTCATTAGGGGCCCTCTTGATTGTTGTCAATTTCTCTAATAAAGACAAATTATCTCCCTTTTCTCCAAATTGATTGTGGAGGGTTGTGCACAAATGGTCCTAATTGAGAATAGAACAACTGCTATTAGAATTCTAAACATTGCAAAGCTTTACCATTTAAAAGAGGATGCCAATAACTTGACAACAATATGCATTTAAACAATTTCATGAATTGCATAGACATTTGCAATGTCTTGGATGTGGTCAATCAAAGTTGTCTAGTTCTCTCCAGTGAAATATGGAATGTTCTTCAATGCTACAATTAGAACTGGATTTTGTGCATTGAGAGCAAGTGGTTTCTTTGAAATTGAAATTGATGTAGGGATTGAGTTTCATTATCTCGATTGGTCAGAGAACTATAGTTGATTGAATGAAAGGTCTTCCAAGTGGAGGTGTTGATAAGACTTTTGAACTCTTCTTCCCCTTCTTGCTTTGTCCGGGGACAAGTGTAGATAGATAAATAGTCCTTCTCTAGTTCTTGACCATGTTTGACTGCCATGAAGCTTGAAGATTCACTGAAACTAGTGGATTTTCCCTCTCAGGAGTTTCCATTTGTGTAATTTCAAATCTTCTTACAAGCTAGAGGCTTACAACAAGTGCACATCACTCTTGCTGCAACTAAAATGAAGACCTATTGGTCCATAGGGCATGCCAAAAGCTGTTATCACCGAATCAAAACTCCCTATGGTTTACACAAGTGTGTGTGCATGAGTTCACAGTGTGATTGGATAACATGGGTACTATCTCCAAGTTGTGGGACTTGCTACTTGAGATAGACCTCCAGAGAAAGCCGGTTCTTTCTCTAAAACTACCTGCCACAATCTACTCTAATGAAGGAAAAAATATCTTTCCTAATCTAACTTTCAAGGGACCAGGGAGAGAGAATGCATGAAAAAAATCCTACACTAAAGTGGTGATACACCAGAAAAGGAGAGTGAATGAGGATAGTCTTCCAATGTGTGAAAATTAGAAGCAAAATTCATGCTAGAAGAGGTGATAACAATTCTCCACAATCCAGCAAATGCATTCACAACAACATTTCATACACACACAATGATAATGGATCCTGTAAGAACATAAAGATAGGAAAAATATATATGCAATGAGATTGAAGGGGCAAGAGGAATGCAAACAAACAAAGCAGGGAAGATACATCCACAAACTTGCATCTATTTCTTTTTATTGATATGCACAATCCAATATATTACAAAATAAGGGCACGAATCACCATGCAAGGAGTCCACTACAAGGGCCTGCAAACACATTGACTTCACAAAAAAAACTTTTGACAAAGTTTTGCTACTCAAGAACTACCTCCTTTACAATGAGTTAAACACCCTTACTTATAACATTGAGAAGGAGAGAGAGAGGGATAATGAAAATCCCAAAATCGATCCTTTCACCACTTGCAAGAGGTATTAAATGAAGTGAAATGATGTCTTGTTGCTTGAAAAATGCTCCCCATATTGTCCCATAACTTTAGTGAGAAATGTTAGCCCATGCTTCATTAATGCATCTCAGCTACCAAATAAAATCATTGTTCTGAACTGGGCATGTTTTTGTAAAATCACCATCGATTACTTGCCAAATTTTGGATTTCTTGATTTCTGTGCATTGGGCTTAGAACCATGATTCCAACGGTACCAATTTTGTGTGTTTTCATTGAGGAATACAAAAATTATGGCCTTCTAAGTGCGGGTAACTATTTTGGGTCCGTCAGGCATTTCTATAATTTAACTTGAGGAACGAGCATTTGATTGACTAGGGTTGAAGATGTTTCCTTTATTTTCACATATCTACCCTCATTAAAAATAATAAATCCATTTTATGTGGCGTAGAGGATGTTGTGCTCATTCTAGAAAGTCAAATTTTGTGAAAATCGGAGCTTGGGGTCAAAATTTATGGTCGTTTGAAGTTCGGGGTCTAATTTGCATTGTTTTCCCTTACATGTGGCTATATTGGGTATTTCAGGTCTTGGTGTCCTAGATGTCCCTTGTGTGACTTAGGCTAAAAATCTCCACTTCATCCACACCACACGACCCGCTTTATAAATCGTGTGAATCGGCCTTTTGGGAATTCATGTCCCGTGTGTACCGCATTGATCGGGCACGAGGGACATTAACTCCCGTATTTACCGCATCCCTTTGTAGTCATCTATTTTGAAATTTTAGAGCACTGAGTGTCCAGTGTTGGCATGTCGACCGAGCCGTGAGGGCCGTTGAATGCCGTTTTCCCGATTTGCCTTTGTGATCGGCCTTTTCGGCCTTTCGGATCTTTGGATGTCCCCATGTACCTTTGCGGCTGAGATGTTTTGACCCAACTTTGATGATTTGTTCTTGATCGTGTGGCCTTTTCTAATTTTTGGGTCGGACGTCCCCTACATACTTTTCTTTATCTGGGATGAAAAAAACCTAACTTTTCGATTCCCTTGTAAATTAGCCATTTCGGCTCTGCGGCGAACTTGTGTCACGATGTCCCGTGGATAATGCGGAACAAAAATATCCAATTTTGCGATGCCTTCTTGTTGCGATGATTTCAGCCATGAGGGTCTATTGTCCCACGTGTACTTGTGTGGCACGGGCCCTAAAACCTGATTTTCTGCAATATGCGTCTCGAAGCCCATTTTTGGATTTTTTCCATTTTTTCTAACTTCTCGAAATATTTCCTTGGATGGGGGGTAGAAAAGAGTCGAAGGGGCCTTGAACTGATTTTTTTGCATTTTACCATTTCTTCTTGTGTGAGCCTAAAGAAATGATGTAGGTTATCAAAATTACCTCGAGGGGTGGATTTTAATTAACACAACTTACATGATAAATAATCTTTTAACTAGAGTATCTATATTTTCATTTCAAATAATAAGATAAGTCATAAAATATGATTTCAAGTAAATGATAAATCTTAATCTTTATTTATAATGATTTACAACGATAAGAAAAAATAATACATTGGGTGTCAATGCCCTTTATATGTGTAGACACCAAAAAGTATGTTTACACTTAGCATTTCCTCCAATCCATTCAATTAACGACACTTCTTTAAATCCCCATTCTTTACCCCACTCTCGGATGCCCATTTACAACACTCTCTTAGTTGTATTCCTCTTATATTCAGCTTATTTGGCTAATATCTCTCTTATTAGCTAAATATTCCTCCTTTCGACCATTCAAAACTTCCTAGTCTCTCTAGACCACTTCTATTGGCTTTGTAGGCTATCTATCGGTCAAAATTGATTATCAAAACCCCTTCCAACTCTCAATGAGTCTCTAATCACTTGTTAATCAAGTTTAACTAGCTTCAACCCTAGTTAACTAGCACACCTATCAAAACATACTACAGATTGACAACATATTTAGACTAGGCCATGTCTTTGTCATGAAGTGGGCGTCTCGTGTCACTAGCAAGTGCACCTATCTCTTTGGAAACAACTTGGTGTATATCAAGCTTACTATGTAAAACCCTACCATACTTTTTACAGGCCACATCTCCGTTGAACCATCAAAATCTCCGTTGAACCATTGACATCTCTGTTAAATCATCCTAACATAATATTATGTGTTTTTGATAGTTTTTGCCTACGAGGCATACATGTTAAAACAAGAGCACACACATGAAACCCCTAGCATCCATGTCTACAGTAGGCCCGCGTTGGTGTCATATCCCTATGTCAATTTTTTTCTTTCCACGTATCGCACTTTGGTAAGGTGTGTATCCATTAGATGGGGTGCGGGTGGTGTAGATTGCAGGTGCGCGTGGTGTATGTGTAAAATTTTAAATTTTTCTTGGGTGTAATCTTTTTCTAAACTTTTCCGAGGTTTTGAAGACTAACATGGTGGTTCTGAGGTTTTGTTTTGATATTTTACAACTTACATAGTTTAAGTGTTTTCATTCCTTAGCTTGAATAAAGCTTGTGAAAGTGTGTATGCTCTCTCCTCGCGCCTTTTTGGTGATCTTGGAGATCAAAAACATTTTTACAAACTTTATGTCATACTTTAAAAAACACTTGTTCTATGATGCTAAAAGGGTAAAATAGATTTCCATATGATTTGTCTTAGTGGAATTTTCACATTGTGTATGCTCTTCCTTCGTGCCTTTTTGGTGATCTTAGGAATCAAAAGAAAAGTGTAAATTCTCTTTCTTAAAAATTTACAAATGGAAAAACTACTAACCTCGTTATCTATAGGACCTAACACTTGCTAAAGAAAGGTGTCAAAAACAAAATTCTAATACACGTGTTTTCATGTAGGTTGCAAAATCTTGTGTGCTACTTGAAACCACATTTAAATTAAAAAGATAAAAAAACACACCACTTTCATCACACTGTATTGCAGGTTTCAGAAAAGGGTACATCTCTATCCTCTCAACTGGAACATAACCCCTTTGGCATAACGCCTTAAGCTACAAAAATGGGGGTGGTTCAAGGGACCCTAAAGTAATCTGCTGCTGTGTAACCTCATGGATGAAAAAGGAAGCGCTCTTCTTACCCACTTGACTAGTTTTCTTTGTGAGTTAGCGTTACAGGTTCATCAAGAGGCGTCATCAAAACAATGGTACATAAATCTATACATCAAAATCAGCCTTCATAAGAGGCATGTATACAATACATCTATAAAAATGGGAAAATGATGAACTCAACCATAACTCTCGCACTCACGGGGCTCGGGTCCATGTTGTGGAGGATAGAAGAGTGGTGGATGTGATGGGCAGAGCAGCTGGAGGTATCACCTCTCTTGTTTGGCACCTTCTTTGTCTAGTTGTTTGCTTCCGCAACGGGCTGCGAGAATGATCTAATCAATGGCATGATAGTCATGACCTAGAGCCTATCGTACTCACACCTGACTACTCAAATGGTACTACTCACTACCCTATCGGGACTATCCTGAAATAGGCAGTCCTATAGTATAGAGCCTTGCCACTAGATCTCATGGCATCCTGTATTAGATCAACATCTCCAGAAGCTATAGGTGCTTATAGAGAAACATCTCACTCACCTATCAACCTGCCAATTTAAACCTAATCACGTCTAGAAGAAGCAGCCTCTTGGTCTCTATTTGTGGTGATAACTGCACAGGATCTTGCCTTATCTCTTTACATGATGTAGTCTGTGTGTGCCAGGTATGGTCCTCTAAGCAAAAACCATTTGTACTTGGGTCTGAGATTGATGTAAAAGGCTCAATATATGAGCCTCCTGTGTGGCCATCTCTCTAATCTAGATCTACAATAAGGTACTATCCCTATCCCGAGTAGCTGTGCTCGGGCCCGATCCTCTCCATTGTCAAAACCTACTCCTAGGCATGTGCCCGATCTTACTCTACTATGAGGGCTGTACTATTCCTTGGCTGCATCTCTCTCTCCAGGACATCTCAGAATCGAACGAAAATCACCACCTATAACTACTACTGAAGGGAAGCCAAGCCTGTCCATGATCACCACCACCCTGAGCTCGAGGTGGCGGGACTGCTATGGAAATACCACGACAAGGAGCATATATCCCCACTAGAATGCCTATTGGAGGCAACTCTATATCGGAGTTCTCTAAAATACTATCTTGGTCTATGCCTAGATCATGTCTCTGTGGCTGATGTAATGCAGGACCCTGTCTCCTGCCCCTAACATAGTGGTGTAAGTCAGGAACACCCTCATCATCATCATCACTATCATCGCCACCAATAGCTCCACCCTCGTCACCACTAGGAGGCCCCACTAGAGGGACTCTTACACCATCGTTATACACCTCTCGGAAATAGTCAAATGACATGGAAGCACACCATGGTACCATGGTGCATACTCAGGTGTAGTCCCCAAATCTCTAATATGTCTCAGAGCACCCACATGGCAAGTACCACTTGTCTGGCAAACTGGCTAATGCTATATCTCGAGCAATCTATGGACCCATATTTGTATACTCTTGGGCCCTACAAGCATACCACCTATTTGGTCCTGGAACATCCTAGTAACCCCAAATTGCCTCGACATCGATCCACCCTATACAACTCCCGCATATAGCTATAGCTACCTAATATAAAGTGCTCCTGTGTAGCAAGATCGAGCTCTAAGCCATCTGCAGCCACTTTGGAAATATACGCAGGGCCTCTATACCATAGAGGCCTATTGCAGCTTATCGAGCTCATAGAGATAGTGCTATGCGCATCCCCATATACGGCCACACATCATCCCCCCGGGACCTAACCCATAGTAGAAGGATCCTCAAGTGCCTGAACTCTCAAAACACCTAAAGGGTGACCGGGAACAATGTGGTCCCACACCCAAATATGAAGCAAGAGGACTGGTCCTACCATATTTTGACGGTAGTAGGTAATCAAATGAAGGTCCCAGTATAGATGTGCTAGAATGCACTAACCCCAAAAATAGGTCTCTCCCTCTACCAAACCGCATATCACTCCAAGGAGGTCGAGTAGAAATGAAGCACCGAGTCTTGTTAGGGAGTAAAACTCCACTGACAAAATCCATCATATAAACTACCACTTGGTCTAGCTCTAAGTCCTCAATACACCGTGATAGCCTAATAGTCATCACATGCCGTGGTATCATCGGGAAACCAAACAACTCTATGATGTGTACCATGAATATCGTGCCGTGGCTCATAGGTTGGATCGGTGACCTCGGATCGAGACCGCATAATACGTAACACATCCTAAAGAGTAATTGTGATCTCCCCAATCAGGAGGTGAAAACACCGACTCTCGCTTATCTTTATCGATTTTGCTTATAGCTGTCAAAAGGCCATGATCTAATGTAATCTAGGGCATATCCACCACATAAGCTAATCCCGTAACATATAGGAGGCTATCCAATAGTTCCTTATCATCATTGTCAAACCGCACCTCTATCGTCACTAATGACCATATCTCTCGCATAAGTATGTAAGACGGATAGTATATGCTGCAAACAAGAAAACACACATGTATCAGTTGACATTTCTATCTACTTCTATCTAAAAATTGATGGTAAATCCTACATTCTTCTATTTCATTTCCTAAATTTTCACTTTCTTCTAGTCTTCCTTGGTTGTTTGGTGGAAGGGTGTTCTACTCCTCTCTCGATGCATGCGTGCCTACTCCAACATGTGCGCACCCATCCGATGCATACACACCTACCTTAACACATACGCACCCCTCTACTTTTCGTTATCCACATAGGACATGTACGCACCCAAGTGTGATGTTTACACACCCGTCTCTACGCATGTGCGTGCATGCTACCATAAACTCTACCCAAGACGCGTGTACATGGCCGCTTCCAATGGACGTGATGATGCGTCCTTGTTATTTTCCCTTCCACGAGATATGTGTGTGCATATTTGTCTTTTTTGATGGATACGCGTGCACGTACCCACCGGGTTTCGACGCATGCACGTACGTGTATACGCACCGATGCATGCACGTACACACATACATCAAAATTCTTCTACCCTAGCCTAAAAGCCCTAAAAAATTGCATTAAATGCATAATTCACAAAGAGGAATAGGCCACTCATGTAAGGTCCATCCGCTTGGTCTCGCATGAACTCTCAGATGCGATATGCTCATCTCCTCCTGCTCGGTAGCCTCATCATCTCACTCTGTGGTTGTCACTCTCGCTAGCGGTAAAAAAAGATTGTAAGAAATCAGTGCACGAAGTGAATTGGTCGTGATTGATTTACCCTTGGGTGGGTATATTAGTCAGCCTGCAGGTGCCCTCGGAGCATGTTTTCTCGCCATGATCTTTCTAACACTTCTTCTATCAGCCAAGATGATTATTTTTCTATTAAAATAATTATTTTTGCTCAGTTTCACACATTGGGACACTTGGTACCACCATGTGGTCCCTTCTTCATTTGCACCAGAATGATTTACGTATGTTCTTGACATCATTTCATTTTAGTTTTCTTCTATTTTCCTCTCTTTCACCTGTCATGATGATTATTTTTAAAATATTTTTTTTTACTTTTAATTCTTCTCGCCTACGGAGCATTTTCTTGCCACCCGACGCCCACTCTCTTTTCCTTGGGGCATTTGCGCGTACTTTTAGGAGATTTCCTATCTCTTAAATTCTTCTGACCAATCAAAAATTTAAAAATTATAAAACCATCCAAAAATCCAAAAAAATCGTAAACACTTTGAAAATGGACTAAAATTGGTAATCAACTCATTTACAGCTGAAATTTGTGTCTCTTGCATGGCACTCATCTCATATCTTGCTAGGCATTTTCATGTGTTTTGAAACAATGACTCATGGATCATTTGAATCTTCAATCATCTACAAAGCTACGTTGCTTACTTCATCTCGTACTCTACGGGGCACTTATCACATTTGCCTACGGTATTATTTTCGTCATGCACATTACTTTTCAATCGAACCCAAGTGTCCTCCATCCTTTCCCTAGCATGTATAATTTTCTTGGGGCATCATTCCTACCCTTGTCATTTGTCAAAACATTTGGGATTGCAGCTTGATAAAAAAATATTTGTGCAACTATCTTGAACATTATTGGTTTGAGTGTGTGTAATTGTACTTATTTCCCTGTTAAATGAGTTTGTTTACTTCCTCGTATTGCATTTCTTTCGTATGTTGCATGGAGTTAGTGTTTTTAGTAATGGACATTTTTTCGTATATGGATTTTCATGTCATACTACACTTTTGTTCATTCTTTTTAATAAAGACCGATGATGAAGATTCTAGCAATATGATGAAAAATAAAGTTGTTTAAAAGGTAATGGATGTATATTAGCTTATTCTTCCTTTCTCATACTCCTTTTCTTCTATATCTCCTTTCTTCTTCTTCACACTATTCTTTCTCTTGTTCTCTTTCTGTCATATTTTCAATCATCAATTGAGTTCTTCTATCACCCCATCGACAACCGAGGGGGAATCCTTCATTCTACTCATTCTTTTCTTCTATCCCTTCAATTTTTTTACTTGTTTACGCTTGTCTACTTTCTTTGAAGTGACGTTATTTATGCCACCTCAAAGAGGGGAAAATGTACACAACTAAAGTATGTTTACACTTAGCATTTCCTCAATACATTCAATTAATGACACTTTGTTAATTCCCAATTCTTCACCCCACTCTCGGATGCCCATTTATGACACTCTCTCACTCGTATTCCTCATATAATAAGCTTATTTGGCTAATATCTCTCTTATTAGCTAAACATTCCTCCTTTCGACCATTCATAACTTCCTAGTTCTCTCTAGACCACTTCTATTAGCTTCGTAGGCTATCTATCACGGTCAAAATTGATTATCCAGACCCCTCCCAACTCTCAATGAGTCTCTACTCACTTGCTAATCAAGTTTAACTAGCTTAAACCCTAGTTAACTAGGCTAAGCCAAGCTTAACTAAGCCTAAAGCATGTTTATCCTCATCTAATCTAAAAGTTCTTTTGGAGTTTTAGTCCCACATGCACCCAAATTCCAAACTCTCCCAAGTGGAAAACTATAAATAGAAGGGTCACCCCTCCCTTTCAAACTTACAACTTCACTCACAAGTCCTTCTCTCTCACATTTGGAGATATTGGCATTAGACCTCATTTGTATTAGCCAAGCTAATAGGCATTTGATCTTGGATATCCTCCATTGTTGAAACTCCTCCATCTTACATCTATAATTTCATAGTAGGTTAGTAGGAGGGTATCTAACTTGGACTTGTAGCCATCTTAGAGAGACCTCTTCACCTCCATTGAAGAAAACAACACATCTAATTTTATTGCTTAGAATCTAACTAGGTTCACTTGCATTAAGCTTTCATGGAGTAGAGAGTAGTATATATGCTAGGGTTTGAATGTTTGTTTCAAATTTATACATGCATAGATATTTTCTTGTTTAGCTCTAATCTTATGGTGCATGGTTGAGTTTAGTCAAGCTTGAGGTTCTTTAACCTCATCCCATAGCTTTGTAAATCTTTCCATCGCATACAATATTTTGTGATGATATTTAAATTGCATTATTAATTGATTACAATAATCCTTTTCAGATTTATATTACAATAAAATCAAGATGTAAAAAGAAACACGAATCTAATCCAATCAATTACTTTAAGTATGCGACATTTCCTACAAAACTGTAGGAGAGAGATAGATATGGGCCAGTTCATATGAACTGGCATGAGTCCACATACTCTTAATATATGTTTTGATTATAATGAAATAACATAATAAGATATGGTTAAGAACTTATCCTCTTAATTCCCATAGTTTATATAATGAAATATACCTAATATCATATCATAATGAGACTTCATAGTTATATAAAACATTATGTCCATTAGTATTGTCTACAACTAGCCTAAATAAGACTCAAACATTTAAACAATAATGGAACATTTATCGCATCTCCAACATGAATTACAATTGCAATTCAAATCACAATATTTTCCAACTTCCCGTTATTATTAAAATCAAGAAATTTCCTAATACAGGTGGAAAATAATGACAACTAACAAACTCTTACTCAACAAAGTTAAGTTTCATAAAGTTACAAAAATCATTCAAGCTCAACTAGAACCCTTATTAACTGTAACTAATGAAGTAATTCCATTTTAAGAACCTATTTAGATGACTGTAGATATACTTTTTATTTACCAGAACTTCAACAATTTCATGCAAGGACTTTTTCAATTGAATTAGAAGATATCATTAATATCTAGTCCAATAAGGGAGCTGCAGATACATCAATAATAATAGAAAATCATAAGCTGAATTATGCATAACATAAATGAGTACTAGAAGGATACTTTAAACCAAATCAGTCACACTTAGCTATCTCAAAATTTGAACCAATATTCACACATAACAACAATATTCCCAAAAATTTTCCAAACTGAAATCTTAAACATTTAGGATGAAAAATATCATTTCCTTCACTAGAATTTTACATCAATAGAGTTGAAAAAATCAATAGAGTTTTACATCATTCATAAAATTCCCTTACTTAACAATAAAAACATTAATCATCTAAAACATAAGCCCTTCAAACTTTCAAGTTTCCTAATCTTGAAATACTTCCAAATTTAGAATTGAAACATTATGAATTGTTTCATAGAATCAAATGAACAATTATAACCCCATTGTCATACATTCCACACACCCAACATGGTATTTTCTCTACCATTTATTCATATCAAAGACAAGAAAATAAAAAAGTGATGCTCTTTAAATATATACTAAACAAATGATACCAACAAATCTCAAAGATGAGATATAAATAAAACAAGTTTGTTTTTATTTCACTCAACACTTTAATTATTTTCCAAATCTAATAATAACCCAAATCGAAGCATATTCTCTTACTAGATTTCACATTTAAACCAAAAATCGTATTCAAAATGTAAACAATAATTCTCTAGAAAGATTTATAAAAACTAACTCTAGGTTTCTTTTCGAAATAGTAAAACCTAGATCCAAAAATTAGTTCGAGAAGGAATGACAACAATTCTCTAAGAGAGAGCTAAAATCTACCTTTTATTTATTTTTGTAGATTTCACAAAAGTGATTAAAACCCAAAACATATGCAAAATGATAGCAATAATACTCAAGACAAAGATGTATCCTACTCTTATCTCATAATTGAGATTCATAAATAAATCTGCAACAAGACGTATTCATTTTCCCTATTTCAAACAAAGCGGTGACCAAACAACCAAAATGTATATATTTTTAGATTTCTCCTAATAAATTAGAAACAAACGATTATTTTTCCAAATATCATAAAATGATCAAACCCAAAATGTTTTCAAACTTCAAATAATAAACTAGAACCAAACACATTCCAACTCCTCATTCATTTCTAGATTTTGCAATCCAAAACTAAATAAATGTATTCATATTTCAAAACAATAATCCCAAGCCAAAAATGTATTTAGATTTCTTTTAATATATCAAAACCAAAAATATTCAATGATTTCACTAAAATATCACTAGGAGTAAAAGTATAAGAACCCATGCCGGTATTTTGCCTCCAAGTGCTCTAAAACCTTCCAAGTCGAATACTTCCAAACACAATGAATCCTTCAACAACATATTTTAATAAAAATGACATGATAACTGGAGATAATAGTCATAAATTACATGCAATAGTCACCCAAAGCAACATTCCCTACAAGAATCCATGCACAACTCCAATATAACTTCAAAAAACAAATGAAAATGAAACAAATTGGATGCCTTGCATGTCTTAGCTTCTCTAGAAATATTTTGTTTCCAAAGGCATATTAAAATCACACCAAACCTTATTAATGCCATGCCATGTCATGGCTTCATCAACCGCTAGTTAACCGTAAATGTTGCTTTGAATATCCGTTAATAACATGTTATGTAACTTAGGTTATAAAATAAGTTAAATAAAATTATAATCAAACCAAGTTGCATGGTGGGCATAACATTTCCACGTAACCAAAAAAAAAAATCAACCAATTAAAATGTTGAGTTGTGGAGCTAAATGGCTTCACAAATAGCATGCTTTACAAACTTACAGGTTTACACAATAATCGGCGTCGGTCACCTGGGAGCAACCAACATCGGTTACCTGTGCATGAATGTTTTTATTTTAAATGTGGGTTTTAATCCGACCCTTGGTTATAAAGGTGATCGAGATGGTTGTAAATGCATAACTAAGTTGCCCTAATGTTTGTATATGCTTATAAGCTAGAAATATAGGGTTAAAAGATAAGAATATAGATTATTGTGAGAAGGAATTCTTGGCTAAAACAAAGAGAAGCTTGTGAGGAAAAGTACTATACATCTAGGAGAGGTGTGGAAGATTGCAAATATTCATTGTATTTCCTTTGTAAAGAAAAGAATAATAGATTGGATGTTTCTTGGTGGACGTAGCCCACACTAGGTGAACCACATTATATCTTGTGTATTTTTCTTCTGGTATAATTTCTGTGTTTATTGCTTGTATGCTTCAATTGAATATAGATCTATACAACACTAGTGTGTGTCTAACCCCAACAACTGGTATCAGAGCTTTTTTTTTGAGGGTTTTGTGTGTTGACATATTTACTCACAAAGGGATTTTTGATTGAGTGGGAACACAACAATGGAAGAAGATAACAAATACAAAGTGGATAAATTTGACGGCCGTAATTATCAATTATGGAAGATGCAGGTGGAATATTATCTGTATCAGAAATATTTATACTTACCATTGGATGCGAAAGTGTAAAGCCTACAAAGATGATTGATGAAGAATGGAAGATTCTTGACAGAAAGGCTCTGAGATCTATAAGATTGAGCATGGAAACATCTGTAGCTTTGAATGTTACTGAAGCAACAACCATAGTAGACTTGATGAAATATTTAGCTAATTTATATGAAAACCAAGTTCTTAAAATAAAGTTTATTCGATGAAGAAATTATTTAATTAAAAAATGCAAGAAGGTGGATTTGTATCAAACCACACGAATGATTTCCATTCCATTGTAATGTTGGTTGGATATTTTGTCAAACCAAAATATGAGGTTCAACCACGATACATGGGATCAAATCCTCCTCAAAGACAAAAGAGGTGCCTTGTTTTATTGCTAATCTAAAAAACGGTAAACGATATATATAGTATTCACACTAATCTAACCATTGGGGGTTGGAATGAAATCCGAAATCCACATTCACAGATTCAAGGGTATTTCTTTCTTAAATGAACTGGATTAGAAACTGTTACAATGAAAGAAGCACAATAGAAAAGAAATGGGAGAAACGTATTTTCTTTCGAGTAAACGCAGAGCACGAAATAATCATACGAGTTTTAGATCACAAATATAATGTCCGAAATAATCAGAAACACTGAGATGCTATGCAAAGAATAGCTTAAGATCATGAACATAAGAACACTGTCTTAAGTAAGATATATTCCACAACACAAAGTCTGTAAAACGATATCAATTTCTATTCTTCAAAATGATTGAATGAAAACACAAAGTTTTTCTTCTTTCCAATAGCCCCTAAATATTCCAAAAAATCTCGACCCTTTTGAATGCACAGGCATCCCTTATTTATAACAAAAGGAACTAGAGATAAAATAGGACAGATCCTAAAAAGTAGCATTTTAACTGGAGTTCAGTTTTGCATGACTCTCACGCAGGAGATCAAGTCAAAACATGATTAAAAATATGACGAAACAGAAATGAAAAAGACATGTCAATTTCAAGATTGAAATGACATGACACATTGGGACTTAGTCTGAATCATCATCTTTTGCTCCTTCCTCTTTTTCTTCCTCCTGCTGAGACTGTTTGCTCTGAAATTCCTGGAACTTGGGCGGACACGGGAAAGCTCTCACGCAAGGGCAAGCCACTGTTAGCTAAAGCTGTCATCCATGGGGTTTGAGAGGAACTCTTCACCCTATTCCAGAAGTCATCCATATCTATATTGCCAAGTTCAGTGTCCCTGATATCATAATTGCAATCAATATATGATGGAGATTCTGGCTTCTTGAATTTGTACTTCATCCTGCTAGATTTCTCGGGGTCCGACATGAAGAATGTTGGAGGGAGAAAGGCTTGAAACTCAGGAGATGTTATCCACACCGAAAAGTCCGACACGCCGAGGAGGATATCGGAAAACCATGAGAACCCGACAAGTTTGATATGTCGGAACTTTGAGAAAGCCAGCGCGCTAATCCGTCAATACACTTCGGGTCTCGGCTCTGTAAAACAATCTTCAAAACCCAAGAAGAAAAACGGGGTTTTTCTTTGAATTCCAAATATACAATCTCCTTCTTTTTTATTATTCATGTTTCATGCATATAATTGAAAACTTCAAGAGAATAGAACCAAGTGATAGTTCGAAGAGATAAACCCTAAAACCTAAAACCCTTCCCAAAACAATGCGTAAAGACGAAGGAAAGAAAACCTTCAACACCCGGCAAGAAATTGGGAATAAAATACGCTCAATCGATCCATAAAAACCAAGAATAAAGAAGGAAAGAAAAATACCTTCAATTGGAGAAACGGAAAACGGAAAACAAAGCGATTCAATCAGCAAAGCGAGCTTTCGTGTTTGAAATCGGAAGAGCATGCGAAAAATCCACGAATTAAAAATAACTCCGTAACAATGACGTGGAAATCCGCGTATTTATAAGAAAATTGGTAATTAATACACTTCAGCTCGGCACGTGCCAACTCACCGACCACTCGGCATGAATGCCATGTCAGCATGTTTGAGAGGTCCGAAAACCCGACACGAGGGGACTTAGTGCAATTCGGGTTTCGGGTATCGGAAAGCATGAGGCATAAAACATGAAGTGTTTAGATGTTACATGGCTCCAAAACCTGATACAAAGGACTAGGCGGAACTCGGGTATCAGAAAGCATGAGGCGTAAAACATGTTTTAGGTAAGGCATGTTCCGATGCACCGGAGGTCCGAAAACCCGATTTTCACAATATGAGGCGGGTTTCGGGTTTCGGAAGACATGAGACATAAAGCATGTTCAAAACTTATGTCGAGCTGTTGGTAAAACCCGAAAACCCGATTTTCTCAAAAAGAGACCACAATGCAAAATCAACTCCGAAAATTTCGTAGGGGTTATCCGATCGTTTTGTCGTGAACTCAAAACGGGGATAACAACTCGGCTCTAGCTGGGGACTTTCTTTGTAATATCAGAGGAAGAGAACTCAGAATCTCTGGTCTCACAGACTAGGGCCTTATCCATTGGGCTACGGAGTCTAGAAGAAAACCAAAACAAAACAAAACGGAAAAGAAAGAAAGAAAACCAAAAGCAAACACACAACAAAAGCAAAATATGTACAATGCAAGAGAGCATCTTGCATTAATGGTGGAACAACTTTAGATGTTGCCCACTGAAAGGTAAAGGGAGTAACCCTCCATCCAGATATGATAGAAGGAAACTATTTTCACCATTCAGCTCGTGGATCTTGAAAGGTCCTTTCCATAGAGAATCAAACTTCCCATGCATTCCTTTTTGTTCTCTCCTTTTATCCCAAAGTAACACCAAATCTCCAATCAAAGTTACGCGCTTTGATTTTTATCAAAAATTTTCTTCACTCTGCTCGATGATCTCATATGCGGTGTGATCAATCACCTTAATTGCGTTCCTCCTCTAGCCTCGGCGAGATACATAACCCTCTTCTCGATAGAATTCCCGAAAAGCCGCATCTTCAACGCTTTTTGCCAACTGCAAGGCCGGCAATTCTACTGAGATAGGAATTTCAGCATCAATCCCGTATAGCAATTGAAAAGGAGACATCCCTATGGCTCGCTTTGGAGTGATCCGATCAGCCCACAACGCATCATACAATGCTTTGTGCCATGTCCTCTGATTTTCATCTACTAGTTTCCTGATTATGGTAACCGGGTTCTTGTTCTGCCGGATTCACTTGCCCATTACCCTAGGGATAATAGTCAGATGAATGAGCCAGAGTAATGCCGAATCCATAGCAAAACTCAGTTAACTCATGTGACGAGAAATTGGAAGCATTATCCGCTACAATCTTATGAGGTACACCGAATCTAACAATTATGTTTTCCTTAAGGAACTTGCAAACAGCTTCAGAAGTTGCTTGCTTGATTGGTACAGCTTCTACCCACTTGGTAAAATAGTCTGTAGCAGTCAGCACATAGTTGTGTCCAGCACTGGAAGCAGGATTCAATGTTCCGATAAAATCAATCCCCCATTGGCGAAAAGGTTCTTCAATCACCACAGGCTTCAGAGGAAGAGCTGCTAGCTTGGGACGACCAACGAAATGTTGACAAGCTTCACATTTAGACACCCATTCTGCTGAATCCCGGAAAAGAGTAGGCCAATAATACCTAGCCCGTAGGATCTTATAAGTCTATCACTGAGAGGATGAAAAATTTCCTCCACAAGCTAGACTATGAAAGGACTCTAATAACTTTTCCTGTTGTGATTTATCAACACAACGCAAGAAAACACCATCGATACCTTTCTTGTATATTGCATTATTCCACAAAAGGTATTTTGCAGATCTCAGCTTCATGGTCCTCTTCTCCTTTTGATTTAAATGCGGAGGGCATTCACCATAAGTTAGGAAGAAAGCAATGTCCGTGTACCATTCATCGGTCGTACTCACGAATAGCACCATAGGCAGCTCTGAAGAGGTATCTTGAGTCTCTTCATACTCTGCTTCGGCATGATTTTCTGCAATTAATTGGCATGCACCCTTCCTCGTACCAACTTGGTAGGCTGATGTCTAAATCGTACTCCCGAACCTTGGCTATCCAAGTTCCTCGTTGACTTCCCACTCTTGTTGAGTCGAGAATGGATTTAACAAAGCAGATGTGAACGAGAACGCGAGTATGTGAATTCAAAGACATAGTACGAAATGCTTCACCGCTCGCACCACCGCATAAGCATGTTTTTCAATCTGCGACATCTTCAATTCATGCTCCTTCAACGGACAGCTCATGAACGCGATGGGAGCTTCAATGCCTTCCCGTTTTCTGCATCGGGATGGCCGACACCGTGTGTGAGAAGCATAGCTATACATGATGAAATCTTTCAAGTCCTGGACATACTAAGGTAGGAGCGCAAGCAATCGCCCTTTTGATTTCTTCAAATGAAAGTTTCCCCTCCGCACTCCATCTGAATGGGACTTTGCCTTTCATCATTCCAAGGATATCCTTGGTTTTGTCAGCGAAATCAGTGTACAAATCTTCTCAAGAAATTAACTTTTCCGAAGAAAGAATGAACCCGGTTTTACTTGTGGGCAAGGTAAGGCTCAATAGCCTTTACCCTTTCCAGGTCAATTTTAGTTCCTTCCTTAGTCACAATATGACCTAAAGCAATTTTCCTTGGTTACCCCGAACATGGACTTCTTGGGATTCAATGAAATCCCATGACGCGCGTGCATCTTAAAAGTACTTGTTCTAAATGACCATAATGATCACTCCGTTTTTTAGAGAAAACGGTCAAGTCATCTAAATACACAACTATGACCTTGCCCATCAGATCTCTGAATGCCAAGTCCATAGCTCTCTGAAAAGTGGCTCCGGCGTTGATCAAGCCGAAAGGCATCCTTCTATAAGCAAAGGTACCCCATGGGGTCGTGAAGGCCGTCTTGTGTTGATCCTCTGTGGTTACCTCGACTTGATTATACCCTGAGAATCCGTCGAGCATGGATAACATTTCTGACCCAGTAACAGTTTGTAATACCTGGTCCATGATAGGCAAGGGATAGTTATCCTTCAGCGAGGACTGATTCAAGTTTCGGAAGTCAACACAGATCCGAATCTCGCCATTCTTCTTCCTGACAGGAACAATGTTAGCAATCCAAGTGGAGTGATGGATTGGGAAAATAATTCTAGCATCTAACATCTTCTGAATTTCTGCCAGTATAGTTCCTGAGATCTTGGGATTGTAATGTCTTTGCTTTTGTCTATACGGCTTCACATCGGGCTTCAGAGGAATACTGTGCTGAACATCTTTGGGCTTGAAGGATTTCAAATCTGCATAAGACCAGGCCATCACATCGATGTATTTCTTCAAAAGCAAAGTGAATCTCGCCTTCTCTTCAGGAGAACAACATTTCCCAATATTCACCATCCGAGGTTGGTCAGACGAACCTAGATTGATTTGATCTACTTCAGAGGAAGAAGCTCCTTCAACTTGCCTTTTGTTTTGGATAAAGTGATCATGCTTGTCGAACAGACCCTCCAGGGAAACCAGACCTTTTGGTATCTTGTTGCCTTTCAGCTGGATAAATTCACCATCAACCTCTTGATATGGATCCGAAATAGTTTCACGAAAGGCTGATTCCGAACCTTCAAAATATAGCTCACTGAAATTGTCAGCCTTTTCTAGGAAAGCCAACACCTGTTGATCATCGTTAAACACTTGCCAGTGAGTTGCATTATCTGGGACACTAGGACGGTACACAATCTCAATAGAGTATGTATCTTGCTTGAACTGAGGATGAGGAAGAAGAAGAGATGCAGATACGGCCAAAGAATCAGCCTTGTCATTATAATCTCTTAAAACTGCCTTAATAGAAAATGCATCAAAGCATTCTATACTATCCCAAACCTTATTTCGGTAATGTTTCAACCGATCATTTTTCACCTGATATATACCCCTGACCTGATTAACAATCAGCTCCGCATCCCCCTGAACCTTGAGATTCCTGATTCCCTTCTATCTGGCCAATTCTAATCCTAATAACAGGGCTTCATATTCGGCCGTGTTGTTAGTATTATCAAATTGCAACTTATAAGCTGATGGGAAAATCTCGGAGCTAGGAGATATGAGAACAACACCAGCCCCTGACCCAGAGGCTGAGCAGCTACCATCAAATTCGAGCGTCCAAATAGCATTGGGATCTTCTTCTTCAACATCCACAATTGGTATCTCTGAAGTCATGAAATAATTCCCGAAGCTAGCATCTTCGAAAAGAATCTGAGCCTTAGGATCATCTGATTTGGTCACCAAATACTTTGCCTGCGGTTCAGGATGAAGAACCTGTTGAACCCCTTTGACTGGGATCTTGGCTTTGGTCCAATCCATACTAATCTCTCCTCCGACATCTTTACAGAATCCTCTACCCAAGAGGATACCGTAAGCTGCAGGAATATCGGCAACCAGAATAGTCATTTTCACTCTCTTCTCAGGAAAGGCAACAAATGCAAACTGTGCATCTTTGATTTGACCTATCAAAGGGACTTGTTTAGTTTCCATAGAATAGCACCATCCATATGACTTAGTCAAAGTAAGTCCAAGGGCATGGGCCACTTTTGCGGGCATAACATTATCAGAGGCCCCTGAGTCGATGATGCAATTGCTGAGTTTAAACCCATTTATAAGTAGAGACAAATAAAATGGTTCAATCTTTCCTGAGGAAGAAGCAGAGGTCAGATTATTCTGAGGTGTGGGTTGAGTAGGATTTGGAAGGAGACCTTTTGAAGGTGATGGAACGGCCACTTTACTCCTGATGAACTTGGCCAGCTTTTCAAACTGTTCAGGATTCGACTGAAGGTATTCTGCCTCTGACATTTGAATTTTGGTTCTCTTTGCATGATCAATAATGTCAAAAGCAGTATAAGAAGGAATGATGGTAGGCTCAGATCTAATTACATGAGCTTGTGCTGAGGCACTGATCTTAGGAGAAGGAGAATAAGGAGCAGCTGCCTTTTTGGTAACCTCTCTTTCAGTTTGCGCCGAAATAGGGGTACCCCTCTTAACTATGGATATGGGAGGATCCTTATTCTTCTCCTTAGTGTTTTCAAGAGGTTTTCTGGGATTCTGAGATTGGGACCGAGTGAAGACAGCAAATGATTGACCATCTGGCGCACATTCATCTTCATCGTATTCCAAATACCCAATGCTGGAGTCGCCAGCTGACTCATCATAAGACTCATCAGCATATCCTGAAGCTTCGAAAGCCTCGTGAGATTCTTGTTCTTCTGGTTCATCTTCTTCATCAAGTATTTCCACTGCTGCATTGACGGGAGGAGCTTCAATTGCTAGTCTCGGTTGAGCAGGAGTTAACCGTGGCCTATCTCTGACAGGTGCACCATTGTTATTATTGAAATTCCGCCTAGGTATATCCCGATATGGAACATTGTTCACCTGCTGGGACATTTGCTTCTTTAAAGCAATCAAATCATTAGCCATTTTTTGAAACATAGGATCTGTATATGAGGTTCAACCACGCAGTACATGGGATCAAATCCCTCCTCAAAGACAGGTGAGGCTGCTGTTTATTGCTAATCTAAAACACTCAGTAAACGATATATACAAAGTATTCACACTAATCTAACCATTGGGGGTTGGAATGAAATCGAAATCCACATTCATAGATTCAAGGGTATTTCTTTCTTAAATGAACTGGATTAGAAAGCACATAAATGAAAGAAGCACAATAGAAAAGAAATGGGAGAAACGTATTTTCTTTCGAGTAAACGCAGAGCACGAAATAATCATACGAGTTTTAGATCACAAATATAATGTCCGAAATAATCGAAACACTTGAGACGCTATATGCAAAGAATAGCTTAAGATCATGAACATAAGAACACTTTGTCTTAAGTAAGATATATTCCACAACACAAAGTCCAGAAACGATATCAATTTCTATTCTTCAAAATGATTGAAAGAAAACACAAAGTTTTTCTCCTTTCCAATAGCCCCTCAATATTCCAAAAACTCTCGACCCTTTTGAATGCACAGCATCCTTTATTTATAACAAAAGGAACTAGAGATAAACTAGGGCAGATCCTAAAAAGTAGCATTTTAACTGGAGTTCAGTTTTGCATGACTCTCACGCAGGAGATCAAGTCAAAACATGATTAAAAATATGACGAAACAGAAATGAAAAAGACATGTCAATTTCAAGATTGAAATGACATGACACATTGGGACTTAGTCTGAATCATCATCTTTTGCTCCTTCCTCTTTTTTCTTCCTCCCGCCGAGACCTGCTTTGCTCAAATTCCGGAACTTGGGCGGACACGGAAAGCTCTGCTGCAAGGGGCAAGCCACTGTTAGCTAAAGCTGTCATCCATGGGGTTTGAGAGGAACTCTTCACCCTATTCCAGAAGTCATCCATATCTATATTGCCAAGTTCAGTGTCCCTGATATCATAATTGCAATCAATATATGTTGGAGATTTTGGCTTCTTGAATTTGTACTTCATCTCGCTAGATTTCTCGGGGGTCCGACATGAAGAATGTTGGAGGGAGAAAGGCTTGAAACTCAGGAGATGTTATCCACATCGAAAAGTCCGACACGCCGAGGAGGATGTCGGAAAACCCGAGAACCCGACAAGTTTGATATGTCGGAACTTTGAGAAAGCCGGCGCGCATCCGTCAATACACTTCGGGTCTCGGCTCTGTAAAACAATCTTCAAAACCCAAGAAGAAAACATGGGGTTTTTCTTTGAATTCCAAATATACAATCTCCTTCTTTTTTATTATTCATGTTTCATGCATATAATTGAAAACTTCAAGAGAATAGAACCAAGTGATAGTTTAGAAGAGATAAACCCTAAAAACCTAAAACCCTTCCCAAAACAACGCAGAAAGACGAAGGAAAGAAAACCTTCAACACCCGGCAAGAAATTGGGAATAAAATACGCTCAATCGATCCATAAAAACCAAGAATAAAGAAGGAAAGAAAAATACCTTCAATTGGAGAAACGGAAAATGAAAACAAGGCGATTCAATCGAGGCAAAGCGAGCTTTCGGGTTTCGAAATCGGAAGAGCATGTGAAAAATCCATGAATTAAAAATAACTCCAGAATAATGACGTGGAAATCCGCGTATTTATAAGAAAATTGGTAATTAATACACTTCAGCTCAAGCGCGTGCCAACTCACCGACCACTCGGCATGAATGCCATGTCAGCATGTTTGAGAGGTCCGAAAACCCGACACGAGGGGACTTAGTGCAATTCGGGTTTTGGGTATCGGAAAGCATGAGGCATAAAACATGAGGTGTTTAGATGTTACATGGCTCCGAAAAACGATACAAAGGACTAAGCGGAACTTGGGTATCGGAAAGCATGAGGCGTAAAACATGTTTTAGGTAAGGCATGTTCCGATGCACCAGGAGGTCCGAAAACCCGATTTTCACAATATGAGGCGGGTTTGGGTTTGGAAGACATGAGACATAAAGCATGTTCAAAACTTATGTCGAGATGTTGGTAAAACCCGAAAACCTGATTTTCTCAAAAAGAGACCACAATACAAAATCAACTTCGAAAATTTCATAGGGTTATCCAATCGTTTTGTCGTGAACTCAAAACGGGGATAACATGTAAATAAATTAAAATCAGTTAATATTCCATTTGATGATGAAGTGAAAGAAATTTTATTCTTATGCTCTTTGTTAGATAGTTGGGATAACTTGGTAATGGTGTTAGTAATACAACATTTGCTACTAATATTCTGAAGTTTGATGATGTGGTTAGTATAATATTGAATGAATAAATATGCAGGAAAAGTATAGGAGAATCATCATATGGAAATTCTTTGAATGTAGAAAGTAGGATAAGGAAGAAGGAGAGATCCAAGAGAAAGAATAATGGGAAATCAAAGTCAAAGAATGAAAAATCTAAATCTAGAGGTAGAGAAATAACTTGCTAGAATTGTGGAAAGAAAGGACATGCAAAGAAGGATTGTTGGTTCAAGGAAAAAAATATAATATACCAGATAAAGGTAAAGAGAAAAATGTTGCAACAAAGGTAATGTAAGATGCTCTTATTCTCTCCTTGGATATTAAAATATAATCTTGGGTTTTAGATTCGGGAGCTTCCATGCTACCCCTAATAAGGTTTATTTCAAAATTATGTCTAAAGTAATTTTGGGCATGTTTATTTGGTAAAGGGAAGTTCATCTAAAATTGTAGAATCAAAATACATGGATATTGAAATATGTGAGGCATGTGCCAAACCTCAGGATAAATAAAATTTCTACAAGACAACTAGATGAATCTGGTTGCATTGTTACATTCACAGTTGAATCTTAGAAATTTACCAAGGGATCTCTTGTTGTAGCAAGAGGTAAGAAGGTAGGAACATTACATTTGTCTACTTGTATTACTAATTCATTTTTGTTCTATCTAATTCAGATTCGGATGTAAGCATGTGGCATAATTGGCTAGGCCATACGAGTAAAAATGGAATCCAGATTTTAAAGGAAAAGGGTAGGTTATTAGATTTGAAAAATGTAGATCTTGATTTATGTAAGAATCACATATTTGGAAAGAAAAAGAAAGTGAGATTTCTTAAAGTTGGGGAAACAAAGAAGGAGCAAAAATTGAACCTTTACACTCATATGTGTGGGGACCACCTATGTACTTGTCATGGAGGGTCCTAATATTATGTGACTTTCATTGATGATCCACAAGAAAGGTATGGGTTTATTGTATAAAGAGTAAATATGATGTTTTGAGACTTTTAAAAATTGGAAAAACCTTGTTGAAAATTAAACAAATTAAAAGTTAAAATGCCTTAGATCCGATGATGGTGGTGAATACCTGCAATAGGATTTTAATGATTCTTTGTTCAGATGAATGGAATACACAAAGAAAGAATGGTTCCTAGAACACCACAGGATAATGGTGTGGCTATAAGAATGAATAGAACTATCATGGAACATGCAAGAAGCATGAGAATAGATGCTGGATTACCCTTACAATTTTGGGAAAAAACAATAAACATGAAAGTATATTTTATCAACCACGGGCCTTTAAGTGCAATCTGGATGGTGGAATACTGAAGAAGCCTTGACTCGAAAAGAGGTAGATCTTTCTTATTTTAAAGTATCTGGTTCAAAATATTTGTGCATATTGACAAATAAAATAGGAATAAGTTGGATGATAAATCTAATAGATGCACTTTTATTGGTTCTAGATCCGTGAATACAATTTTTTTTTAGGATTTAGATGATGCTAAGATTTTTAGGAGTCATGACATTAAGTGGAATGAAAAGAGAATGTACAGGGATCAAATTTTGATACCCAAGGATGAACTGGTGGAAGAGTTTGTGGAATAAAATACATTCTCAAATTTAAAATTGACACCTACAGGTACCGGTGTCGCTTACACTAACCAACGCCAATAGCTTGAACTGATGTCCGTAGAGCTAGGACCGTGTCAACAACAAAGGACTCGATGTCGATTACATTAGAACCGACGTTGGTAGTAGATGACCAACGCGTTGGTCACCAGCTATCGAGGTTGATACAAATGTACAATATATACAAGATGAGCCTTCGGCACCAAAATTTTTTGTGAGAAGATCACAACAGGTAAGTATACCTCTAGAAATATTTACACCTTCCTTATTTTATCTATTATTGAATGATAGTGGTGAGCATGATATTATTGAAGAAGCAATACAAGAGGATACCCAAAAGAAGTGGGAGTATGACATTGATGAGGAGATGGACTCCTCCGAATAGAATCAGGACATGGGATTTGGTTAAGTTTCTAGAATGTAAGAGAACATCTTTGAAAAAATCAGTTTACAGGATCAAGCAAGAAGAGGGTGGATAGAATACATACAAGGAACGGCTTGTGGTAAAAGGGTTTACACAAAAAATAGGTATTTATTTTTATGAGATTTTTTCTTTCGTAGTAAAAATTACTTCCATACATACTGCTTTTGAGTTTAGTTACTGATGAGAATATTTTCACTTAGAATAACTTGATGTTAGATGACTTTCCTTCACGGTGATTTGGAAGAAAAGATATATATGCAACACCCGCTTGGTTATGAAATCAAGGCTAAGGAGAAACTTGTGTGTAGGTTGAAAAGTTATTATATGGGCTAAAAAAGCTCCAAGGAAATGGTATATATGGTTTGACATTTTTATGCATAAGCATGGTTACATGAGATGTGAATCGATCATTTTGTTTATTTCAAAAATCTTGAAAATGGAAGCTATATTATTTTTGTTATGTATTTAGATGATATGCTTACTACAAGATCTAGTATGCGGGAAATTGTTGAGCTTAAAGAAAAGTTATCTCATACATTTTAAATGAATTATTTAGGAGTTGCAAAGAAAATCCTTAGAGTTGGTTGTCAAATTTGATCCTTGAAACCAAGCAATAATAAGGGGAAAACAATACCTCCTCTTTATGGGAGTGGTTACCTTATTAAAACAAAAAACAAAAAAGAAAACCTATATATTTACATATGTATAGGCTATCAATATTTTTATGAGGAATTTTATGTTTTAGATGTCTTCATTTTATAAATTTTCAATACGAGAGAAAGTAGAAAGCAGTGGAACAAAATTTCAGAAAGTCAAGAGAAGATAACTTTGAGACAAATACATTACTGAGAATGATATATTACTTATGCTTTACGAAGGGACAAGGTTTAAACCATGTATATATAAACACATGACGTATATGCAAAATATGTAAAGTTATAAGCTCAACATGAACTGGAAGACACAAAGTTCATGTTCAGATATACATAAATTCTTATGAATTAGATTAAGAACAGAGAATACATAACACAAAAATATGAAATTCCTCTTTATTGATCAGTAATTGTAGTGTTTTTTACATCCTGGACATAAAAAGTCCGATCCCTTCAAATGACAAGAAAATATCTTTAAATAGCTTTAGGGATAGTTACAAAAGATCCTTTTCAGTTTCCTTTCTTTTAACCCAAATATTAATATCTAATTAAGTACTAAACATAAGTTTGTCCTTTTCTTACATAACATATGGCTAATGAGAAAATAGCCACCTTAATTAGATATTTAAAAATAGGAAACTAGGAACTAGGTGATGAGATGTTGGAAGAAATGTTTATAGTTCCTTTTGTTTTGAGCACTTGATTTCTAAATCTTTTCAATGCCTCTATTATGTCCATGCCTCGACGAAATGTTTTATTAGAAGTTACATGAGTCCAGCTGCCCAAACACTTTTCCATTTCTTTTCCAAACTCTATTTTTTACAAGAAATCTTTATTGGCTTCTATGATGGCTACTTGAAGTGAACATACTTCTTTCATTTTATCTTTGGACATGGTATCCAGTTTGAAAAAATTATTTCTGAAAAATTCTTAAACTAAGACTTGATGTCTTGGATAGTGAATTTATCATCTGAATTCTCCTTGAAAATTTGATAGTGAATATCATGGAAAATAGATGTGACATAGGATTTGAAGGATTATCCTTTCTGTAACATATTATTTAGTTCACCAATGGCCTCTTCAAGAAATTTTATCTTGTAATCGATGCTTTGAAGACCCATTGTTTAGATGAATTCATATTTACATCATCAAATACCTTGTTTGTTAAAAGAACCCATACATATATATTACTCATTAGTCTAAGATCTTGGATACATTCACTCCATAGTTTAAAATCTCTATCCATCCCAGTGATTGTAGTAGTAAACTTTAACTGTATTTTAGAAATTATTTCACATGACTTAAATGCTTCCTCAATGAAATTCAAACCCGTGATTATCATCTCAACAACCAAAGCTTCCATTGCCTTCCCATAAGTGGCATGCTTATGAATATCCTTGATAGTTTGAACCTCATAATTAGACAGAATGACAGGTGGTGGAATTGAAGCTAATGGAGTTTGGTCAAGTACCTTTTCCTCTGTCAATAAGGACTTGATGAAATTTGACAGGATTTGATTCTTATCCTCAAACTTCTCATGTGTCTACTTACCCATTTCCACCCTTTCAATTACTTTGGACACTGTCTCCCTCAGGTTATGCACCTCACTTTCAGGTGTTGATTCTCCAAGAGAAATTCTTGTTAATTCCAAATCACCTATTGATAGGTCCTTTTCATACTTGTCAAGCTTAGGTCTTGCAATCTCCATGAATTGCTGGCCTTGAGAGTCTGAAACCAATCTAGATGTGACCTTATCCTTTTTAGTTGGAAGGGGAGGAGTAGTACCTAGAAGGGTTGGTACTACATCAAACTTAGGGGAAACAATACTTGAAGTGGTCTTCCTTTTCTTTCTTTCCAACAATGGTTGTACCAGGAAAAGGAAGAACTAGAAGTGGAGGGAGAAATGGGTCCAAGTACAGGTGTGCTCATTGAACTTAGAGTTTGTACAACAGTCACTTCTAAAACAGATGTCTCTGTTTGGGTGGTGGGAGCCTCCTTAGTAGATGTTTCTAAAACATTAACATATTTTGAGACTGGTTTCTTTAATTGATCCTTTTTCACACTTCTCTCCTTAGGATTATTTCTCTCTAGATTTTTCTGTTCTTTTCCCTCACTGCTATCATCACAGAGGTCCATAATCTCCCTCATCAATATTTTTTTACATTTTATTAAGAGAAGGTAGCCTCTCATTCTCCTGAATGAATTTCTCCACCTTATCATCCTTCTTAACCTTTCCTTTCTTTATGTATACCGAGTTGAAGATTCAGGGGGAGAGGGAACATATTGTTCATGTGCTTCAGGAGTTGATAAAGACATTTATTTCTAGGAAGTGAAGGTTTCTTGAGAGTAAGACCTATATTTTATGCTCTAAACATCTTCATTTTTTTCAAACCAAACCCCGATTCTCACGAAGATAGGGTTAATGAGCTCCTTTAAATCATCTCTCTCTTTAACAAACCAATCAACAGTTTTAATAGGAGTGTGTCTAATTGATATCTCCTATTAAAGGGAGTGCAGTTATTCATCATCATCCTCAATTCATTTAAGAACCTTATATACATCAAAATTCTTGATTTGTTGTAGAGACAATCTACCATAGTATCTTCTCTGAGCTTCATAATCATCTGACCAATCAACATAGTAGTATTCAATATCGACAAGGTGGTGAAAACCCATTCTGAAATTGGTGGAAATGAACTCCTTAATATAAAAGAAAGTTTGAGGTTAATAATAATGAAGGGTTTAAGAGGAGTAATTTTTCTATCAATGTTCTGAGCATCCAGAGTAGTCCTGCAAGTGTAGTTACACAATGCGATGGAGAGCTGGATACCTACAATCTTTTTGTCTCTACAAGTTCTATGAAGCTTATCTAACTATCTACATATCTCAACCAAATCCATCTTGTCACTATAGTACATAGGGAGTTTTAGGGTGTTCTCTCAAATCCAACAAAGCTTATATATGACAATTTCTGAATTGAGTGAAAAATGTCCATAGAAATTAATCAATTGTTTTTCTTCATCCAAGAATACTCTAGCAAAGATTCTGCTTCCAAACTTGATGATATACATAGTGAATGCATCATTCTCCCTCTTGAAATGATGGTTACTGATCTTCAGAGTTAACTGTGGATGGTACACATAGATAGGAGCATCTTTCTTGTCTTCAACAGGAGAGAAACCCAACCATTCTTTGTAAGAAACAATGGTGTACATCGATAAGATGTCATGTAAAAAGTTTGAGTCCTTTGAAAATATGTAAATTATTCGATCAGTCATCACATGATTATCCCTACCCAATTCTGGATTTTCTTTCCTTCACATATAATATTGATATAAGGGAAAATCCAATACTGAAATTCATTGGTAGAGGGGATTACCATTATCCTATCAAGGAGAGTGATAACATATGACAAGTCTTCATTGAAATCAACCTTTTACATTGTTTTGGTCAGCCTTGGAGCTCCTTTCTTTGGATTCTTAAACTAAGATTTAGCCACTCTGCTTTTATACGGTTCACTGTCTTGATAAAAAATAAGATGTGCCTAATCTTTGGTAAGAGTGTTAGAGCCTTCAATTGTGGGGATTTTTAAAGCAATGCTAATAAATTTTTCATCATGTTGAGCCACAAATTGTCCTTGAGGGTCAACAATATCTTTTGTCTCTACGTTGAAACATGAACTATAAACTAGCACCGTATTGGCACATTGGAAAAAATTCGAAAACCCCCACCTCTACGATTCCATTCTCCTAAATTAATTAAGCGATGGGAGAATGGTTTTGGAAATTTATGCGGGCCCAGAAATCATCTAAATTGAGGTGTTGAGCCTCGCTATCACCTATATCTGGTATAGCCATTTCCAAAGAGGATAGGTGCTCATGTCCCTTGTAATTGATCTTCATTTTATGGCAGGAGTAGAAGGTCTTTATGAAAAATGTATTTATTTCTCTCGAGCTATGATTTTGATGATCCATAACTTCCTTTTTACCTACAAATTTTAAAATAATGGAGCAGGACTTGACCATGAATACAAATAATGGATAGGGAGAAACTGGAAAGGATAATAGAAAATACAAGTGAGATGGTAAAAAAACAAATTACCCCGACTATTTATGCACATCTTGATTCAATTAGGTCGGTGAGGTGAAATAAATGTGGTAATAAATACTCCATGTTGACCTAAGATAATGAAAAGTGGAAAAGGAAAAACATATGTGCCAAATCGCCCATGAGACACTAGGACATCTAGGACGTGATAAGATGAAACACCCGATTTGAATAGGAAGTGGTAAAGGTGGTCTTGTGGGGAAATGGAGGTTAGAAAGAACTCGAGACACATGGGACATGAAAAGATGAAATGTAATGAAGTACACTAAAATTGGGTAAGTAGGAAAAAAATGGCATAGAAGGTCCTTGGGACATTGGGACATGATTTCTCCGAAAATCCAAAACACCCGCAAATAAAGGGAAAATAATGCAAAGCGGGAAAATGGGAATCAATGAAATGGGACCCTAGAGGAACTTGGGACATGAGGGACAAGAAAGCCAAAATGTCCACGTAAATTTAAAAAGCCTCAAAAACTAAAAAAATTTAGCAAAAACGACTAGCTATTTGAAATTAGATCTTCCTTAGTGGACCTTTATAATGACATTTTGATAATCACTTAACCGTAAAATTTGAAAAACTAGGACAAAAATACACAATTTCGAGAAAGGTGACAATAATCGGCTCTTTTTAGGGATGATCGACTTGAAAAAAGAGAACAAGGCAGACCAAGAATTTTAGAACCTCTAG
This sequence comes from Taxus wallichiana var. yunnanensis, assembly GCA_018340775.1. Classification (NCBI taxonomy): domain Eukaryota; kingdom Viridiplantae; phylum Streptophyta; class Pinopsida; order Cupressales; family Taxaceae; genus Taxus; species Taxus wallichiana. The sequence goes on along the minus strand of CM031242.1, from coordinate 516,512,655 downwards.
GATAGGACCAGTGCAAAACCATTGGGCATATAGAGTCAAGGATGAAACAATACAAAAGAGACACATGAAAAAACATGGACTACACAAAAATGTAAAAGGACTACCTAGTAACCTAGGATTGAAACAAATTTAGATATTACCTGCTATATGGAAATGGAAGAGATGTTCCATCCATATAGTTCAAGTAGAAGGAATTTTCTCCAATAAAGTGTTTGATTTTGAAAGGACCCAACCAGAGAGAATCAAACTTTCCATGACTTCCCGAGGCTCCCACCACTTATCTAAGAGTAGAACAATGTATCAAACTTGGAAGTCTCTAGCTATGGCCTTCTTATCAAATAGTTATTTTACTCTTTGTTGATGTGTAGTAATCCTATCTACCACTTGCAACCTATCTTCATCCAACTTTTGCAGTACATGATTCTCTTCTCCAAAGCACTAGTAAAGTTTGAATCTTCAATGACCTTCATCAACTACAAAGCTACTAGTTCCATAGTCATTGGCAGCTGAGCTTCAGTTCCATACACTACTTGGAAAGGATACATCACAATTTCACTTTTGGGGGTGATTCTATCTACCCAAATAGCATCATACAAATTTTTATGCCAATTCCTTTGTGATTCATTAACAAGATTTCAAATGATGGTTACCAAATTCTTGTTTGTTGATTGTGCTTATCCATTTCCTTGGGGATAGTAATCAGAAGCATATACAAGGGAAATTCCAAACCCATATTAGAAATCAATTAACTCATAAGAAGATAAATTGGGAGCATTATCAGTGACAATTTTTTTGGCACTCCAAATCTAATCAGGATGTTTTCTTTGATAAAGTTACAGACCACCTCAGAAGTTGTACTTCTCACTAGAATAGCTTCCACCCACTTTGTGAAGTAGTTGGTAACAGTCAAAACATGAGTATTCCCAACACTAAAATGAGGGTTGAGAGTGCCTACAAAGTCTAGTCCCAATTTTTGAAATGGTTATTTTATTATTACTAGTTTAAGTGGCAAGGTAGCTAGCTTGGTCCTCCCCATGAAAGTCTAACAAGCTTCACATTTACCTACCCATTTTGCTGCATCTCACAATAAAGTTAGTCAATAATAGCCTACACAAAGGAACTTATGAGTAGTCATGATAGATGAAAAATTCCCTCTACAAGCTTCATCATGGAATTCTCTAAGAAAATTCTTCTGTTGTTATCTATCCACACATCCGAGAAACCTTCCAGTCAAATCCTCTTTTAAACAAAGAATTATCCCAATATATGTACTAGCGCAGATTTTAGCCTTATAGCCCTTCTCTCTTTGGTACTTAAATGTGGTGACCATTCTCTATATATCAGAAAATGAAGCAATGTAAGGATACCATTCATTATTCGAACTAAGAAAAATAATCGTGGAGATATCTCTGTGTCTTCCTTGGGTAGATACTCTTTAGCATTGTTAGCAATCAACTCATAGAGTCCCTTGCCTTGAACTAACTTAGTTGGCCTGATGTCCATATCATAATCTTGTAACTTTTCCACCCAATTCCATATTTTAGTCCCAAATTCTTATTGTGTGAGAATTGATTTAACAGTTGTATTAGGTACAAAGACAATTGAGTGAGAATTGATGATATAGAAATATAATTTCTTGACCGCTTTAACTATGGAAAAATCATGTGTCTCCATCTGAGTATATTTCAATTCATGAGCCTTCAAGACTTTACTCATAAAAGAAATGGGTAGTTCACAGCCCTTATGATTTTTCTGTATCAGAATGGCAGCCAAAGTATTCTCGATGGCATAATAATAGATTAAAAAATCTTTCTCAAAATCAGGACAAGAAAGAAAATCTGAGGTCTTGGCAATGGATTTCTTAATATTTTAAAAAGCTTCTTTCCCTTCCAATGTCCAGAAAAATGATTTATTTCCTTTCATCATCTGAGCTATACTCATAGTTAATTCTACAAAATCAGGAATAAATCTCCTTAGAAATTTTATTTTTCCAAAGAAAGAGTGCACACCTTTTTACTAGTGGGAAGAGTAATCTTGAATAACACGGACTCTCTTTGGATCTATCTTAGTTCCTTCCATGGAAATGATGTGCCCAAGTAATTTAACTTGAAAAACACCAAAGATGGACTTCTTTGGGTTTAAGGATATCCCATGCTCCCTACACTTCTTGAGAACAACTTCAAGATGTTGAAAATGATCTTCCCTTTTTTAGAGAAAACAGTCAAATCATCAAGATATACAACAATACATTTTCCTTTCAAATCAGAAAAACAAAATCCATCAGCTCTTGAAAAGTGGCACCAACATTTATTAACTCGAATGACATCATTTTATATGCAAAATTACCCCATGGAGTTGTGAAGGCTGTTTTATGTTGATTTGGGACATCAACTTCAATCTGATTGTACCTCAAGAAACCATCTAACATAGATAAAATTTTAGATCTTGTGATAGATTACAGGATTTGATCCATAATGGGAAGTGGATAATCATCTTTAAGGGAGCATTGATTTAAATTTCAAAAATCCATACAAATTCAAATTTTACCACTCTTTTTTCTTACTGGCACAATATTAGCTACCCAAGCTGAGTGATGGATGGGAAAAATTATCTTTCCTTTAAGAGACTCTCGAATCTCTTGATAAATTATATCTGCAATATTGGGATTATATTGCCTTTGTTTCTGCTACAAAGGTTTGATTACTAGTTTCAAAGGAATATAATGCTGCATTTCTCTTGGTTTGAAGGATTTCAAATCATCATATGAATAGGCAAACACATCAACATATCTTTCTAATAAATTTATCATTCTATTCCTTTCCTCCGTGTGCAACATTTACCAATGTTGACAAGCTTGGGTTCCTTTTTTCTTCCAATATTAACCTTTTCATACTTTCATGGATTGATAAACCCTATGTGATATCTTTGACTTGATATCCCTATCATGCTTGCCAAACAAATCTTCTAGGCTTACTAGTCCTCTGGGTATCTTGTAACCTTTTAACTTAATGCAACCATCCTCATTATATTCTTCTTTAATTCCTTCCTCAGTCATGGTGGATGCTATAGATTCATGAGAAGAAGCTTCAATACCTTCAAAATACAACCGACTAAAATTCTCCGAAGTTCTAAGAACGAAAGCACATGTTGATCATCATTGAATACTTGCTAATTGTTGACATTATCTGACACACTTGGCCTATGTATCATTTTGATCGTGAAATTTTCTTGGAAAAATTTGGGATGAGGAATCAACAAGGATCCTAAGATGACCAAAGCATCTTCTCTAGTATTCCTTTCTCTGGGAACAACTTCTATAGAAAAAGCATCTAACAATTCGATAGAATCCCACACAAGATTTCTATAGTGTTTTAGCCTCTTGTTCTTAACTTGAAAAAACTCTTTGACTTTCTTAACAATAAGCTTTGCATCTCCTCATGCACAAATATTCTTAAATCCTATCTCCCTTGCCATTGATAGTCCTAAAAGAAGAGCTTCATATTCTACCGTATTATTTGTATTTTTAAATTGTATCTTATAGGAGAAAGGATAAGATTTCTTTTCATGGGAAAACAAGACCACTCTTACTCCAGAACCAACTGAAGAACAAGTACCATCAAATTCAAGGATCTAGACACCATTATGATCATTAATCATACCTTTGGAATTTTTCATTTCCTCATTTGATATGATAATGTAGTTCCCATGACCGATGTCTTAGTAGAGGATTTATCTATAGGGTAATCATTTTTCGTATGATTTACTCGGTTTGTCTCTCAAGTAACAACTTATTCATTTTCCCATTAACTGGAATGAGAGCATGTGATGAATCCATTTGAATTTCTCCACCCACTTCTTTACAGAAGTTTCTCCTTAGCAACATACCATAGGATGGGGGAATATCTGCTACTAAAATAGTAGCTTTGACCCTTTCTATGGGAAAGAAAGAAAAACTTATGCATCCTTAATACTTCCTACCAATGAAACCTCTTTACTTTCCATTGAATAGCAAGAACCAAATGTGCATGTTAAAGTCAAACACTGAAACATGAGAAATCTTAACAGGCATCACGTTGTTTGATGTTCCTCAATCAATAACATAATTGCTGAGCCTATGACTGGCTATAAGTAGTGTGATATAGAAAGGATCAATTTTCTCGATTCACTGATGAAGGTGTCATAGCCATTAGATTCTGCTAAGGTGAAGAGGTGGGAGTAGGTAAAAGGCCTTTGGAGGTGTTGGGTGCGGGATTTGACAAATTTAACAACTTGAGAAAAGGCATCACGGTGCATTTGATAGAACTCAACCTCTAAAATTTGAATTTTATTTTTATTAATGTGGTCAATTATGTCAAAGGATCCCGAGGTAGATGGGGTATTTGTGCTAGAGGGGAAATAACACTTAGGCCTATCAACTTTGACATTCGAGGTTGTCTTAGTCATAGGTGCCAAAGCCGTGTTGGTTTTCGGTGAAGAAAAGGAAGTTACGTGAGTATTAACACTACTTACCTTTTGAGTAGAAGTGGTAGGGATAAGAGATCCTCTTTTTGCAACAATTGGGATGGTAACTGGAACTTCCTTGGATATTTTTATGGGCTGGTCTAGTTTGTTTCTTGTTCATTTGCTCTCTAGTCATAACAACATATGATTCATTGTTCATATCCACCACTACTTCATCATAATCATCTGTATCATCATCAACTCCCTTAGTGATGAGAAAATTAACCTAAGAATCACTTGCTTCTTCTGGAATTTCATCTGCTTCATCTTCAAGTTCCTCATATCCTATGGTTTTATCCTCATCCTCTCGTTCTTGGACTTTACATGTTACATTGAAAGGAACTTTGAGAGGCATCTCTTCAATTGCGAGTTTTGGTTGGACAGGAGGAAGAAGATTTCTAGAATGAAAATTCTTCCTCAGAATATTCTTGTAAGGAGTATTCTGGGCCAATTCCTTTTAATAGCTATGAGATCATTTTGCAATTTTTTTCTCTAACTGGTTTGAATTGTTTCCTGAAGAAGAAGCCTTAGATTTAGGAGGTTCTTTTTTCAATTTCCCAGACATTATTAAATCATCTTCAACACTTATGGCCAAGTGTTGATCAACATCCGAGTAGCAAGGTTAGATCTTCTCAATGCAATGATCAGTTTTGCTAATTGTGCATTCAAGAAAAATCATTTCTGAATTTGATCCATAGGATGAGTGGCCACTGGAATCTTGTTAACTAATTTGTTAAACTTGGCAAAAACTCTCACATAGGCTCATATGGTTCTTTCTTTATCTAAGAAATCGAGCAAGAGCGTGCACATCTTCAATAGGTTTGAATTGATCCTCAAATTGGGTTCTCATGGTGGTCCAGTCAGTGATAACACCAGTAGGGAGATGATAGAACCAGTCAACAACATTGTCTTGTAGTGTCTCCACAAAAATCCTAATAGAAACATCTTCATGCTCCACTCCAAGTATTCCACATGCCACAATGAATGCAACAATGTGTTCATCTGGGTGCACTTTTCCATCACCTCTAAATTTAGGAATTTTTTTCCTATTCCCTTTTGGGAGATCATGCAATGGTTAAGCAAGGGCTAGAGGTCTAACCCATTGTCCCCAAGGTAGATACTTCCATTCTTGGAAAAATGGTTTGCAAAGGGATTGTGACTCCAGCCAACACCAAATCTTGAATACTAGGGCTTGATTGTGTTTGAAAATCAATGTTTCATGTAGTTCTATCCACGAGTATGGGGAGTGCTTATGGACCTCGTTCTTCTTCTCTCTAGGGTTACTAGAAAATTCATGTTGTTCCAAAACTGAAAATCGGGATCTTCAACACCTAGTGCTTTTGACCTCATTTGTATCTCCTATTTTCTAGTGTGCCATTGTTGCTAGTGATATTGAAGTTATTTCAGTGGGATGCACAACACGTGCCCCACATGTGTGGTGTAAAAAGCTGTTGGTCATCAAATTTGATTCTTGAAAACAAACAAATGTTAGGGCTTAGTAGTCCATCCCCTTTATGGGAGAGGTTCCCTTATTGAAACACACAACAAATAAGAAAACCTATTTATTTACAAATGTATAGGCTATCAATGTTTTAATGAGGATTTTGATGTTTCAGATGTCTTCATTTCATAAATTTTCAATACCGAGAAATAAGAAATAGATGGAACATCATTTCGAGAAAATAAAGAAAAGAGCACTTTCGGACACCTAGATTGCAGAATGATATCTTACTTATGCTTTATGAAGTGACAAGGTTTAAATAATGTATATATAAACACATGATGTATATGCAAAAGATGCAAAGTTATAAGATCAACATCAACTGGAAAACATACGAGTTATTGTTCACATATAAATAACTCTTATGAATAATCTTAAGAACAAACAAGATAAAGAACAAAAAGATGAAATTCCTCTATACTTTTGATCGAGTTATTTTCATGATTGTCACATCCTGGACATTAAAACTCCAATCCCTTTAAATGAAAAGTAAATGTCTTTAAATATACTTTAGTAGTCTTCAATATCGGCAAGGTGGTGAAAACCCATTTTGAAATTTGTGGAAATGAACTCCTTAATATCAAAGCAAGTCCTAGGTTTATAATAATTAAGGGTAAGAGGAGCAATTGTTCTTTCAATGTTATTAACATCTAGAGAAGTCCTGTAAGTGTAGTTACCCAATGTGATCAGAACTAGATACCTACAATATTTTGTCCCTACAAGTTCTATGAAGCTTATCCAATTGTCTACATATCTCAACCAAAGCCATCTTTTCACTACAAAGTACATAGGGAGTTTTAGAGGTGTTGCCTCAAATCTAGCCAATTGTATGTATGATAATTTCTTGAATTGAGTGAAGCAATTTGCCAAAGACATTGATTAATTTTTTTCTTTATATGAGAATATTCTAGCGATATCTCCTTCCAACAACCTAATGATATACATAGTGAATGCATCATTCACCCTCCTGAAATGATGGTTGCTGATCTTCAAAGTTAACTATGGATGGTACACATAGATAGGAGCATATTTCTTGTCTTTAATAGGGGAGAAACCCAACCATTCTCTGTAAGCAACAATGGTGTACATCAGATAAGAGGTCATGTAAAAATTCGAGTCCTTTGAACATCGCAAGTTGTTCGATCTAGGCTATCACAGATTATCCTTGCCCAATTCAAGATTTTTTTCCTTCACATATAATATTGATATAAGGGCACATCCAATAATGAAATTCATTGGTAGAGGGCATTCCCATTATCCTGGCAAGGAGAGTGATAACATATAACAATTATTCATTGAAATCAACCCTGTACATTGTTTTGGGCAGCCTCGAGGCTCCTTTCTTTGGATTCTTAAACCAAGATTTAGCCACTCTACTTTTATACCATTCATTGTCTTGATAAAAAATAAGTTATGCTTGATCTCTGGTAAGAGTTTTCGAGCCTTCAATCATGGGGATTCTGAAAGTAGTGCTAATACAATTTTCATCAAGTCAAGCCACTACTTGTCCTTGAGGGTCAACGATCTCTTTTGTCTAGGGGTTGGAACATGAACAAGCTAGACTTTGTATCGACACATTGGATAGAAATTGGAAACCCCCCACCTTTGTGATTCCACTCTCCTTAATTAGCTGAGCAATGGGAGAAGGGTTTTGACAATTAATGCGTCCCCAAAATCATCCAAATCAAGGTGTTGAGCCTCACTATCACCTATATCTAGTATATCCATCTCCAAAGAGGATAGGTGCTCATGTCCCTTGTAATTGATCTTCATTTTATGGTAGGAGCTAGAAGGTTTTTGCGAAAAATAATTTTGTTCTCTCGAGCTATGCTTTTGACGATCCATAACTTCCTTTGTACCTACAAATTTGAAAATAATGGAGCAGGACTCAACCATGGCTACAAATAGTGGAGAGGGAGAAATTGAAAGGATATTAGCAAATACAAGTGAGATGGTAAAACAACCAATTACCCCAACTATTTATGCACATCCTGATTCAAGTAGGTTGGCGAGGTGAAATAAATGTGGTAATAAATACTCTATGCCGACCTAAGATAATGAAAAGTGGAAAAGGCAGAACAAATGTGCCCAATTGGACCATGAGAGCTTGAGACATACGAAACACGATAAGATGAAATGCCTTATTTGAATAGGAAGTGGTAAAGGTGGCCTTTTGGGGAAATGGAGGTCGGGAACACTCGGGACATGGAAAGAAAAAAATGTACGAAGTACACTTAAACTAGGTAAGTCGAAAAGACTAGCACAGACGGTCCTTGGGACACTGGGACATGATTTCTCCAAAAGCTAAAACACCCACAAATAAAAGGGAAAATAATGCAAAGTATGAAAATGAGGAATCAGTGAAGTTGGAGCCCGGAGGAACTTGGGACATGAGGGAAAGGAAAACTTGAAATTTCCACAAAACAAAGAAAAAGCCTCAAAAACTAATTTTTTAGAAAAAATGACTAAATGTTTGAAATTAGCTCTTCCTTAGTGGACCTCTACAAGGATATTTTAATAGTCACTTTACCATATATTTTGAAAAATTGAGACAAAAATACAAAATTTCTAGGAAAGGTTACAAGAGTGGCTTTTTCTAGGGATGAATTGAATTGAATAGAAAGCGAACTAGGATGGACAAAGAATTTCAAAACCATTAGGAGCATTATCAGTTGTACTTCTCGTAGGAAGAGAAATTTGGAGCATTATCAATGACAATTTTTTTAGCAGTTTGAATCTAATCACGATGTTTTCTTTGATAAAGTTGTAGACCACCTCAGAAGTTGTAATTCTTGTAGGAATAGCTTCCACCCACTTTATGAAGTAGTTGGTAGCAGTAAAAACATGAGTATGCCCATAAATGGAACAAGGGATTAGAGTGCCTACAATGTCAAGTCCCCATTGTTGAAATGGTACTTCTATTATTACTGGTTTAAGTGGTAAGGTAGCTAGCTTAGGCCTCCCCATGAAAGTTTGACAAGATTCACATTTACCTACCCATTTAGCTGCATCTCGGAATAAAGTTAGCCAATAATATCTTACACGAAGGATCTTATGAGTAGTCAGGAAGATGAAAAATTCCCTCCACAAGCTTGATCATGGAATTCTCTAAGCAACTTCTTATTTTGTTCTCTATCCACACATCTAAGAAACCTTAAATCAACTTTCTTTTAAATAAAAAATTGTCCTAAAGTACATACTTTGTGTATATCTTATCTTTATTTCCCTCCTCTCCTTGGTACTTAAATGGGTGAACATTCTCCATATGTCATAAAATGAGCAATGTCAACATACCATTCATCAGTTGAACTGAGAAAAGAACAATGGGGATATCTATGTCTTCCTTGGGTAGATCATCGTTAGCTTGAATGTTAGCAATTAATTCATAGAGTCCCTTGCCTCGAGACTAACTTAGTTGTCTGATTTCCTGTTATACTCCTATAATTTTTCCACCCAATTCCCTCTTTTAGTCCCAAATTCTTGTTGTGTGAGAATTGATTTGCAGTTGTATCAGGCACAAAGACAATTGAGTGAGAATTGAGGATATAGAAATGGAATTGCTTGACCGCTTTAACTATGAAAAAATCATGTTTCTCCATATGAGTATATTTCAATTCATGAGCCTTCAAGACATAAATCATGAAAGAAATGTGTAGTTCATAACCCTCGTGATTTTTACGTATCGAATGACAACCAAAGTATTCTCGGTGGCATAACAATAGATTAATAAATCTTTCTCAAAATCAGGACAAGCAAGAACTGGGGTCTTGGAAATTGATTTCTTAATATTTTCAAAAGCTTCTTTCCTTCCAATGTCCAGCTAAAGTATTTCTTTAATTTCATCATCGAGCTTTAATCATAGTTAATTCTTCAAAATCAGGAATAAATCTCCTTAGAAATTTAATTTTACCAAAGAAAGAGTGCACACCTTTTTACTAGTGGGAAGAGGAATCTTTTGAATAGCCTAGACTCTCTCTGGATCTATCTTAGTTCCTTCATTGAAAACAATGTTCCCAATAAATTTACCTTCACTAACACAAAATATGGACTTCTTCGGGTTCAAGGATATCCCATGCTCCTTGCACTTATTGAGAATAACTCTAAGATTTTGAAAATGATCTTCCCTTTTTTAAGGAAAACTATGAAATCATTAAGGTATACAACAATACATTTTCCTTTCAAATCACCAAAATCCAAATCCATCACCTGTTGAAAGGTGGCACCAACATTGATTAGACCAAATGGCATCCTTTTATATGCAAAAGTACCCTATGGAGTTGTGAAGGTTGTTTTATGTTTATCTGGGACATCAATTTCAATTTGATTGTACCCCGAGAAACTATATAACATAGATAACATTTAAGATCTTGTGACATCTTACGAGATTTTATCCATCATGGGAAGTGGATAATTATCTTTAAGGGAGGCTTGATTTAAATTTTGAAAATCCACGAAAATTTGAATTTCACCACTCTTTTTCTCACTGGCACAATATTAGCTACCCAAGCAAAGTGATGGATGGGAAAAATTATATTTTCCTTTAAGAGCTTCTGAATCTCTTGATAAATGGTGTCTACAATCTTTAGATTGTATTGACTTTTTTTTCTACCGAAAATTTTTGATTCTTGGTTTCAAAGGAATATAATGTTGCATTTCTCTTGGTTTGAAGGATTTCAAATCATCATATGAATAGGCAAGCACATCAACATATATTTCTAATAAATTTATCATTCTATTCCTTTCCTCATGTGTAAAGAATTTTCCAATGCTGAAAATCTTGTGTTCCTCTTTTCTTCCAATATTAACCTTTTCATACTCTATGGACTAATGAACCCTATGTGATATCTTTGACTTTATATACCTATCATGCTTGTCGAAAATCTTTCAGGCTTACTAGTCCTCTGGGTATCTTGTTACCTTTTAACTTAATCCAACTATCCTTATCAGATTCTTCTTTAATATCTTCCTCGGTCATGGTGGATCTCTGATTCATGAGGGCAACTTTACTTCCTTCAAAATACAGCTGACTGAAATTCTCCTCTAGTTTCAAGAAAGAAAGCACATCCTGATCATCATTAAATACTTGTCAATTGATGACATTATTTGACACACTTGGCCTATGTATCATTTTGATCGTGAAATTTTCTTGGACAACTTCAGGATGAGGGATCAGAAAGTATATTGAGATAGTCAAAGCATATGCTCTAGTATTCCTTTCTTTGGGAACAAATTCTATAGAAAAGGCATCTAACAATTCAATAGAATCCCACACCATATTTCTATAGTGTTTTAGCCTCTTGTTCTTAACTTGAAAAATCCCTCTCACTTGCTTAACAATGAGCTCTACATCTCCTCATGCACAAAGGTTCTTAACTCCCATCTCCCTTTCCATTGATAGTCCTAAAAGAAGAGATTTATATTTTTTGTAATATTTGTGTTTTCAAATTGTAGCTTGTAGGAGAAAGACTTCTTTTCAGGGGAGAACAAGACCACTCATGCTCTAGATCGAGCTGAAGAACAACTACCATCAAATTGAAGGATCTAGACACCATTAGTGTCATTCATCTCACCTTTAGAAGTTTTCATTTCCTCCTTTGAAATGATCATGGAGTTCCCATGACCGATGTCTTCATAGATGATTTGTGCTCTAAGGTCATCGATTTTCTACATGATGTAATAAGTTTGTCTCTTAGGTAACAAATTATTCATTTTCCCAATAACTTGAATGAGAGGTTGTGACCAACCAATTTGAATTTCTCCACCCAATTTTTATACAAGTTTCAACTTAGCAACATACCATAGGATGGAGGAATATCTGCTACTAAGATAGTAGCTTTGACCCTTTTCTTTAGGAAAGCAAAAAAGCTACTTGTGCATCCTTAATCCTTCCTACCAACAACACCTCTTTACTTTCCATGGAATAGAAAGAACCAAATGTGTGTGTTAAATTCAAACCTAAAGCATGAGCAACCTTAGTAGGCATCACATTATCTAATGCTCCTGAATCAATAACATAATTACTAAGCCTATGACCAACTATAAGTAGCGTGATATAGAAAGGCTCAATTTTCTTAGTTATAGAAGGTGTCATAGCCATTAGATTCTACTGAGGTGAAGAGGTGGGAGTAGGTAAAAGGCCTTTAGAGGTGGTGGGTGCAGGATTGGGTTTGGATTTGACAAATTTGACAACCTGAGCAAAGGCATCGGGGTGTGTCTGATAGAACTCAACCTATGAAATTTGAATTTTAGTTTTCTTAATGTGGTCAATTATGTCAAAGGATCCTGAGGTAGATGAGGTGTCTATGCTAGAGGGGGATGAAAACTTAGGCCTATTGGCTTTGACATTCAAGTTTGGCTTGAATTCACTGGAGTGCCAGAATTGTATTGGTTTTGGTGAAGACAAGGAAGTGAAGGGAGTATTAACACTTTTACCTTTTGAGTAGAATTAGTAGGGATAAGATCTCCTCTTTTCATAAAAACTAGGATGGTAACTAGAAATTTATTTGATATTTTTGTGTCTTTGGACCAATTTTTTTCTTGTTCATCTACTCTCTGGTCATGACAACATATGATTCGTTATTCATATCCACCACTACTTCATCATAATCATTTGTATCATCATCAAATCCCTCAGTGATGAGAAAATTAACCTAAGAATCATTGGATTTTTATGGCATTTCATTTGATTCATCTTCAAGTTCCACATATACTTTGATTTCATCCTCATCCTCTAGTTCTTGGACTTCACATGTTGCATTGACAAGAAATTTGAGAGGTGGCCCTTCAATGTAAGTTTTGGCTGGACAAGAGGTAGATGATTTTGAGGTTGAAAATTCTTCCTCGAGAATATCCTTGTAAGGAGTATTCTGGGCCAATTTCTTTTTAATAGCTATGATATCATTTGCACATTTTTGCATTAATCTGTTCTAAGTTGTTTCTGAAGAAGAAGCCTTAGATTTAGGAGGTTCTTTTTAAATTTCCCAGACATTATTAAATCATCTTCAACACTTATGGCTAAGCATTGATCAACATCCAGAGTAGCAAGGTTGGATCTTCTCAATGCATAGCTCACTTCTGGTAATTGTGCATTCAAGAAAAAACATTTATGAATTTGATCCATAGGGACGAGTGGGCACTTTGGAATCTTATTAACTAATTTGTTAAACTTGGCAAAAAAATCTTACATAGGATCATATGGTTATTTCTTTATCTGAGAAATATGAGTGAGGAGAGCGTGCACATCTTTAGTAGGTTTGAATCAATCCTCAAACTGGGTTCTCATGGTGGTCCAATTAGTGATAGCACCAACAGGGAGATGATAGAACTAGTCGGAAGAAGCTGTCTAGTAGTGTCTCAACAAAATCCTAACATAAACATCTTCATGCTCCACTCCAAGTATTCCACATGCCACAATGAATGCAACAATGTGTTCATCTGGGTGCACTTTTCCATCACCTCTAAATTTAGGAAAACTTTTCCTATTCCTTTTGGGAGATCATGCAATGGTTGAGCAAGGGCCAGAGGTCCAACCCATTGTCCCCAAGGTAGAGGTATTGCCATTCTTGGAAAAATGGTTTGCAAAGGGACTGTGACTCCAGCCAACACCAAAGCTTGAATGCTAGGGCTTGATTGTGTTTGAAAATAAATGTTTCTTGTAGTTCTATCCTTAGTAGGGGGAGTGCTTGTGGACCTTGTTCTTCTTCTCTTTGGAGCTAAAGTAAAGCCTTGCTGTTCTAGAAACTAAAAATATGGATCTTCAACACCTAGTGATTTCGACCTCGTGTGTATCTTCTATCTTCCACTTTGTGCCATTTATTTTGGTTGGATTGAAGTTATTTCGGTGGGATGCACAACACATTCCCCATGGTGGGCGCCAAAAACTGTTGGTTGTCAAATTTTATCCTTGAAAACAAGCAACAATTAGGGGACAATAATCCCTCCTCTTTATGGGAGAGGTTCCCTTATTAAAACAAAAAACATATAAGAAAACCTATTTATTTACAATTGTACAGGCTATCAATGTTTTTATGAGGATTTTGATGTTTTAGATGTCTTCATTTCATAAATTTTCAATACAGAGAAAGTAGAAGCAGATGGAACAAAATTTTAGAAAGTAAAGAGAAGAGCACTTTTAGACACATAGATTGCAGAATGATATCTTACTTATACTTTATGAAGGGACAATATTTAAACCATGTATATATAAACACATGACATATATGCAAAAGACGCAAAGTTCTAAGCTCAACATCAACTAGAAGACACAAAGTTCTGTTCAGATATACATAGCTTCTTATGAATCAAATTAAGAACATAGAAGATAGAGCACATAAAAGATGAAATTCCTTTGTATTGATCGGTAATTTTAGTGCTTTTTACATCCTAGACATTAAAAATCTGATCCATTAAAATGAAAAGAAAATATCTTTAAATAGTTTTAGGGATGGTTACAAAAGAACATTTTTAGTTTTCTTTCTTCTAACCCAACGATTAATATCTAATTAAGTACTAAACATAAGTTTGTCATTTTCTTACATAACATATGGATATAGAGAAAATAGCCACCTTAATTAGATATTTGAAAATAGGAAAATAGGTACTAAGGGTTGAGATCTTTGGAAGAAGTGATTATAGTTCCTTTTGTTTTGAGCAGTTGATTTCTAAATCTTTTCAATGCCTCTACTATGCCCATGCCCCATGGAATTGTTGTATTAGCAGTTGCATGAGTCCAGCTACCCAGACACTTTTCCATTTCTTTTCCAAACTCTGCATTTTCCAAGAACTCTTTATTGGCTTCGTGATGGATACTTAAAGTGAACATACTTCTTTCATTTTATATTTGGACATGGTATCCAATTTGAACAAATCATTTATGAAAAAAGTCTTAAAGATTTCTTAGATAGTGAATTTATCATTTGAATTCTCCTTGAAAATTTGGCAGTGAATATCATAGAAAGTGGATGTGACACAAGATTTGAAGGATTTTCCTTTATGTAACATATTATTTAGTTCACCATGGGACTCTTCAATAACTTTAATCTTCCAGGTAGATCTTTGAAGACCCATTGTTTAGATAAATTCATATTTACATCATCAAATACCTTGTTTGTCAAAATAACTTGTACATCTGTATTACTCATTAGTCTAAGATATTGGATACATTCACTCCATAATTTCAAATATCTATCAACCTAGTGAGTGTATTAGTAAACTTTAAGCGTATTTTAGCAATTCTTTCATATGACTTAAATGCTCCCTCAATGAAATTCAAACCTATGATTATCATCTCATCAACCAAAGATTCCACTTTGCCTTCCCATAAGTGGCATGGTTATGAATATCCTTGATGGTTTGAACCTCATCATTAGACATAATGGCACATGGTAGAATGGAAGCTAATATTTGGGTCAAGTACCTTTTCCTTTGTCAATAAGGACTTGATGAAATTTAATAGGATTTGATTTTGCTCCACCAATTTCTCCTGTGTGTGCTTACCCTTTTCCACCATTTCAATTACTCTGGACATTGTCTCTCTCAAGTTATGTACCTCAATTTTAGGTGTTGATTCTCCAAGAGAAATTATTTTTAATTCTAAATCACCTATTGATAGCTCATTTTCATCCTTGTCTAGCGTGGGTCTTATAATATCCATGAATTGATGGCCTTGAGAGTGTGAAACCAATCTTAATGTGACCTTATCCTTTTTAGCTGGAGGGGGAAGAGTAGTACCCTTAAGGGGTGCTACCAAATCAAACTTATGGTAAACAATACTTGAAGTGGTATTCATTTTATTTCTTTCCAAAAATGGTTATACCTGGAAAAGGAAGAACTAGAAGTGGAGGGAGTAATGGGCCCAAGTGTAGGTTTGCTCATTTCACTTAGAGTTTGTACATTAGTCAATTATAAAATAGATGTCTTCATTTGGGTGGTGGGAGCCTCCTTAGTAGATGTTTCTAAATCATTCACAAATTTTGAGTCTAGTTTCTTTAATTAATCCTTTTTAACACTTCTCTCCTCGAGATTATTTCTCTCTAGTTTTTCTATTCTTTTCCTCACTACTATCATCAAAGAGGTCCACAATCACTCCTCTCATCGGGATTTTTTTACTTTTTATTAAGAGAAGATAGCATCTCATTCTCCCAAATGAATTTCTCCACCTTATCATCCTTCTTAACCTTTCCTTTCTTTATGTATACCAGAGTTGAAGATTTAGGGGAGAGGGACTAGATTGTTCATGTGCTTCAGAGCTGATAACGACATTTATTTCTAAGGGGTGAAGGTTTCTTGAGAAGAAGACTTGGATTTTCCTGCTCTAAACATATTCATTTTTCTATCAAACCAAAGCCTAGTTCTCACCAAGACAGGGTTGATGAGATCCTTTAAATCATCTCTCTCCTTAACAAACCAATCAATGGTTTCAATAGGAGTGTGTCTGATTGATCTCTCATATTCAAGGGACTATAGTTCTTCATCATCATCCTCAAGTCCTTCAAGAACATTATATACACCAAAATCCTTGATTTGTTGTAGAGATAATCTTCCATAGTATCTTCTCTGAGCTTCATAATCATCAGAACAATCAACCCAATAGTCTTCAATATCGGCAAGGTGTTGAAAACCCATTATGAAATTGGTGGAAATGAACTCCTTAATATCAAAGAAATTTCTAGGTTTATAATAATGAAGGTTAAGAGGAGTAATTGTTCTGTCAATTTTCTAGGCATCTAGAGTAGTCCTACAAGTGTAGTTACCCAATGTGATCAACAATTGGATACTTGTTAGTTTTTTGTCTCTACTAGTTCTATGAAGCTTATCCAACTATCTGCATATCTCAACTAAAGCCATCTTGTCACTACTAGTACATAGGGATTTTTAGGGTTGTTGCCTCAAATCCAGCCAATTGTATATATGAGAATTTCCTGAATTGAGTGAAAAAATTGCCATAGACATTGATCAATTGTTTTTCTTCATATGAGAATATTCTAGTGGTATCTCCTTCCAAAACCTCATTATATACATAGTGAATGCATCATTAACCCTCTTGAAAGGATGGTTGCTGATCTTTAGTGTTAATTGTAGATGATACACATAGATAGGAGCATATTTCTTGTCTTCAATAGGGGAGAAACCCAACCATTCTCTGTAAGGAGTAATGGTGTACATCAGATAAGAGGTCATGTAAAAGTTTGAGTCATTTGAACATATGCTATTTTTTTATCAGTACATCACAGATTATCCTCGCCCCAATTCAAAGGCTTTGCTTGCCTTCACATATAATATTCATATAAGAACACATCCAATAATGAATTCATTGGTAGATGGCATTCCCATTATCCTAGAAAGGAGAGTGATAACATCTAAAAATTCTTCATTGAAATCAACCCTTTACATTGTTCTAAGAAGCCTTGAGGACCCTCTCTTTGGATTCTTAAGCTAAGATTTAGCTAGTCGCTTGTATACCATTCACTGTCTTGATAAAAAAGAAGTTGTGCCTGATATCTGGTAAGAGTGTTTGAGATTTCAATAGTGGGGATTCTAAAATCAGTGCTAATACAATATTCACCAAGTCGAGCCACTACTTATCCTTGTGAGTCAACAATCTCTTTTGTCTCTGGGTTGAAATAGGAACTATAAGCTAGCACTATATCAACACATTGGACAGAAATTGGAAAACCCCCGCCACTGTGATTTCACTCTCCTTAATTATAAGAGCAATGGGAGAAGGGTTTTGGAAATTAATGTGTACCTAAAAATCATCCATATTGAGGTGTTGAGCATCGCTATCACCTATATCTGATATAACCATTTCTAAAGAGGATAGGTGCTCATGTCCCTTGTAATTGATATTCATTTTATGGAAAGAGTAGAAGGTTTTTGTGAGAAAAATTATTTAGTTCTTTGAGATATGATTTTGATGATCCACAACTTCCTTTGTACCTACAAATTGTAAATTAATAGAGTAGAACTCAACCATGAATACAAATAGTGGAGAGGGAGAAACTAGAAATGACTGTAGCAAATACAAGAAAGATGGTAAAACAACCAATTACCCCAACTATTTATGCACATCCTGATTCAAGTAGGTCAACGAGGTGAAATAAATGTGGTAATAAATACTCCATGCCAACCTAAGATAATGAAAAGTAGAAAACGTGGAACAAATGTGCCCAACTAGCCCATGGGACACCTGGGACATCGGGATGCAATAAGCCGAAACAACTAATTGAATAGGAAGTGGTAAAGGTGGCCTTGTGGGGAAAACGTGGTTGAGGAGTACTCCGGACATGTGGGACATGAAAATCTGAAATGTCTGAAGTACATTGAAATCGGGTAAGTTGGAAAAAAATGGCACGAGATGGTCCTTGGGACACGGGACATGATTTCTCGAAAAGTCGAAACACCCGCAAATATAGGTAAAATAATGTAAAGTGGGAAAAAAAAAGGAATTAGTGAACTGGTATCCTAGAATAACTTGGGACATGAGGGACAGGAAAACCCTGAAATGTCCGCATAACAAAGAAAAATCCTCAAAAATTAAAAAATTTAGAAAAATGACTAACTATTTGAAATTATCTCTTTCTTAGGGGACCTTTACAAGGACATTTTGATAGTCACTTTACCATTTTTTTAAAAACTAAGACAAAAATACATAATTTTTGGGAAAGGTTACAACACATGGAATGCAAATTCATAGAGACACAAAGAACATGAAATTGTGTTTGTCTTAGGAAGATTATATAAATAAGGTGTTGGAAAGGTTTAAAATGCAGAATTCAAAACTTGTAAGTACACCTATTGCTGGAAACTTTAAATTAAGAAAAGATCAATGTCCTACATCACATGAGGAGGTCGAGTACATGACACGGGTTTAATATACTTCAACGGTTAGAAGTCTTACGTATGCACGATGGTTTGTACTAGACTAGACTTTACACAAGCGAGTGGGATTTGTGAGAATATTTATGGTCAATCCGAGGTAAAGAGCATTGGATAGAAGTCCGATGGATACTCGAGATATTTGAGAGGGACATAGAACATGCATTTATACTATGGAGGGTTAGATACTTCCTTATGTGGTTATGTTTATTCGATATGGCTAGAGATTTGGATGGCAGGAGAAGCACCACTAGATATGTATTCACAATAGGTGGAATGAAACTTAACTAGATTTCGAGATTGCGAGAAAGTTATGACATTGTCTACTATAAAGGCTAAATATGTTGCAGCTACAAAGGCTAACAAAGATATGATATGGATGAGAAGGTTCATGGAAGAGTTGGGAAAGGAGTAAAGGTTTGTAGATTGTCTGATAATAGTCAAAGTGTGATTCATTTGGCAAAGATCTCAACATTTCATTCAAGAATGAAACACATCCAATTAAGATATAAATTCATATGAAAGGTGTTGGAGGATGGGAAAATGAAACTGAATAAAATTTATACCAATGAAAACCCCACGGATATGCTAACGAAGCCATTGATAAAGGATAAGTTGGAGCTTCACTCCACTTCTATTGGTCTCTTCGAGTTTGAGACTTGAAGAGGAAGAAACAGGGAAAGAAAAGGATCAAAGGATGGAGTTGTACAATATATTGTAGAAATTTATCTCCAAGTGGGAGATTGTTGAGTTGTGGAGCTAAATAACATGCTTTACAAAATTGCAATTTTAAACAATAACCGACGTCGGTCACCAGGGGAGAAAATGACATCGATTGGGTAATTGACATCAGTTACTTGTGCATGAATGTTTTTATTTTAAACGTGGGATTTAATCGACCCTTGGTTATAAAGGTGATCAGATGGTTATAAATGCATAGCTAAGTTACCCTAATGTTTATATATGCTTATAAACTAGAAAACTAGGGTTAGAAGGAAAGAATAGAGATTATTGTAAGAAGGAATTCTTGGAGAAATCAAAGAGAAGCTTGTGAGGAAAAATTACTGTACATCTGGAGAGGTGTGGAATATTACAAATCTTCATTGTATTTCCTCTGTAAAGCAAATAATAATAGATTGGCTATTTCCTGGTGGACGTAGCCCACATTGGGTGAACCACGTTATATCTTATGTATTTTTCTTCTGGTATAATTTCCATGTTTATTGCTTGTATGCTTCAATTGAATATAAATATGTAAAACACTGATGTGTGTCTAAGCCCAACATAAAATTTCCAAGTAATCTACCAATCAAACTTAACTCCATAACACATAGCTTATGCCTTAGTGATCTATTGACCAATTTACATGTCCTTCATTAACAAAACAAATATATATGGGTCAAAGCATATAATTGTGCTCCACTTTTTGCATTTTTTTACTTTCAGAAAAATATGTCCAACAACCAAAACATGACCAAACACCTATAAAATTACCAAACATGTATTTTTAATACTTTAAATATACCAAGGCACATGTAATTTACATGTCATCCATCAACAAAAAAGTGTGTGTGTGTGTGTGTGTGTGTGTAATACAAACACACATATGTATATGTATACTTCTATATATTTGTTAAATCAATAATTTATCATCAACACATATAAATGTTTATATATATATAATTAATTTACTAAATTATCAAAAATACTTCATTATTCCACAAGTAATAATGATATTAATAATTTAACAAAGATATTCAATTATGTTGAGGATGTTACATACTTCCCCTCTAAAAAGAATCATCATCTCGATGATTTAATTATAACCATTACTAACATATCAATCGTAAGAAAATTCAAAAATAACATAGAAAAATACAATTTAGTTTTTCACAATCAATAAGAAAAGTTTCGAGAATTTAACCAAATCAAGGTTCTAAAACTTGGTGTATCAACCTTAACTCAACATATAATTCCCAAAAAGTCTTTTAGTATGGCTTAAATTTCCATTTATTTATAATAAGTATTGAATATTTTTCCACAAATTCATCACAAATTATCAAAATATCAATTTTCATTTTACTTAAACAAGAAAGGAAAAGTAGTCATCATATCATCCATATTCTCCCAAGTTGCGTTGTTCTCATAATATTGGTCCCATTAGACCTTACATTGAGAAACTTCTCAATTTTTGAGACACAATTTGTGAGTTTACAACACTCTTATTGGTTCAACTATGATGATTCCCAAGTCTTGAACCTGTAATGAGTTTTAATTAATAATATGTGATATATCAGAAACATACTTTTAAAGCAAATATATATGAAAAACATTGTGCATCTTGGAAAATGCAAGAGGTAAAGCTAATCTGTAAGCCACCAAACTTATAACTTCTAGGAATTTAAAGGGTCCTACATATCTAGGTGATAACTTGGAAACTTTGCAAATGAAATAGAGATCTTTTTGGGTTTTACCCTAAAAATGACATTGTTTCCTTGCTCAATTTTTTTGTCAATCCTTTTAAATAAACATAACTTTTCTACCTATCAGCAACTTATTTTGCTCACGAATGTGTTAGTGTAGTATATTTATTTTCCTTTTACTTTTTTATTTACTTGGAGCTTTCCTACACTCATGGGGTATGTTGCTTAGTTGTAGCTTGATTGTGTTGAGTTAGCTTACCAGTTGTGTTCGATCCACATATTATGTTATGTTTTACTCGAGAAATTTCTCTTTTCAAAGGCATGCATTATCAATCATTGCATTATGCATGATTTGTTTCCCTACCTCCATGGTCTTGTTCCTGATCCTAATGAACCTCTACAGAAGTATGAGTGGTTTAAACACAATGATGAGGTCTATGGACTTCTCGTATTACTATTTCTAGGGATATATTGCATTTTTTTAGCACACCGAGTGCCCTTTCACTTCCTAGACAATTATCTCATAGTTGTATGATGTCCTTGCTTCACCATCCGAGAGAAACTCTTCCTTGGACCACTCTAGTGCTTCCATAGATTCTCCCCCCTCTCACATCAATTTCATTATTGAGTGTTCCTCTACACCTTTTTATACTCATGAGTCCCATGTTGACTGCTCCCCATAAGATCTTGCTATTGAGCACACTCCCTATTGTTGCTCTGCGAGCTCATTTTCTCCCATATTCATGCTTCGATTCACTCTCTGCAACAATGTTCTATTGGAAAACCTTCCTCCGAGATAGATGTGACCATTGGCTCTCATGCTCCATTTCATATTGATATCTAAGATGATGAAATTTCACATACATAGGTTGCTACCTTGAGTCAAAGTGTTTCTTCATCTTAGACTTCTAATAGCTATTTGTAGAACAGTATTCTCCTCCTACTTCATGTTGTGATGTTTATACATTCTTGTCAGACATTTCTCTCATTGAGAAATCCCATTGAGGTATCTCGCCCAACTTGAGTTTTCTATTTGCATATTCCACTAGTGTTGCATTACAGGAATATGCTCCGATTGAGCCATCACACATTCTAGAGGACCCATTCATCTCTCTCGTTGGGAGTGCCCACCTTGGGAAATTTTTCACTTCCACTATTTCAGAGATGTTTCATGATCCAACTATTCTTATGGATCCCTTTATGAGGGTTATTGGGCCCCCACCATCTTCTCTCTCAGACATGTATACTATAGTGGCATTACCATTGTCTTTTGTGCACATGTTTGTCAGACTTATGCCACCTTTTAGTTACAGAATAGATGCAAAGATCAGAGTACTACATGATTCTTCTTCCTTTGTGGAGTGGGATGAATTTCAGTGCTCATTTTCTGTCCTTCCCAAGGGCAAGAACGTTGTTCGGTGCAGATAGATTCTCTTCAGTCTTTACATGGAGGACCACATCATCGATGCTCTTCTTAGGGGACCTTCTTGTCCTCACTTCTTTCTCTCTCTACTCTAGAGGATGATCATTGTACATGGGTACCTCATGACTTGACTTAAGGGAATATCTACTTCATATTCTTCTCATGTTTTCTTGAGTGAGTTTCATGTCTCTCTTTTGGGGGGAGTTTTTCTCCCACTAGGTTTTCTCCCTTTCTCCACTTTATGAGATATTTGCATTGTATGTGGGTACCTCATCAAGCTATGCTATTGAGACACATTTCCTTTTCACTTCCCACCTAAGCTGTGCTTATGGGGGTGTTAGTGTAGGATATTTATTTTCCTTGTATTTTTTTATTTACTTGGAGCTTTCCTACACTCATGGGATATGCTTGCTTAGTTGTAGCAGTTGTGTTGAGTTAGCTTACCAGTTATGTTGAGTTAGCTTACAGTTGTGTTGATCAACTACTAGTTGTGTGGAGTCAACTCTACTTCTAGTATTAGTTAGTGAGAGTTATTCCCCACTGATCTAGGAGGAGGTTGCACATTCACCACCTATATGTACTTGACTTGCATCATTCTATTATATGGTGAATATGGAGCATGGAGCATTGACCTAATTTGGAGCCATTCTTTCCTTTGTGAGTTTTGATAATATTACATCTTATCATTCTTGATCATTCTTACCTTTGTGAGTTTTTATCATATTGCATCTTATTGTTAGTTATTTTGATTTCTGCAATTGCTCATGCATTCATTTTTCATCAGAGATCCACAAACTCTAATTGAATGAGCTTAACTTGATCTTCCATTTTAGTCAACATTTCTGGACCCACCACCTCTTTGTCCTTCGTGTTATCCCAACTAATAGGATTTCTACACTTTCTACCATACAATGCTTCAAATGGAGACATTTTTAATGAGGAATGGTAAGTGTTATTGTAAGAAAATTCAACCAATGGTAGATATTATTTCCATTTGTATTATTGATCCATGCAATACATTCTTAGAATATCTTCCATAACTTGGTTCACTCTTTCTATTTGACCATCTGTTTCAAGATGGTAAGCCAAACTAAAGTTCAATTTTGTTCCCAACGTAGAGTTCAATGTTTTCCAAAACCGAGAGGTCATCCTTGGATCCATGTCTAAAATGATTAGTTCCAAAATTCCATGTAATCAAAAAAATATCATGCACAAACCTTTTTGCAAGTATTGGGAATCATCCTTAAGATTTCCCGGTATGAAATGAGCTACTTTGGTTAGTTTATCCACTACTACCAAAATCATATCATGTTTATTTTTGGATAGTGGTAGTCCTTACACAAAATCCATGCTGATTACTTTCCATTTATAATGTAGAATACTGTGAGGATATAGTACACCTGTGGGATGCAAGTGTTATGCCTTTATATAGAATTCCAAAGAATGAACAACATATTATATCATATCCTTCTTCATTCCTTAATAAAAATACTGTTGTTTAACATTAGCCAACAAATTTGTTACTCCTGGATGCCTAGAATATGGTGCATCATGAAATTATTGCAATAATTTCATTCTAAGATCACTACCCAAGGGTACATATTTTTTTGTTAAATCGTAAAATTACTTCATTTTCAAACCTAAAACCCTTGTACCTTCTATCATTCATATTTGTTTCTAATGCATTTTTCACTTGTTGATAGTATGAATCAAATTGAAGTTGTTTCTTAACTTCTTCCTTAAACTAAGTTCTAAGGGTTACAATTACGGAAATATGCTTCCTGTGACTTAGCGCATCAACCACTCAATTTTATTTTCCTTTGATGTAACTAATATCAAAGTCATATTGGGATAGAAATTCTATCCACCTACGTTATCTTACATTTAATTGGGCTATGTAAAAATGTATTTCAACCCCAAATGATCTGTTTTTAGTTCAAATGGATTTCCTAACAAATAATGCCTCTAGACTTGTAAGGCATGGATGTGGTAGTAAGGTCTAATTCATGGGAACATAGTGCTTCTCATGTAACTTCAATTTCATACTTTTGTATGTAATTACATGATCATTTTGAAGAAGTATTTAGGCACCCAGTAACCATGGTAAAGTTCCCATTTAGATCGAAACTTCAATATAGGTGCAAATGTAATTTTTTATTTCAACAAATTAAATGCACTTTCACATTTTTCAGTCCATACAAAACTTCTATCTTTTTTTTGTAATTAAGTATTCAGTCTAGCCACTCTTGAAAAGTCCTTAACTCTATAATACCTAGCTAGTCACATAAAAATTCTTACCTCATGTACATTTTTAGGTGCTGGCCACTCAATAATAGATTTGATTTTTATGGGTCAATAGAAATCCCATCCTTATTTATGATATGGCCAAGATATTGTACTTCATTTTGATAAAAGGAATATTTTAAAATCTTACCATAGAGTTTCCTTTTCCTCAATACTTATAATACTATCTGAGGTGTTCATTGTATTCATCAACATTATTTGAGTAAGTAATAACATCATCAAGAAAACTAGAAAAAACTTATCTAAGTATTCTTGAAAAATATTATTCATAAGGTTCATAATTACGTTGCTAGTGTATTAGTGAGTCCAAATGGTAAAACAATAAACTCATAATTCCCATAGCGTGTTTTGAATGTTGTTTTGTGAATGTCCTCATATTTTATTGTTAACTGATGATAACCAAATCGTAAATCAATCTTAGAGTAAATAGACACATCTCTCATCGATCGAAGAGATCATCAATTCTTGGCAAAAGATATCTATTCTCTATCATTTATTTGTTAAGATTGTGATAGTAAATGCATAACCTTAACATTTCATCCTTACTTTTAACAAAAACAATCAGTGCTCCCAAGGGAGACATACTAGGTCAGATAAAACCTTTTGAAAAAAGTTCATGTAATTATGCTTTCAATGTTGACATTTCTCACACATGTGTGAGAGGTCAACTTGAAACTTTGGTTTCTCAGATTGGAAAGGATAATTTGGGGATCTAACTAAGGAAGAAAGGGAAGTGGGAAAATGTTGTCACTTTGTTTATTTTAGAATGTCTATCCTCCCCATTAAATGCCTTTCCAAATTCATCATCTTCATTATGATCATGCATCAACCCTTCAAGAACTGATGTAGGATCTTGATATAGACAGGAAAGACACGAATGTTTTTGAAGATGGACATCCTAAAGAAAGAGGGATAGTCCACATGCTGGAAGTTTAAGTGAGTTGGATGGTTTTTTTAATTCATTTTAGTTTCAATGATTTTTCAAGGTACAATTAATTCATTCCCTTATGATTACATGAAATTACTTAGTGTGTTGAGTTGCAAAGGGTTCATTTAACATTACGTTAATGAAAATAAATGCAAAAGAAACATGTATAACTCATCACAATAAGTAGTTATCATTTTATTCATAAGTAAAGTGTACAATGATCAAACACAATCCGTGGGAAATGGCTTATCAATACATACAAAGGAAAGTGCATACATATGAAAATATAAATACAAGAGAAGGGAAAAAAACACATCATTTCCTGGAATGAGGTGGATTTTCTTCACTTGTGGCTCCTTGGATTATAGTTACCTCATTTTTATTCTTTATCCCTTTTATTGCAAGAACACCTAAAAGAAGAGATCAAAAGTTTGTTAGAGTCCTAGGCTATCATCATTCTCATGCACTATATAGCTTAAGATACATCAATTTTATTTCATGTGTACAAGTAAATCAAAAAGTACATAATGCATGACATGGAATTAGAAAAGGATGATCGTAATCAACATATTACCCTAGCTTCAAGAATTATGAAGTAAACAACATGAAAAAGGTGAAAAATTATTATCGTCAAAAGCATCAAGAAGACAATTGTATAAATGTATCATGAAGAAGAGGCCAAGAAAAGAACTAAAGAAAAGTAAGGCCTTTGACCCCATCATAATTTCTAACTTTTTTCTAAGGTGCGGTACATGTATTAAAGGCCAATTTTTTCATGATTTAATCATGTATGAGATGATGAAAATTGAAGTACCATAAAAATAATCATGGTCAATGAAAAAGAGTGATCATCTATAACAATCTACAAATCAGTTTTATGTCCATAGAATGTTCAAACATTCATGAGTAACAACTATCCTCATAATGATCAAGGAAAGGAACAAAATTACAAAAGGGATATGGACTTTAGGAGTTCATTCTCATGATCCAAACATAAAGTCTCAACAATAATTATAGAACAAGAATCTAAAAGTTTACAACTACAATGGTATATGGGGTAACACTCATCCATTAGAAACATCAAGTCCTATAAGAGTCTAGAAAAAGTAATTAAGAGCACATGATGCATAAATGGAAAGTAAAATTCTCATGATGATCAATAAAAGAATAAAAGTTCCAAAATTGTAGTAGTCATCATAAAATAAGTCATCAAGAGGGATTGCCACATCTCATTAAAAGCAAGAGACTAAGATAATACAAACATTGCAATATGCATAAAATAACAAGTTTATTTTTCAAGATGATTCTTTTGTGTATTGAATGACCAAAATCAACAAAAAGCTATAGTTTGGCCTCAAAACCATGCATGAAGCAATGATAAGATACCATAAGTATGAACCTTTATCATGTGAGATTCAAATGATGTAACAAATTTCTGCGAAGGTTTTCCTTAGAAAGTGCCTTGGTAATAATTTTTTTGCTTTCCTATAATTCTTGAAATCTTTTGCACGTAGGTGGTTAATTCTTGTGGTTTTTCCATGAATTTATTAAGTTAATTACTCATGCTATCTACACTTATTGGAAGAAATAGTTATTGTGTGTTTATTTTAGTATGCTGCAAATTTAAAGATGTGTATTATGAACCATCCTTCACAGATCTCTATTATTTCCCCTTGAAAAATCACTCAAAATACCTCTGGTTCATGTAAATTTTATGTTTTCTTTAACAATTTGTGCACATCTTCATTTCAAAAGTCTCCAAAAACCATGGTGTATCACCTCATTTTCAAGCTTTCATTATAATCCTTACCCCAGTCAAATCTTGTTAGGGTTTAATTGAAAGGGAAACAACCCTTCGAATCTGGAGATTCACCGTAGCTTTTAGAATACCCACATCCCATGAGGTGTTTCTATTATTTATTTGTAGAAGAGAGGAGAAAGAAGGTTAAAATCTGCCAATCCTCACAAGAGTGCACTTTTTTTGGATACTTGATTTTGGCATGCCTAGTGGGACACAAGGACGAATATTGATGAGTTCGGGAATTAAAGAATAAAAAAACACATCTAGTGACTGCGAGAAGCTGATTTTAGACCATTACTATACTTTCCATGCCTAAGGTTACAACAAGGTCTTCAACTAGATCCTTTCGAGAGGTATTTTTCAAAATAGATATGTTATTTTAATGTTCCAAATAACCTATTTTCATAAGCAACATACCCGTTTTCTTGTTTTTCCAATTTTTATGAGGTCATACAATCATGACATTGGTTCCTCGGTGGGATTCCTTTCTCCAAGAGCTGAACCATCCCAATCGACCTCCTTTCTACCAATATCATCCTCTAAATTAGTACTAAAACCCTTAGTAAAATGAATATCTCCATGACCAAAACCTTGATTATCTAGTATGGTCATCATTATAATCACTATGTTGTTAAGGAACAAGGTTATACATAGGAATATGTAGGTTATGCACGGGAATATGTATGCTATGTAAATTATGGAGGAAATTTTACGGAAGAGGAAGATTTTGAATGAAAAATTCATAGACTAGAGAAAACATAACAAGCTATTAAATAAAAATTATACAATTGCAAGCATTAGAGGATGACAAGCTCAAGGTAGAGGAACCCGGTCAATGGGATGTTCTGTAAACACCTATAATTAGCACTTGCTAATTCTAGTGTTGGTGTCTGCCAGGCCCCCTCATTATCACATTACACCCTTCATATTTATTAAATATTAACATTAACATCATTGTTATACTTGCATAAGTCCACATCCATCATTAATTAAACCTAACCCTCCATTTATTAATTAAACTCAAAACCTCATTTCTTAGGTCATATTACCCCTCCCATGGCTAAAATAAATAATTAATTAATTAATTAATTTCACCCCTACACCTCACTCATCCTAACTCACTAGTTACGACTAGTTTAACTAAACCTTCTAAATGTAGCTCTATACCTATCCTAACCAAACTTAATATTCATATTACACCTCACCCCACTTCACACTAGTTATGACTAGTTTAACTAGTAAACTTACTAAAAACACTTCTCATTTATCCTAACCACCTCCCACTCATCACTAGTTATAACTAGTTAAATTATCAACCTTCTATAAATACGACCATAACTACCTCTAACTTATCCCTATAACCACTTCTCACTCCTCACTAGTTAGCACTAGTTTAAATTAGGAAACCTTCTAATTTATCCCTACTCTATCCTAACTACCCCATCCACCTCTAAAACTCACACTCGACATCTCTAACTTATTCCCCTAAATATTCAACAACCTAAGATCAAAATAGCAATTTTATCCTACCAAACTCAAACTACCTGTAATCGCGGTGATTCACCCAATCGCCGATTATTCTCTCCCAAAAACACTATAAATATGAGTCCCATGCCTTCATCTCAGGAGGAGGGAGGATCATTTTCGAAGCTTGGAATTCTTCAATATCTTCTTCATCTCTTGGAGGCCATTGACATATCTAGGAGCTCAACTCAGTCCATCATCAACATCTTTCTTCTAACGCATCGACATAATCCTCTTGTACATTGATAGTTATATGGATTTATCCTTCATTAGGAAGTTGTTAAAAGCACCTTCAAGCTTCACCTCTATGGTAATATCACTGTTCTTTAGCATTTAATATTTACTAAAACCATCCTCTACACATCTACAACAATCACTAGTGATTTTCCCAATCGCCAACGATTTCTGTCTCTTAGACCTAATTTCAATTCTGATTGCCTTTCTAATATCTAGAGCCTAGTACAGACCATCATTCTACCTTTGTAAACATCTAATAGATCTTATCAAGCTCCTTTGATCCATCTCGTAATGTCTTATCATCATCCCACTTTCCTTTGTGAGTACATATCCATCCATACCTTCACTCCTTTAAGCCATATTGTGATTCCTAGAATCCCTTTGGATCAAGAACCACTGTTAGTGCAAAATCACAGCACCCCGGATGCACATCAGGCTTCTAGGTTGATGTTCGGGCATCAAGTATGATTGCACAACATGGAAACTCTCTCTCCAGCGTGGGACTTGTGAAACCAAGAGAGGAATCTCCAGAGAAGGCGGTTCCTCGCTCCTAAACTACCCGCCACAAGCTATTCCAAAGACACGGGAAAGCTAATCTAATCCTAATCTAACCATGCCAAGGAGACAGAGAGAGAGAGAGAAGGGAAAAACAAAGCAAAAGCCTACACTAAAACGGTGATACACCGAGAGAAGGAGAATGTTGAACCTCTATCAAAACTGCCATAGGACAAAGAGAGGTGAAGCAATGGGAAGGATGGACGGATGCATCACAGGCCCAAGGATAGATTTCACACGAGAAAGTGTCCCAAAACTCCATGAACACAGCTCTCCGGATCTGCAATGAACGTTCAAACATGCACAAATACCTGCAATGAAGAGAGGCAAGAAAAAAACAAGCAAAAGCGAGAAAGGATGGACGGATGCATCACAAAACACGTTTTGTTGCTCCGTAAGTTTGCCTGAGAACATCATTCCATTAGTAAAAGGCAAAAATGCCATTACAGAGCAGGGAGGAGGTTCGAACTCCATTTTCAACCCGAGAGAAGAAAAGAAGGGAGGGCAGAGCAGAAAGAATGAACAACTTTTTATCTATTGAGCCAAATCTGGCTTTTTACATTGCATGGGTCGAGCCCAGGGGACAGAAACGTGGGAAAACATGTAAGCCCATTCCTCATTGAATGCCAACACATTAAAACGGCATAGGATACCTTACCAACCCATACCCTGCCATCTTTGACCGATTTGGAGGAGAATGCGACCCATTCTGCATTAATTTGGCCGCTGAAATGTCACTTCTGGCCGTGCACATGCGTCAGAGCTGTTTCTCGATTTTCTCTCTTCATACTGCACCAAAACTCGAGGTTGATCCCAGAATCATGTAGAGAATTTCATAAGCTTTCCGTTGATATAAAGAACGTGGAAATCGAGCTCTGGATCAAAAGATATGGCGATCTGAAGATTTAGGGCACGGAGCAGACCAAAACGGATTTTGAAATATTTCCCGCGCTCTGCCACTTGGATGACACGTGGCATGCTCTGATTGGTCGCGCGATTCTCTCTCCTCCATCTTTCGCGGGCTTTCCTTTGAAATTTCCTTGTGGGGCCCTTAACTGGACACGTGGCGCCATTTCATTGGTTCGGGCTGACCCTTTAAAAAACTGCCCTTTGACTTTTTTGACTTTTTCCTCTTGAGACACGTGTCATGATCTGGTTGGTTCTCGGCCCTGCCGGCTCGCTCCAGCGCCCTTCACGTCTTATTGTCCGGATGTCCCAAATGCTTAGTGCTCCTTGTTTGATTTTGCGCGACTGGGCCGGCGGTTCGCGTCCATTTGTCCGCTTTGTTTGGATGACTCGACCTTTTCGCCCGATTCGCCTGGTTCGGTCTTTTTGGCCCCCTGTCCCACTTTGTTTTGGGTGACTCAACCTTTTCACCCGATCCGCCGCGTTTGGTCTTTTTGTCCCAAACGTCTGAGCAACACTTAGCCAATTTTTCTTCCTCTTTCGGCGGATCGGCTTTTCGCACCCGCATGCGCACTTACAGCCCGATTGTCCCAAATGCAATTTGGGCCACTGAGGCTTTTCGCCGATCCGCGCCTTGGCGTCCCAAATGTCCCAATTGCTCCTTTGAGCAGGACTTAGCCAATTTTCACACTTTTTCCTGGATCAACCTATTTGCCTTTCTGCAACTTTTTTTGCATTTTCTCAGAGCTTGCTCCTTCCTTCTTCAGCCTGGGGAGTTAGAAAAATATCTGAGAGAACCTCAGAAACATGATGTTTGCTCTGAATCAATTAATTTTCCTGGGACTTGAATATTCTGATGCATGTTATCAAAATTACCCAGGGGGGGAAATTTTGACAACACCACCATTAGACTATTGGTCATATTGGTTGCTTTCATTTTATCATCTATCATCAATTCACTTTATCATTATCAGATTAATTTATTGAATGCAGATTGACACCCTTATAAGGAAGTCCATTGACATTTACCATGAAATCCACCATATATTTTATTAACTCCATTTTGTTTAAGTGCTTTGATTTGTAGGCTTTCTTGTAGGGAAGATGAGCCTTGTTCACTTTATTCATGGAGAACAATATCATGTAATCCACATCACCGGTATCATGGAAACCCCTCCATATCGAGGTTAGGAAGGTTGTATCAGCTTGCTTGTAAACACATGTTGATGAATTGTAAGATTTATCTCGAAAAATTCCACATACCTTCCTTGTCAACCATTTAAGCCTAATTTTTAGATTCCAAGCTTTCTTGTTGTTTCTGTTCCCACTCCCTCTTCCTCACATGTAGATTTTACACCCTTACCCTTTTTTCAAACATTTCCAAATCAGTTTAAGACCCAAACCATCCTTCCTCCTTCATCCTCAAGCCCAATTCGGGAAGGTGATGATTAGAAAATAAGTTAATAGGGGTAGCCAATTCAAGTGAACAATGGGTTGGAATTTATTGAAAATTTGAATAATTGGGTTTCTAAGTTTAGGTTCGATCATATTCCACAGTTAGAAAAAGAGTGCATGCAAGAAGGGGAAATATCAGAACAATAGGATCATAATCATCGAGGTAAAAGTCGAAATCTTGATTTTATATCATCTCTAGCAAGGAAAATGATTCATTGAGATATGTTGATTTGAATGATGTTTTTTTAAGAGGTAAGAATTTGCTAACCATGAATGGTAAGATGACCATAATTGAAGGTTATGAATCATATATAAAGGAACAATTTTAGATTAATAACGAGAAGAAATTAGTAGATTTAGTGCTGCCCCATGACCATGAACATCATGTTTTCAACTTG
The DNA here is from genome assembly GCA_018340775.1 of Taxus wallichiana var. yunnanensis. Classification (NCBI taxonomy): domain Eukaryota; kingdom Viridiplantae; phylum Streptophyta; class Pinopsida; order Cupressales; family Taxaceae; genus Taxus; species Taxus wallichiana. The sequence continues at coordinate 516,479,824 of CM031242.1, read as the reverse complement.
ACTAACTTTACTGCTAAATGATGAGAATGATAGTTTTCCAAGTGAGAAAAATGATGCTGCTGTGAGAATGCAAAGATCCTTATCACCCCACATGCTTAGAGATTATTTCCATTTTGGAGGATTGCAATTATTCAAAAGGGACATCGGAAGACACTTCAATCATGTTAGGTTATGGAGCTGTTTTCATGTGTGAAAGTGTTGAAGGCTGTACACTAATAGTCTTTGCACAATTTTTTTAGGCATAAATTTTTGGCCTAAAAAAAATGCACTCGACATATTGGGAAACGTGCTCTTCTCATATGGGCGAGTTTTTTGGACCCATAGGTTTATGGGACAGAGTTTTTCCCATGGTTTTGATACCCATGGTTTTGTAAAATTGCTTAAGTAGTTGTCTATTTATATGGTCTTATGCATATGATAGATTGACAAGCAAATGTATTGCAGATGTGTTTTGAATTTGAGTGTGAATTCTCAGAGAGTTTGTTGAGCATAGCTCCAAACGGATCTGGGTATTGTATTGAGAGAGTGGAGGCTTGTAATAAAATATGAGCAAGTGATTCTTAGTGGATGTAGCCCAAATTGGGTGAACCACGTTAAATATTGTCTCTCTATGTTGTGTTATTTATTATGTACTTCTTATTTGAGATCGTAATATTTTCTACATATTAGTTTCTCTGCATTGCGATTTTGTAAGGGATTATTCCGTATATTTTATCTCTTATTTTGTAAGGGATTTTGTAAGGGATTATTCTCTTATCTCTTAGAGATTGTTTCCATTTTGGAGGATTGTGATTATTCAAAAGGAACATCAAAAGACACTTCAATCAGTCAAGAAGAAGATAAAATGTATTTAAAAAGGATTTTGACCTTTCCGGTGCATGGTGGAACAAGAGGTTAACACCATTGTAAAATCCGTCATGATGGAAGCATTACAATAGTTTCAAGAAGCAAATCAAATTTAAAATCAGCTTAAGAATGTGTTCAAGAATGAAGGGGAAGGAAAGAAAATAAGACAAGTCATAAAAATCAACTTTCCAATGGTGAGAAGACCTTGCCCAATAAGATACTTGGCTGAGTTGGGACTGAAACCATAAGTACCAGTAGTTGTTCTTGATTTGGAGCATAAACAAGAGCTTCACATTCTCAAAGGTCAGCCCTAATACCTCTCAAAATAGATTGCAGATCTGATAGAGGTATTTTTCATCTTTTGGGTTGATCTTTTGAGAAATTTAAAGGTACAAATCATGTTTTCAATATTACCATGTGATATGATTTTCAAGTTGAGCTCATGGCCTTTTTTTTTGAGAAAAGGAAGCTACTTTTCTCATCTGTATCAGGATTTGTTTAGCTTCACTTTTTATCTGGTTAGAGTAGGGTAGGTAGGATTTCAATTCAATAAGTGCTTACACACATTTGCAGTAGTTTTGTTTTCAATAAGTGCATTTCATGCTCATGATATGGTTTCTTCCCGGATATTTTCCCCATTTGATTGTTTGGGAAAGGTAGCAATTTTGTTTCAAGGTAAGGGTTGTTTTAGGACTTGATTCCATGTTCGATGGATGCATTAAGACACTAAATCATTTCAGGTAGTAGGAAGGTGACCCCAAAAAATCACCAATTTGTTTGACATTTATTGCACATGTGTGAGAGGTCAACTCAAAAATCTTGTTTCTTTGATTGTAGGGGCTAAGTTAGGGATCTAACTAAGGAAGAAAGGAAATTGGGTACATGTTGTCATTGTATTTTTTAGAATGTTTATCTCCTGAAATGCCTTTCCAAATTCATCATCTTCATCATGATCATGCATCAAACCTTTAAGACTTGATGCAGGATCCTGATATAGATGGAAAAAACATATCATGTTAAAGATGGGAATCCCAAAGCAAGAGGGACAATCCACATGCTAGAATTTAAAGTGAGTTGGATGTTTTTTTTAATTCATTTTTAGTTTCATGAATTTTTAAGGTACAATTAATTCACTCCCTTGTGATTAAGTGGAATTACTTAGTGTTTTGAGTTAAAATGGGTTTATTTAACATTACATTAATGAAAAGAAATGCAAAGAAAACATGTAAAACTCATCGATAAGTAGTTCTCATTTTATTCATAATTAAAGTGTACAATGATCCCACACTAGCCATGGGGAATGAGTTATCGGTATATACAAAAGAAAGTTCATACATATGAAACTATAAATATAAGAGAAGGGAAGAAAACCCATGATTTCTTGGAACGAGGTGGATTTTATTCACTCATGACTCCTTTGGTTACAAATTCCTCATTCTTGTCCTCTAGCCCCTCCAGGTGCGAGAACACATGAAAGTAGAGATCAAAAGTTTGTTAGAGCTCCTGGTTGTAATCATTCTCATGTGCTATATAGCTTTAGATACATGAATTTTCTTTTATGTGTACAAGTAAATAAAAAATTACGAGAATGTATGAAATGGAATTAGAAAAGGATGATCATAATCAACATGTTACCCTAGATTTAGTCATGATGAAGTAAACAACATACAAAAGGTGAAAAATTGTCATCATCGAGAAGCATCCAAGATTAAAATTTAAGAACTGAATCATGAAGAAGAGGCCAAGAAAATAACTAAAGAAAAGTGAGGCCTATAGCCCCATTATACTTTCTAACTTTTTTAAAGGTACAAGTACATGTATTAAAGGTCACATTGTTCATGATTTATTCATGTATGAGATGATATAAATTTAAGTACCATAACAAATAAGCATGGTCAATGAAAAGAGTGATCATATAATGCCATCTACAAATTAGGTTTGCATCCACATAAGGTTCAAACATTCATGAGTAATAATTATGCTCATAGCGATCAAAAATGGGAACAAATTTGTAGAAGGTATGTGGAATTTAGGAGTTCATTCTCATGATACAAGCATAGAGTCTTAACAATAATTATAGAATAAGAATATTAAATTATACATCTACAATGGTATATGGGGTAGAACATAACCATTAGAATAAACAAGACCTAAAAGAGTCTAGAAAAATTAATTAAGAGATCATGATGCATAAATGGAAAGTACAATTCTCATAATGATAAAAAAAAGAATCAAAGTTCGAGAATTGTAGTATGTAGATTGAGCAAAGGGCGGTGGGCGTGCGATAAATTGTATTAAACTCAATCAACCAAGTTACAATGGATGGACTACAATACTTATAGGTATTGTACAATCATGTGTCAGACAAAAGAAAGGTTGCATAGGTACAACTGAAATTACAACAACTTCCAAAATACATCCTGGGAAGCAACAATTAATTTAATACAAACAAATGATAAGTTGCAACTATGCAAAAAATAATCCTACGACTATGGAATAAGAAAAATATGGTTTAAAAACCATATAACAATAATAATTAATTAATAACAATAGTTAAATAATTAATTATAAAATGCATAATTAATTATCCTAACATTCCCCCCCTAATTTTGCATTGTCTCAAGGGATGAGGAGAGGAATTCTCTGAACAACTCGAACTTGTCATGTGCAAGTGACTTTGTGAAGATATCTACTCTTTGTTTTGTTGGAAAAAATTGAAGTTGGATGTTGTGCTTCAACACATGCTCACGTATGAAATGAACTTATACCTCAATGTGCTTTGTTCTTTCATGAAATAATGGATTATGAACAAGTTTGAGAACACCTTCATTGTCAACATACATGGTGGTCGGTTTTCCTATGGTATGCCAATTCCTTCTAGTATGCAACATAGCCAAATCACTTCACGAGATAGCTTCTCCTATAGAACGATACTCAAATTCATGTGGAAGAGCGAGAAACAAAGTGTTGTTTCTTGCTTCACCATAATATTGGTTTAGATCCCATAAAAACACAAATACTAAGTAGATTTTCTGTCATCAATATTTCCTACATGATTTGAATCCGAATATCCAGACAAGAAGAAGTTGTCATTCTTCTTGTATTCTAGACCAAGATCCAGTGATCCTTTGAGATATCTCAAGATGTGCCTTGCTACTTTCCAATGACACACTTTGGGTTCCTGCATGAACTTGGATAGATAGCTTACTGCAAAGATGATATCTGGTCTAGTGTAGGTCAGGTAAATGAGACCCCAATAAATTGCCAATAGAGAGTGGCATTTACCTCAGGAGATGGATCTCGAGCGAGATAATTGTAATATGTTTTCCATAGGTGTAGAAATTGGTGTGCAATCCATCGTCCTAAATTTCTCAAACATTTTCTTGGTATATTTCATCCGAGAAACAAAGATGTGATTATCTTTCGCCATACTTCTAATCCATGACAATAGTGCATTATCCCAAGATTGGTCATGTCGAATGATCGATTAAGATATTGCTTCGTTGCTTCGATCATCTTCACTGAAGCTGCTAGTGATGACTAGATCGTCAACATAGAACAATGACAATGACAATCTCCCCTTGCATTTTTGAGGTAAAGATTGGCATCGAATGGATTTCTAACAAATCCATGTTGTACGATATGCTCATAAATTTTAATGTACCATGCCCGAGGTGCTTGTTTGAGGCCATACAGAGATTTCATGAGTCTGCATACCTTTACTTCTTGACCATGTACTACATATCCTTTAGGTTGAGTCATATAGACTTCTTCTTGTAAATCTCCATTTAGGAAGGCACTTTTTATGTCCATCTGATGGAATTTACATCCAAACTATGTAACTAGAGCAAATATCATCTTGATCATTTTGATCTTAGCTGTGGGAGAAAATGTCTCCTCGTAGTCAATACCTTATTTTTGTGCATACCCCTTTACTACAAGTCTTGATTTGTACTTGTCAACTATCCCATCTACTTTGTACTTAATTTTGAATATCCATTTACATCAATAGGTTTCCTTCCTAGTGGAGGATTGACAAGTTGCCAAGTGTTATTCTTCATCCTTTGGTTGATATTCAAAATCCATGGCATCTTTCTAAGATTTTGGTTTGTAGGGCTTCTGGAATGTAGAGAGCTCATCGATTTAATAAATATACTCATCAAAGAAAAGTTAACTTCTTCACTTGCTTTACTATGATTCGTGGTCAGGGGTGGACGTATTATTTGGAGCATCCATTTTTGCATCTTGTAATGTGCTAGTACACCACTTGGGCATATGCTAAACTTGTTCCCATGGGTCGTGGATCTATCATATCAACACCATCATCACCATCCTAACTTTCATCATCTAAGGGAACATCAACTTCAATTTTTAAAATGGAGAAGAATCTACATCATGTGAGTTTGGAGGAGGATTATCTACTCCCTTCTTCTCAAAAAAACTCAAAATCTCTCTTTGGTGTATACATTTTTGGTCTTAGGATCCATCAATTTATACCCAAGAGTCTCTTCACTGTACCCAATGAAGACAAGTTTATGTGACTTCATGTCCAATTTATTTCTATTTTTCTTGGGTATGTGCATACTTGCATTGCACCTGAATACTCTGAGGTGTGCAATAGATGGTTTCCATTTTGACCATGCTTCTTGTGGTGTTACTCCCTCAAGAGCAAGCGTGGGTACTCATTCAACAAATACACTTGCTTGTATTTATTGCTTCTACCTAGAATGTCTTTTTAAGTCTAGATTCATCCTTCATGCATCACACCATTTCCATGATAGTATGATTTCTTCTCTCAACAACACGATTTCTTGTGGTGTGTGTTGAGGAGGCATTTGTAAATGAATCCCGTGAGTTTGTAGGTAGTATTTGAATTCATTCTTGGTGAATTTCCCCCCTCGATCTGAGTGGAGAGTTACGATGTGACGACCAGTTTCATTCTCAATCGCTACTTTAAACTTCTTGAAAGTTTCAAAGGATTCACTTTTATTGCGAAGACAAAAAATTCACATTTTTCTTGAATATTCATCAACAGAAAGTATGAAGTATTGGAACCCATAATGACTTGGTTACATTGGACCGCAAAATTGGTATGAACCGAGTCAAATTTTCCATGAGCTCGAAATGTACTCTTAGAACGAAGTTTTGTGTTGTTTTCTGCTAGGTAGTGAGGACACTTGTTTGTATCCTTATGAAGAGATGGTAGTCCATGTACCATATTGTGCCACCAAAGTGTCTCGAGATACTTGAAAATTACATGAACAAGTCTTTGATGCCACAACTATCTTTGAGGTGGAGCTCTTAGCCACAAGTTCTTGATCATATCATGTGAATCAAGTTGGAACATGCATCCCACATTAGAGGATTTTGCAACTATTTTTGATCCTCTTGATTTGTCTCGAATTAAACATGTTTTCTTGCCGGAATTACTATAAAATTCATTTTTAGGTTGTGATCAAGGAATTGACTAAGCTGAAAGAAAATTATTTGTCGACCTAGGGACATTAAGACATCGGATAGTCTACATTTACGTGAACCAAGGGTAGAGAAATGTTCCCAATCCCTAAACTTTATATGAAGAATCATCTCCCAACAAAACATGATTTTTAGATGGTGTGTCCCTCATTGAAATAAACTAGTCTCTGTGTGTACGGTCATGTGTCGAGTGGTTCCCGAATCAACATACCAGACATCACTAGATTACGTGGATGGTTCACTTGATTGAGAAGTGAACAAGTAGTCTTCATTGTCTAACATTCTTGTTACTCAACAATATTTCCTTTCTTGATGGGGTATTCTTTTCTAGTTCCCCTTTTATACCCTTGATTATAGTTAGAATTTCCCTTGTGAGATTGTTGTGGAGGTCCAGAGCTACTTGATGAACCTTTCTTGTAAGTATTGTACCAACAATATTTTAGGTCATGTCCTCTTTTATAGATACAACATTGCTTCTTTTGTTTTTGTCCCCTTGATATTGATTTTTATTTTGGGACTTTTGATAGGAATTAGGTTTTCCTTTACCTTTGCCTTTCCATTTTGATGTGAAGAAAGTGTTTACTCTTCTTCATCATCCTTATTTGTGCATTGCTTCCTCTTGTTGCAGTAAGTTTACCAATTTGTCAAGACTAACTATCGTATACGAAAAGTTTAGTGTTGTTACAAAAATAGAAATAAGAAGGAGTTCTCTCGAACAATGGGAACAAGATAATCATCTTTAACCGCTTCTCCTAGGGCTAGAAGTGAAGCCCTCAATTCTATAACTCCTCTTAAGAAAGATTTTATTTTTCATTTTGTTTGAACTTCAATATGTGTAATCGACTCTGTAAATTCAATATAACATTCTTTTTCTTGGCCTCATATCTTTGTGCTCAACTTATCCCATGCTTCTTTGGCTGTTTTGGCATCTCGAATGTGGGGTTATACATCATCGGACACTCTAAAAAAAAGATGATGATTTTGGCCTTATGATCTACTTTATCAAAGCGCCATTGTTGTGTTGTATCGGTAGTTGATCTTGTCGGAGTACCATTCATATCATGTCAGATCTCTTCAAACTCAAGTTGTGTCTTCATTTTTTCTTCCATGCAACTTAGTTGTTTCCTCTCGAGTAGTTGTGAATCGGAAGAAAAAAATTGGGGGCATTGGTGCCCATTTTGTAGAAATCACCGCGGGGTTTGGCTCTTATCACTCCAATATGACCCAAAATGCAAAGAATTGCAAAAAACCAGCTGAAAATGCAATTTTTAGCTATCCCCCCTTTGGAAAAAGTTACAGGAATGAAAAAACAGGCTGAATGGGAGAATTTTTTTACCCTAAATTAGGGATTTCCCTGCTAAATTTAGTTAGTTATAACTAAATTTGAATTTCTGCTAAATTTAGCTGTTCCACTAAATTTTCCACCAAATTTCAAAAAGACAAGTTGGGGTGGGATTCAAACCCCACACCTCCCACTTCTAAGTCATTTGGCCTATCCACCTTGGCTGCTTGTGCACTTGTGAGATAAAATGAAAAAACTTGTATATAAATGAAGGAATTTCAAGCTAACCTTGTAAAAAATGTGATTGGCAGAGGCTCCACATGGAAAATGCTGGTTTGAGGTGGTTTTAGGGTTTTCCTTTTGCATAGAAAATAAATTTGAAGATTCTATTTTATATTTCCTTCGTTGTGTAAAGACCGGATCTCCTTTGTAAAGATTGAAACGTTGTTTACTTGGCTTCCACCACTTTGATTGATTTGTTTTCCTCCATTTTTTCTTTCTTGCATGCGGTATAGATTGCGAGATCATTTTTTTGTTTGCTGATTGTGTTGGCTTTGTGGTTGCAGATTGGAGATCAATGATGCCTCTGTTTGCATGTGCAGGTCATAAGGGAGTGATTCGTGGTGAGAATGGAGTCCTCACGTGGCTCAACCACTTCTGATTAATTTGTTTGCATTTTGCAGGTAAGTTATGTTTATTATAGGGGTTCTTTATGTGAAGAAGCAGGGTTGATGTTCCTCTTGTGTAGGTGGAGCACGTGGATAGCCAGGTCTTCCAAAAAAAATACCAAATTCATATGCAATGTATGGCTTACCATTAATTCGTTGCTCTCTTTCTATCAATGCAAACACTAATGCTGACACAATGTTGTGGATAGCTCCAATGTGGCTTGCAATATCCTTGACCCGTGCAATAAGTTTGGAACATAGATAATATTTTCTGTAACTAGATATTCCTCTAGATGTAGAGGCAAAACCCCTCTTGCGGAAAAATAATTTTATTTTTTAAATTACATCCAGGGAGCAAATTTTTCCTGATACTAGGAGGCACCAAGGAAAAAAACATTTGCCTTACAAACACCTGGAGAATGGCAGGAGGTTGTGGAGATGCAGAACATTTTGGGAAGTTTCTGGAGGCAACACAGGCTCTCCTAGAGTGCAGAATCTCCTCCAAAACTTTATGCTTCCTCTCTCCAACCTTCTCTGCTTCACAGGTCCAAATTCTCGCTCTAGTACCAAATGTAGATTGAGCAACAGGGGTGGAAGCTTGATAAATTGTATTAAACTCAATCAACCAATTTACAATGGATGGACTGCAATACTTATAGGTATTATACAGTCATGTGCTAGACAAAAGAAAGGTTGCACAGGTACAACTAAAATTACAACAGCTTCCATAATACATCGGGAAGCAACAATTAATTTAATACAAATAAATTATTAAGTTGCAACTATGCAACAAATAAACATACGACTATGGAATAAGACAAATATGGTTTAAAAACATATAAAAATTAATAATAATTAATACCAATAGTTAAATAATTAATTAGACAATGCATAATAATTATCCTAACATAGTAATCATTAGAAAATAAATCATCAATATGGATTGTCATGTCTCATTAAAAGGAAGAGACTAAGTGAATACACACGTTACTAATATGCGAGAAAATAATAGGTTTATTGTCGAAGATGATTAATTTGTGTATTGAATGACCAAAACCAATATCAAGCTACAGTTTGGCATCAAAACCATGCATGAAGAAATGGTAAGATACCAAAATGATCCACCTTTAGCATGTGAGATTCAACTGATGTAACAAATTGTTGTAAAACTTTGTCAATAATTCCTATTGGTAATAAAGTGTTTTTCCTTTACCGAAATTATTGCAATCTTGTACACTTAGGTAGTTAATTCTTATGTCTTTTCCCATAATTTATTAAGTTAATTACTTATTCTATCTTCCCTTATTTCAAGAAATAGGTTTTTGTGTTTATTTTAGTGTGCATACAAATTGAAAGTTGTGTATTGTGAGCCATCCCTTCACAGATCTCTATTATTTTACCTTGAAAACTCACTCAAAATATATCTAGTTTGTATGACTTTGATGATATTTTTATTAGTTTGTGCACATCTTCATTTCAAAAATCTCCAAAAATCCATGGTGTATCACCCCCTTTTCAAGCTTTCATTTTAACCCTTACCCCAGTCAAATCTAGTTAGGGATACACTGAAAGGGAACCAACCCTTCAAATTTGGAGATTCACCTTAGCTTTTGGGATACGCATAGCTTGTGAGGTGTTTCCATTTTCTATCTATAGAAGTGAGGAGAAATAAGGTCAATATATGCCAATCCTCACTGAGGCGCACTTTTGCTAGATAACATTCGATTGACCTACCTACTCTATTTTTTTAATTATATAAGGTGTTTTTGATATTTGTTTTGTTCTTGGTTTAATGTCAATTGTAAAGTCAAACTATATTTTAGGAGGAAGTCTAGGAAATTATTCTAGAAATAAATTCTTAAACTCACAAAAAGTGGAAAATTTTCCAAATAATTATTACCCTCCTCACTAAAATATGAGATCTTAATAGCGTACAACATGTAACCTTTATTTTTGTATTTTTTTAGTTGCATTGCAGATATTTTTCTAACTTCAAAACCTCTCTCAATGCCCTGAATGATGGATATTTTATGCATGTCATCAAGGAATTCTATACACTTCTCATGGTAATCCACCATTTCTTTGTGTTTAAACACCTATTTTACTCCTATTATTATGCCATAAGACCCTAAGGGAGTAACATAGAGGTTAAGTTCAGTAGTAAAAATGGGTAATTCTAATGCTGCTTCAAACAAACATTCGTACAATCGTATGAATACCATCATTACCATATTGGAAATTCCAAGTGTTTTCAATAAATCCAAATTTAATAGACAGTGTTCTATCTAAATTACTAGAAATAAAACACTTAGTAGCACCGGTGTAAAAAAATAGTAACGGAAAAACCATAAACCTTACCTGGAACTTCTAATGGGGTAGCTTGTTTTTCTCGCTTCACCATTACCCAAGTCACGGTCGACATGAATTATCTACTAAAAATTGTTACCCTAATTATTTTGGAGACAATTGTTTGGATAATGATCACACCCTCATTTAAAACATCCCCTAATAAGCCCTTTTCTTTCAAATTTATTTTCACCAAAAAGACACTGTTATGCTCATTCTTTATTATGTTTACAATAGGTTTAGTTACTTTATTTTCTGGAAGCATTAATTTTCTCGCCTTATTTATTCCACCAAATTTTCCTAGGAGTAAGTGGTGCAAGTGAGTTAATGCTCTTCTTACATTTCTCTTCCTTGAAGGCAAAAATTGCTTGCAATTTCTATTCCTACCTTATAGCCTTTTCAAACACCGCTTCCATTGTAGATGGTCCATGCACATCTATTTCACCTCCTATATTAGGGTTTAGTACTATTATTCATGGGTTTCTTCCTCACGCTATTTAGGTTGTTCTTACTCACGCTATTCAAGTTGTTATTCCTCATACTCTTCAGGTTGTTCTTCATAATTTTCACCCACTACCTGTTGCATTCTAAGGTAGCTATCCTTTTATAGGTGTCCTGAATGATTGTTATAATTTCATCTAACTTATCAGTTGTTGAACCTTCAAAGAATAGCTGGATTGGTTCCATAATTATGGTTCACCCTTCTTCTAACCATTGTATCTTGTTAATGAAAGGATAAGATGTTCATTAGTGTTATGAACCCATTGAGTCCAAGAGCTGATTACCCCACAACGCTAATACCAAATTATAATGCCCTTGTTATGATAATTAAAATTAGTGATTTTTTTAAAACATATCATTAATGTTCAACTAATTCTATTATTGATTAACATTATTATTCAGTTTTCTCTTGAATAGTCCAACATTTTTAAATATTCATAATCCATCGATCACATATGATAATAAAGTGCAATCTGTAATGGTATATCTATATATCCACAATCTCACTTAAGTCACTTTACCCAAATGTGTATACTTTGTATACATGGTTAAATTTTTATAGATTATGAAAACTATGTGCATCTTCTAAGTTCCTACCTAGAAGATAATAATGCAACTTCCATCCGGTATCGACACTAATAATTTGGGGATTGCTTTGAATATAAAATGTAGCTATATTACATTACTTTGGTAAATGTTTCAAGTATTAATTTTCAAGCTTAGTTCCGAGACCATACACAACTCTACAAAACATGTCTTTGTCACTACACAACCATCTCCATACAACTATCTAGATCCCTTTTATTATTTAAGAAGGTAAATTAGTTAAGAATAGGGAGAGTCCATTATTGGCTCATTTCCCTAAATGAAGAGAATCCTATTCGTACCATCTTAGGATCCCTATGGGAAAGATAGGGACCATGTAATGATTACCCATCATTACATCCTCACTACCCTTCCCGTAGTCATCCTAAGTTGTACGGAAGCAAGATTCTAGCGAGGTAGCATAAGATGATTATGCCCTATGATCCTTATGCGTAGGCTACCTTAGTTGATTAAAATAACTAAGTATTCCTTAGCAATATGTTTAAAAGTATTGTATTACAATGTTTAATAGGTTCACATAAGAGGGTCATAGTAACTCATTGAGTTACTATCTAGAATTAGTTCCTCTTGACGTGCTTTTAATCAACTTAACAAGTATTATTAGGTGTAGGTAACTTACTCATCTTGATTAATTCATTCATACCATAAAGTACATAACCATCTTTATCTTGTTTCTATGTTTCCTTTTGGTTCATACCATTATTCACTTGTATTGATTTTTCTATCAAAAATTAATGATATCATAAATAATCACATTCTTAAGAATTTATCAACTTACTTGATAAATCAACTTATAAGTAGAGTATCTATATTTTTAGCTCAAATAATAAGATAATTCATAAACTAAATAAGTCATAAAATCTGATTTCAAGTAAAGGATAAACCTTAATCTTTATTTATAATGATTTACAAAAATAAGAAAGAATAATACATTGGGTCTCAATGCCCTTTATATGTTGTGATGATATTTCAATCGCATTATCAATTGATTACAATAAAATCAAGGCGTAAAAAAATAAGAATATAATCCAATCAATTACTTCAAGTATGCCATCCTTTCCTACAAAAATGTAGGAGAGAGATATATATGGGTCATTTTATATGAATTGGCATGAGTCCACATACTCTTAATCTATGTTGTGACTATAATGAAATAACAAAATAAGATATGGCTAAGATCGCATCCTCTTAAGTCCCATAGTTCATACAATGAAAACTACCTAATATCTTATCATAATGAGACTTCATAGTTATATAAAACATTATGTCCACTATTACTGTTTACAACCAACCTAAATAAGACTCATAAATTTAAACAATAATGAAACATTTACTGCATCTCAAACATCAATTACAATTGTAATAAATCACAATATTTTCCAAATTCTTGTTATTATTAACATCAATAAAGTTTCTAATGCAGAAGACAATAATGAAAAATAAAAAATCTTAATCAACAGATTTGAACTTCATAAAGTTACAACAATCATTAAAGCTCAAATAGAACCCTTATTAACTATAAGTAATGAATTAATTATGTTTTAAAGAACATTTTTAGATGATTGAGATATACTCATTATTTACTATAACTTCAACAATTTTATGTAACGAATCTTTTAATCGAATCATAAGATAACATTAATATCTAGTCCAATAAGGAAGGAGTAAACGTCAATAATAACAAAAAATCATAAAATGCATTACACATAACAAAAATAAATACTAGAAGGTGACTTTAAAATAAATCAATCATACTAGCTATCTCAAAATTCAAACCAATATTCATATATAACAACACTAGTATTCCCAATAATGTCCCAAATTGATATCATAAACATCTAGGACAAATAATATCATTTCCTTCACTAATTTTACAATCAATAGAGTTGTGCATCGTTCCTACAATTCCCTTACTCAACAATTGAAACATTAATCATCTAAAATGCTATCCCTTCATACTTTCAAGTTATTCAATCATGAAATACTTATAGATTTAGAATTGAAACATTATGAAATGTTTCCAATATAATCAAATGAATAACGATGAACCCCATAATCCATATATTCCACGCACTCAATAGGGTATCTACCATTTATTCATATCAAAGACAAGAGAATGAAACAACGATGCTCTTTAAAAAGATACTAAACAAATGATAACAACATAGCTCAAAGAAGAGCTATAAATAAAACAAGTTTGTTTTTATTTCACTCAACCCTTTAATCATTTTCTAGATCTAATAATAACCCAAATCAGAAGCATATTCCCTTTCCATTTTTCACATTTTGATCAAACCAAAAATTGTATTCACAATGTAAACAACAATGCTCTAGAAAGAGCTATAAAAACTAACTAGTGGTTTCATTTCAAAATCATAAAACCCAGATCCAAAAATGAGTTTAGAGAAGGAATGAAACAACAATGCTCTAAGAGAGAGAGAGATGTAAAAACTACCTTTATTTCTATTTGCAATTTTCACCAAAATAATTAAAACCTAAAACGTATGCAAAATGATAACAACAATGCTCAAGACATAGTTGTATCTAACTCTTATCTCATTATCCAGATTAATAAATAACTCAGAATAAAGAGACGAATTCATTTTCCCTATTTCAAACAATGACCAAAAACCCAAAAGGTATCTATTTTAAGATTTCCCCTAATAACCTAGAAACAAATGTATTCTTTTTGAAAATATCATTAAATGATCAAACCCAAAATGTTTTCAAACTTAAAATAATCTAATAGAACCAAACTCATTCCAAATCCTCATTCATTTCTATATTTTGCAATCTAAAACCAAAGAAATGTATAGGGATTTCAACACAATAATCCCAATCCAAAGAAAAACATATTCAGATTTCTTTTAATCGATCAAAACCATAACATATTCAATGATTTCATCAAAATAACAATAGAGAGTAAAATTATAAGAACCAATGCTTGTATTTTTCCTCAAACTCCTTTGAAATATTCCTATTTGAATGCTTCCAAACACAACTGAATCCTTCAACAACATATTTTAATAACAAAAGCTCTATGATAACTAGAGACAATAGTCATAAATTGTATGAAAAATCACGTAAAGGGTGAAAGCACGATAGCATGTCCCAATTATTTGTATTCTTTGTACTTTTATAAACATGAATTTTTCAGTTTCATTTATTTTCCAAAGGTAATAGCCACAAAATCTGTACACATTCATGGAATTCCACGAAATAATGAAATGTTGTGTTTAGAGTGTAGAATACATGTACATTTTTATTTTTAAGTAAATAATATGGTTTTTTAATTAATTTTATTCATACATTGTTTCTTATTTTATAGTAGAGGAACGATTTTCTATGGTGGTGTTTTTAAATGAAAACTTATTTTTTCACCATGAAATTTTAGATATATGTTCTAGATTTGAATATTGAGTTCTTGTCAAATTTTCATGTTTTTTTATTTATATTTATTTATTAATTATTAAGTGAATATATTTTTAGATAAACGTCGTACATATGTCTATGCCAATAAATTTTAAGATTTATATCAAAATTGAATTTTTTTTCATAGCTATGAAGAAGACTTCAAAAAATAGTAATTTTATTTTTTCAAATTTTTTGATATATTTTGTTATTTTTCAAATTGTGTTGGTTTATGTCTACTATTGATTGTCTTAAAATACCATATGTTGGAAAAAATAAATAGTAAAAAAATTTTTGTAAAAATGAAAATTATATTTTTAGAAAGGTAATAAAAAATTGTATTTTGTGTTAAAATTTTGTAATTTAACTAATTAATTTACCCTAAATACGTGGCACCTATGTGGCACATTTTGGCCAATAATTATCCTCCAAATGGATTTGGAGCCAAAATGTGCCACATAGGTGCCACATAGGTATCAAATAAGGGTGCTCGTGTGAAATGGGTTCACGTGAAGGGGGTTAGCCCAAAGGGGGTTCTCGCAAACCCCCTCTAAGTATAATTTGCATTCTCGAGAAAGTGTGGAAGGTAAAATATGTATGTATGCATATAATTAAATAATTTATTAAATTATCAAAAAAAACTTCATGATTCGACAAGTAATAATGATTTTAATAATTCAAGAAATGTATTTAATTAAGTCGAGGATGTTACTGGTGGGAGCTTTCATTCCTTGCACCCAGATGACCTAATTTTTTTCAGATCGTTCTTGAATCAAATTTTATTTAGAGAATTTTCCTAGACCACCTCGGACATCTTCAATTCTATCTGAAACCACCCATAGATGATTTATGTTTTTCTTGAAGGATTCCAAGCGGTGTTTTTGAGATGGAAAATGGCAAAAATGACCTTTTAGGCATCCAAAGGAAGTTGTCTTTCATCAAATATTAATGAGTTCATCAATCACATTAGGCACTATTCGATACACACCTGAAACACATTTAAAAAAAGTTATCGTTTCTATGAGACAAGGTGAGGGTGGAGCTGATGGAAGGTGCGCCAAAGGAAGGATGCACGGTGGACTCGGGAAAGAAAATATTCAATTATGGGCTTAGTTGTCATGATCAAAAGTTTCAATTTTTATGCTAGACATTTTCATGACAACAATTCCTCTTTACTAAAGGTTCAATAATAGAAGAAATATTATTAAAATTGAGCCATGCAAAACTTATTGAAAATTTATTCAATGTGATTTTGTACTTCATATAGGGATAATTTAAAAATCTAGACAAGATTTTATTATAAAACATGTAAGAGGAATGTGATAAAGAGTCATGAATAAACCACTGAATCACTTATAATGCAGAAATATATAGATCCTAAGAGAACATAAAGTGATTATAGTCCACCATATGAGCCCGGCTATAGTGGTGAAGAGTAAAGCGACAAGTTGAGTTGCGTTGAACAAGTGAAACTTGTCAAGGGTCTGGAGAAACACCATTGTAATAGCTTTATGATTTTAGTTGATTTTTGTAACAGTCCCAATAGTGGGAGTAGTATTTGTAGATGTTGTCAAGGATTTTTAAATTGATAAAAATTTGTATGTATTACAATGCATTTTGTGAGTCCATATAATCGAGCAACCGTTGCTACCTTTGAGAGTTGTGAGGTTTATAAAATATAGTTTTGACACATCTAAAACTCTTACAAATGTCAATAACTAATCAATAAGGCCCCAAAACCTAAAAATGACTATATTATTTCCCAAAATAGATATTGATTGTAGAATTTCAACCATAAAATTTGTAGGTTGAATGTTGAAATCTTGAAAAATATGTATGTACTGACTAGATTAGAATATGAAAAACTATCTTCTAAACTATGACTTATGGAGCTATGAGACTAGTTCCATAAGGTGTAGAGTGACCTAATTTCTTATATTTACTAAAATAAATGTAAAGTATATTTTTCATAATTTATTAGTCTTTAGATTAATAAATGAAAACCTTATACTTGAACATTTATTTTTGTAAATGTATACCTCCCAAATGCACATATACAAAATTGCTTACAGGGAACACGATCATTTTATAACACACTCGCATTATAACGTGGTCATATTATAGTGCGAGAACACTTAAATTTTAGCTTTTATGGATTTTAAATTTCCAAGATGTAGGCTTGGATTTGCCTTTGATATCCAAAAATAAGGTTTGGGTGCGTAATCCATGAATAAATCCATGTTTTCAAAAATATAACAATATCAAGTGTACGCTCCAATTTCTCATTTGTTATTAAACAATATTACAAGAAAAATTACTACGAAGTCAATCTCAAGTTTACGTTTGTGACAATATACTTCTTTCTAAAATGATTAGCTTAAGACTTAATTATTTAATTTCTTTTACTAGTGCTTTATTTTCTTGCCAAAACATATGTGTACTTTTTAATACATAATTTATGATTTTTTTCATCCAAAATTAAAAAAATGGTTTGATCTAAACTCCATTCTCCATGGATTAAAAAAAACACTATTTTTCTCAATATTAATGGGTGTACACACAAATATTTCATTTTCGAGGATGTGTTCACTTTGAAAATTAGTAAAAAAATATATATTGATCCAAAAATAATGAAAAATTAGCGGGATCTCATACATGGTCTGAAGATACTTTCTATTGAAGGGATTTGTAAAAATAGTTTATGGATCTCAAAAATGGGGGTGCACACACAACACTATGTTATCTTTTTGACAAAAACATATGCACACTCTATGTGTGCACCACATTTGACCTTCTTAATCTTGAACATTTAAAAAAATAGTATTTTAGAAACTATATTCCGAGCACTATGATTCTTATTCTTATCACATTGTCAAATTTTGAGAATATGCATGCCAAAATATTAGTTGAAGTTTAGTTTTTACAATTTCTAGGAAAAAAGTGGCCACTTTGTTGACCCCCTTTTCATCTCCCATTTCCATGCACTTAACCCGGAAGATTTATAAATGTGGAATCATGTAATTGACATGTGAACTATTTGACTGAATTCTTGATAGAAATGCAACCTCATAGATTGTAATAATAGTAGGATATGCAAAAAGGGGTTTGTTGGAAAGGCCTTAACACCTTTCCATCAAATGTAATTGGTAGGTGTAAAGTTAGATGCAAAAACCTTTTCCGAGTAATCCTCCCAACTTCTCTTTGTTATCCAATTTTACCCATGGGTGAAATTGGCCAAACAAACCCTACACAGAGAGGATCGGAAGGGTCGGTTCAGTCGTGCAAGCCCACAATTCAAATTCAAAAATCAAGGGGCACGCGGGATTGATAATGGAGGAGAAGGGTTAGCGATGGGGTCAAACAACACAAAGGAAACCAGAGGATTAATAGGAAATAAAATAGGGAAAGGCTTGAAGTTTTGGGACTTCACAGAGTGTTCACTCGATGCCCTAAATCGGCTAAGTATACAGAGCCTTCGGAAGCCTCCAAGTGTTACCTTGGTGAAAATACAAAGGTGCGGCCCAAAGAGAGACCTTGAACTAGCACCAACCCTCCACATGTCCAAGGTCCGAAAAAGGGTCTCACCGGCCATTGAAAATTTTCAAAGCCAACCGAAGGAGCTACGTGTCATCCTAGTGCTACTTCAAAGGCGTGACCCAAAGGCGGTCTCAAACAAGCGCAAAGCCTCCACGTGTCCCGGTCGACATAGTGTTTTCGTAAAAGTAGGGCTTAGACGAAACAAAAGAAGATAGACCAGGCCTGTAGATAATGCCACATGTCTCATCAGCCTAAATTCAAGAGCAAGAAGAGGGGGTGAAATCTCAAGACACGCGGGGCTACCACATGGATCTTGCGCGTATAGAATCCAAGCCCGAGAGAACCTTTGGACGGCCATATATTTCAATTGGAAGCTCAAAAATGAGAGGAAGAGGATGTTTTGGAAATCTCTCGGTGCCTACTACTCACCTGCCACGATTAGTAATTCGGTATGCCATTTTCAAGGCTGTGAAGTCTCTCACCCATCACCATAATGAAGGACAAACCTCCTTATTTCCCAGCAAGGAACAACACATGAAGGCATGGGTCTTGTAGTGAAGCCCATCATTGTTGCAGGAGGATTTTAATTCTCTTACAGGGGTGGTTAAAGTAGAGTTTGAATTTTCCCTCTCTCCTTCTCTCATTCTTCTATATATTGTAAAGGAGGGGAAATTTCAAAGTGTTGTGGTTGGTCATATTTCTCTCTAGCCGCCCTCTCTATTTATTCCCTAGGGTCAAATGTGGAGCTTAAGCCTCCTCTCTTTACTACGGAATGGCATTTTCTTGCCTCTTGCCCACCGATGGTGTCTTTATGCGAACTTATGGAGCAATAGAATATGTTTTGTGATGTATTTTTTCCATCCTTCCTTATTTTATTGTCTCTTCTTGCCTCTCATCTTTTGAGGGTATAATGTGCATATTTATGATGTCTATTGTAGGTTTTGAGAGCTATGTTTAATGGGTTTGAAGTGGTGTTCTATGTGAACTCTATATTTGTGCTGTGATGCATCTTTCCATCCTCTCCATTGCTCACCTCTCTCCACTTGGTAGTTGGATTTGTAACCAACACCTCCCTTTTACAGTGTATCACCACTTTAGTGTAGGCTACTGTTTTATGCATCTCTCTCTCTCTCTATCCTTAGTCCCTTGGAAGATTAGATTAAGATTAAATAGTCTTCCCTTTGGAATAGCTTATGGTAAGTAATTTAGGAAGAAGAAGCCAACTTTCTCTGGAGGACCATCTCAAGTTCGCAAGTCCACAACTTGGGAGGTGTTCCAATGTTATGCAATCAACTGGATGCCCCACTCATATCCGAGGCTATTCGAAGTGCTTTGTGATTTCGCACTAAAAGTTTTTGCACGCGCTGGTTGGACACCGGAGTTATATTTTCTCATCTTTCTCGGTGTATCATTATCAAAAATAAAATCTTAAGCCACCGTGCGACTAGAATAATAGTTTTGGCACCCGGTGGGACATGTTTGAAGAACCTTACCACTTCATTTCATTAAGTTGATGTGTTCTTGGTGAGATTCAACCTTAGAGGCACACTCATAGCACATCTGGTGACTCCATCTCGGTCGACAACCCATTCCCGAGTAGCGAGACCTTCTTTCCATCCATTTCCACCCATTCTTCTTTCCACATCTTCCATCTTCTTCCTTTTCATGAAGTTGTGTAGTCATGACTTCATTCCCATATTAGAATCCACACATGCGGTGGGAAAAAAAAGGAGGTAAATTACTGTTTGATTTGGAGGATTTCTTCGATGAAGAGGAGCCCGTGGAGATCACATCATTTTTCTCCTCCATCATCCTCCTTATAAGCACATGAGTCCCCGCCATGAGGAGTTGCCACTAGTCATGCTTACTTCGAGGATGAGGATGAGTTTCAAAGTACCAAGTATCAAATTCAATTCCTGTTCAATCCAAATGTAGAGTAACTTAAAAGAGGTATTTATGTTTCCAGCTTATACCTTGATGATTTGGGTGGAAGATCGGCCTCATGTCAGTTTTTCACTCATAATAAAACCCATGTTTAACACCAAATCATATACATGGCTACCTTGAGAAAGGGAGCTACTTCTCTCTATCGATTTGCAGGATTTGTTTTATTTACCATTTGCTTTTGGTTAGCGTAGAGTAGGTACATTTTATTTCGGTGAAAAAGTTCTTGTGCACACTCTACATGTTCCACTTGGAGCATGCATGATTTTCATTTTTTTGCATAGTGGGTGTTGTAGTATTTTGTTACTTTTGCATAGTCCATTTCAGGGGATAGGTGGATGCTCCAAGTTAAGACAATTTCTACTCTTAGAAATCTCACCTTGAGATTTTCTTATGAGAATTGAGAGTGTAGATAGCGGAGAAAGTTTAGGGTCATCAAGTGCAAGCATCGAGATCAAGGTTTCAGGGAAAGGATCATTACAGGGCTATCATTCATGACTCCATGCCCAGTGGATACTTCAAGGCTTTGGTCTCTTCATCTAGTAGGCGAGATGTCCCAGTGAGTTGCTACATTGTTATCCAATTTTACTCACTGGGAAAAATTGGTCAAGCACAACCCTCTGTATAGGAGAGGATGAGAAGGGTTTGCTCAATCGTGTGAGCCCAAAATTCAAATCCAAAAATAAATAGGAAGGCGGGCTCGAAAATGGAGGAGCGGGGTTAGCAATGAGGTGAACGACACAAAGGAAACCATAGGCTCAAGCTGGAAAGAAAACGAGGGAAAGGCTCAAAGTTTTGGATTTCACAGAGTGTTCACTCGAGGCCCCGAATTGGCTAAGTATACAAATCTGCGGAATCCTCCACATGTCACCTTAGTGCAACTTCAAAGGCATGGCCCAAAGAGAGACCCTGAACTAGCGCCAACCCTCCACATGTCCTAGGTTCAAAAGGGTCTCACCGGCCGTTGAAAAGTTATAGAGCTAGTAGAGGGAGCTATGTGTCATCCCAGCACTACTTTAAAGGTGTGACCCAAAGGCGGTCTCTAAACAAGTGTGAAACATCCACGTGTCACGGGTCGGACAAAATGTTTCCACCAATAGTAGGGGATTAAACATAAACAAAAGAAGACAAAGCGAGGCCCTTGAGATAACGCCACGTGTCTCATTGGCGTAACTTTAAGAGTGAGAATAGGTGGTGAAATATTAAGATGCAGGGGCCACCACGTGGATCTTACGTGAATAGACTCAAGCCTAGAGCACCTTTGGACTACCATATCTTTCGATTGGAAGCTCATAATTAAGTGAGAGAGGACGTTTTAGAAAGCTCTCGGTGCCTTCTACTCACCTACCACCATTAGCAATTCGGTCTGCCATTTTTGAGGCTATCAAGTCTCTCAACCATCGCCATAATGAAGGAAATAAATCCTTCTTTCCTAGCGAGGAACAACACATGGAGACATGGATCTTGCAACAAAGCCCATCATTGTTACATGCATATTTTAATGCTCTTACAGGGGTGGTTAAAGCAGAGTTTGAATTTTCCCTCTCTCCTTCTCTCATTCTTCTATATATTGTAAAGGAGAGGCAATTTCAAAGTGTTGTGGTTGGTCATATTTCTCTCCTGCCCCCTCTCTCTTTCTTCCCTAGGGTCGAATGTGGAGCTTAAGCCTCCTCTCTTTGCTCTGTAATGGCATTTTCTTGCCTCTTGCCCATTGATGGTGTACGTTGTGTGAATTTCTGGAGCAATAAAATATGTTTTGTGATGCATTTTGTCCATCCTTCCTTATTTTATTGTCTCTTCTTTCCTCTCATCATTGCAGGGTATATTGTGCATATTTCTGATGTCTATTACAGTTTTGGGAGCTGTGTTTAATGGGTTTGAAGTGGTGTTCTGTGTGAACTCTATCTTTGGTTTGTGATGCATCTATCCATCCTCTCCATTTCTCACCTCTCTCCACTTCAAGTGGTTGGATTTGTGACCAATACCTTCCATTTCGGTGTATCACCTCTTGGTGTAGGATCTATTTTTATGCATTTCTCTCTCACCCTGGTCCCTTGGAAGGTTAGATTAGGATTAGATAGTCCGCGCACTACACTAGAGTAACTTGTGGCGGGTAGTTTAGGAAGAAGAAGTTGACTTTCTCTAGAGGACCATCTCAAGTTTGCAAGTCCCACAGCTTGAGAGGTGGTCCAATGTTATGCAATCACACCGAATGCCCCACTCAAATCCGAGGCCATTCGGGGTGATGTGATTTTGCACTAACATCTACCAAAATGGGATATTTAGAACATGACACATGAATTTCATGATAGAATGGTGAGATTTGGTATTGTGGATAGAAATGAATGTAGTGAGTTTTAATCATGGAGATAAGTTTCTCAATAAATACAATAGAGCATATTTTATGATAAAATTTAGCTTTTCTATGTAGTTATGTGGATACTCAGTGCCATACACAATACACTAGCTATTAAGAACAAATATTTGATAGCTAGAGCTCAATTTAGTGAAGATTTTGACAATGAAATATTACATTTGGAAGCTTGGACATCCACATAACAATACACTAAGAAATTTTCTACATAGTTTTTTCGGGAATTGAGATAAATGATATTTTAGATGATCGTTTAGCCTATATCGATGGTTTAAGTACAGAGCCTCTAAACAAGTTTAGGATCTACATGTGGTTACACCATATTGTGATAAAAAAATGGGATCCATTGAGATTGTTTCACCAAATGTAACAAATGGATATTCAACCTAATCACCTTACATTTTAAAGCATCCTTGGGGACCGTAGCATAATAAGAGATTTGTAGTAGGTTATGAACATGCATCGAGGCCTTAAATGAAGTTATTTTTGTCGATATTTTTCTTTGATCCTCTCCATCACACAAAATTAAAACAATTGAAGTCAAAGTATAAGTTTCATCACAATGTTTCGCACGGAATGTTTCGGATCGTGGAATAGACTTGCTTCTATCCTATCATTCCTTTGAGAAACAGAGATAATGGTTAGGGCTAGGAGGAATACTGTTGAATGTTGAGATGGTGTGCGCGTCGTAGAGAAAGATCGGATCGATTGCGAAGAACTCCTTTTGTCTTGGAAGGACTACTGCAAGTAAGAATACGGGACCACCGATTTTAATTAGACAATAAATGAGGAGCTGCCTTAGGCCAGGGAAATATAAAACTTCCTTTCGAAGGTGGTGGTTCCCCTTTTAATACGAATTAATGAAATGATCACAAGGAAAGCTATTGCACAATCACGATTTAGGTACCTCGTTACCGCAAGCCCAATAGAGGCTAACTATCAATAATAAAACGTCACGTTGTTTGTTTGGTTCTTGTCGTTGATACATTCGAGTTGAGTTACGGAGGATAAACCAGATGGATCTGTGGTGGTTAGGTGACAAATAGGTGAGAGGAAGGTTTTGGGGTATAAGTCACGGTGGACCGATGCGGTCAGCTGGATAACCGACCGCGGTTAGAGAACCGCGGCTGCAGTAGGGGATAACCGACACCAGTAGGGTCGATAATCTAGGTGCTTCTAGATAGAGGTTGGTTCTTTGGGTGATTGTGGGGTTATTAAGAATGGTGGATGGCTGAGGGGAATAATGAGAGGACGAGGGGAAGACTCGAGTGTGATAAAATGGTCTTACGGGCAAATGTAAGGGTGGAGGAATGACAGAGTTAGATGTAGTATGTTCTTTGGGTAGTAGATCTGGAATAGACTTATGATGGCTATGATTGAAGTTCAAGAAATGTTATTAAAAGGACATACAAGATATTACTTACTGCGTTCTGATGAAGATGCGGGTTTCAGGATGTGATAGCGAAGACATGGCTCCGGTAGGATGATATGACAATCCAAGATGAGCTATCTCCTCTTCGATGCTCCGATGAGTGTCACTTTGGCTCTGGTTATTCGATTGCGAGTCTTGGAAGAACTCCTTTTCGCAAACTCTTCTTGTTTCTTCACTTGTCTCTGCTCGGCCAAGCAAATCCGGATCCTTTCAATGATTTCTCCTCTTCTCGATCAAATGAAAATCTGATCCTTTGTTTTTGGTTGGAAGTGGTCATTTACAGGGAACCGATGGCGGTTACGCAACCGACGGCGGTCGAGTAGGAACCGGTATCGGTTAGGTCAAAGTGGGCTATTTTTGGTAAAATAGCCAGCTTTCCCTCCTTTTCTCCCGAGGGATTAGTTGTGGGCTTGGTCAAGTCATTATGAGGTTGGTTTTAGGTGTGGATGTGGATGTGGACCAAGTTATAGGTCTTAATTAGGTTAGTTTAGGGTTAAGACTAGGTCATGATGAGGTGGTGAAATGAGGTGGCAGGTATGGCAATGTGGATTTATTAATTATAAGGTAATTAATAAATAATTGTGTAAGGTTTAGGTGATGAGGTTAGGTTACGAAATGAGATGCGGGGCACAGGGTGTCGTAAGACACAAATTTGGTGTCTACATTAGCCCCTTGTTGTTTGTAGCTTGTCTTTGTTAAAGCTGCATGGACAATAATAAGAAGTGGTTACCCCTGTTAAGGGTATAGGTAATCCCCCTCAAATCTATCACAGATTGAGGTAGCGTGAAATCAGGGATAGGGTTGATAAAGGGTAAATGGTGTTTAGATGATGGTAAGATGGTGGGGTAGGTCCAAGGAAGCAGACGCACGTTGAAATGCAGTAGTGCGACCAGGGTACATGATTTGAAGAGCAAACAAGCAATTCATAGGCAAAGGTCGATAGTTTATCCAAACAAGGGTGATATAATCTAGGTATCAAGGCATAGGAAGTAGCTCCGGGGGATATAATGGGTAAGGTACAGAGGCGTTTAGGCATGTTCTGGCAAAGTACCGAATGGTTGGGTCTGGTTGAGATAAACGTCACGATCTTGGTCTAGGAAAAGTTGGTCGATCAAGTCAAGGACCCTAATCCTGCTAAAACACGAACAAGTGAGCTCGATTGAACAAAAAGCTACATGATGGGTGGATAAAATTGTAATTTTTTGGTTTTGGGTGAGGTATGTAATTGGTGTGGCCTTGGGTCGGGCCAAATGATTTAGTGCGGCCTTGGGCCGGGCCAAATGGGTTGGTTGCGGCGTTGGGTCGGGCCAAATGGTTGGTTGCGGCCGTGGGTCGGGCCAAATGGGTGAATTCTGACCTTAGGTCGGGCCAAATGGTTGGTGCGGCCGTGGGTCGGGCTAGATGGTTGGTTACGGCCTTGGGTCGGGCCAAATTGGTTGGTTGTGGCCTTGGGTCGGGCCAAATGGTTGGTTGCGGCCTTGGGTTGGGCCAGATGGTTGGTTACGGCCTTGGGTCGGGCCAAATGGTTGGTTGCATATTTTTTTCTTAACATGGAGTGATTTGCACATGAAGGGGACATTTTGAGGTATGTATAATTAGGTGGATAAAAACAACGAACAAAAATAAAATGAATGTATTTAAAAAAATAGGGCAAGCGGGGGTGGGTAGATTTTAGGGTGTTTGGGTGGGTAAATAGGGATAAATAGGGAAAAATGGATTTGGGGGCGCGCGGGTTCGGCCGGTGATTTTCGGTGACCGATGCGGTCACTAAGTGACCGACATCGGTCAAGAAGTTTTGGGGCAGGGTGGGTTTGTGGTTGACCGGTGTCGATCGTACGTCGACCGGCATCGGTGGAGAGGGGACCGGTGGCGGTCATGGGTGACCGGTACCGGTCTGTAGCTAGGATTATTTATTTGGTTGGTTGGGTTTTGTTGTTGTTTTGAATGTGTGGTCGTTGTTGGGGTTCTTTGTGTGGGTGTTTGGGTTGTTGTTTGGGTGTGTTGGTAGTGTTTGGGTTGTTGTTTGGGTGTGTTGGTAGTGTTTGGGTTTTGTGTTTATTGTTGGGCTTGAAGAGGGAAGGGGTAGAGGTGGAGAGGAAGGGTGATTAGTAGGTTGGGGGGAAAAATGGGGCGGTTGTGTGGTCGGGTGGGTAAAAGGGGGTATAGAAGGTTAAAGGAGTTGTTGTTTGAAAGGGTAGGTCTAATGAAGTGGGTGATTTGTGCAGGCACGTCAGCAGCTGACTATGCGGGATAGGATGCCTCCACTGTTGAGACGGATGCGGCCACACGTGTCCGCGGTGGACTGGGCCATCATGCGCGAGGTGGGACTCGGCGGAGTCCAGCGTTATAGGGCGATAGAGAGGGATCACAGTCTTATGGTCGCCCTCATCGAGAGATGGGATCCGGCGACCAATGTGTTCCATCTCCCGACTGGAGAGATGACCATTACATTGGAGGATGTGTATCGCATCCTTAGATTACCGATCGATGGAGAGGCAGTCTTCCAGGTGGATGCAGAGACAGCCATGGACAACATCTTACAGGTATTCGGGGATGCAGCCACGCTATTGACTTATCACAGTGCGAGCATCACCTATGGGGATATGTATCGTGCCCACCGACATGAGACACGGCTTGCCGTGTTGATGATGATCGGCATCACATGCTTCGCCCTCCCGGACTCAGAGGGAGGCCGCTTTCCATGGGCGGCGATGGGGTACTACATGAGATGGTGGAGGAGCATACATGTTATACTTGGGCACCGGTACACAGTGCGATTATCTGAGAGTTGTGGGGCTATCGTCGGATGAGGCGATTTTGGATTTGTTCCACCTTTTTGTTACATTGCTGGGCATATGAGCATATCATATGCATTCGACTAGTAGGGCTGCCCCAGCGAGCCAAGGCCTGTTATTTATAGATATGGCTTTCGAGAGGTGGTGAGGGGGTCATGGGCGACCACGGCAGATTCTCGGCGGGACGGGATGTAGCGTACACGGCATGTATTAGAGGGTGTGAC
The DNA here is from genome assembly GCA_018340775.1 of Taxus wallichiana var. yunnanensis. Classification (NCBI taxonomy): domain Eukaryota; kingdom Viridiplantae; phylum Streptophyta; class Pinopsida; order Cupressales; family Taxaceae; genus Taxus; species Taxus wallichiana. The sequence goes on along the minus strand of CM031242.1, from coordinate 516,452,383 downwards.
TGCCTTGGATATTGTATGGAGGCCTTACAGAGGTCATCAGCCCCATGAGGAGCCCGATCACGGTTGCGGTGGATCCAGTATACATTCTGGATAGCGGGACGGAGGAGGTCTTGAGAGAGCGGAGAGCATGGCGGATACCCTTGGAGAGGAGTACGTACGACGGCAGATTGGGCTACGGCGAGGGATGAGCCACCTCCCTTCCATCGTCCGAAGGGATGATGTAGAGGCTCCACCGCCTGTACCACGGCCGCCCCGTGGACCCTGATTGGGTAGCGAGAGGTAGGCAGCGAGACAGCTGGATGATGCGGCAGGCTGTGTGACTAAACTCATCACCTAAACCTTACACAATTATTTATTAATTACCTCATAATTGATAAATCCACATCGCCTTACCCGCCACCTCACTTGCCCACCTCACCATGACTTAGCCCTAACCCTAAACTAACCTAATTAGGACCCATGACTTGGTCTAGACTCACATCCATAACTAATGCCTCCTTACTCGCACCAAAGCCGACCTTCTAGCCACTTGACCAAGCCCGCAACCGATCTCTCGGGAGAAAAGTTAGGAAGGTGGGCTATTTTACTAAAAATAGCCTACTTTTTCCTAACCGATGCCGGTTCCTACTCGACCCGTTGTTACGTAACCGAACCGCCGGCCTCGTCAAATGGGCTCCCAAACCAAAACAACGGATCGGAATTTCATTTTTTGGGAGATGGCCAAGGATTTTTGAATCAAAGGAGAGTCCAAAGCGATTAGCAGAGTCCGTAACTTCACTTGACCAAGCAGAGACGAGTGAAGAAACCGTAAGAGTGGCACCAAGGAGATCAACCGGCATCTTCGCAAAAACCAAGAAGTTACATCTGCATGTCCTCCATTATAACATTTCTTATGCTTTTGGAATTACAAAGCCTCCCAAATCCGCTCGATCCATTATCCAACGTACTCATTGCCTCTATTGTCATTCTTTTGTTTCTAACCATCCCGCTTCCCAAAACTATCCAAAATCAGCCATTACAAACTCCACAACCAGCCCGTAAGATCCTAGAACCCACCGGTATCGGTTATCAAGAATCGCCATCGGTTATAGGTAACCGCATCGGTTCCTTTGATCAAAACCAGAAAAAACAGCCTTTCCCTACCTGGGCTTCAAAGCCAAGCAATTTAATTGATATTTTACAAGATTTTGTGTTAACTCATATCGGCAGGGAACCACCACCTTCAAAGGAAGTTTCATATTTCCCGGGCCCAAGGCAGCTTCCTCATTTACTATCTAATCAAAATCTTGTGGTCTTGTGTTCTTATTTGCAGTAGTCCTTCCAAGACAAAAAGGAGTTCTTCGCACACCGATCTTTCTACGGTACGCGCACATCATCTCGACATTCTACATGTATTCCTCCTAACCCTAACCTTATCTGCTTCTATAAGGAACGAAGCATTTCCGAGTGAAACATTTTGGCACACTGTGGGACCCATTTTGGGTTTTTTTTCTTGCTTATTTTCATTTTAGGAATATTTTTTGTTCATTGTTTTTGTTATATATTTTAGTAAAGAATTTGTCTTGCTTTCTGGTTTCGCATTAGTGAAAGTCATCTCTTTTGCTTCATCGAATATCACTTTCGATTTGGGTTTTAAAACACGTGCATTGCATTCCTCGCTTGTTGTTCTCCAATTCTAGTGAACATAGATTAAGTAATGTGTCGTACACGTGGGGTGATATCCACGGTAGATTGACAGAAATTAACCTTAGTTTCACCGCACAACACATACCGAATCACTTCACAATTAACACAACATCTCAAACATCCCCCTTTTCCGCGGTATTCCTCCGCCCGATTGAGGTAACCTTATAAGCCAAAACAAACTTGACATTTCCCTAGGTCTTGTTGTTTAGGATTCTCGACATCATCTTACGTCTAAAGGCATAAGCCCACGATAATTAAAATTAACCCTAGGTTAGTCTCTAGATTTGCGTGTGCATCTTCGCTTGTTTTCAAATCCTGTTTTCTCTCGTCATACTTTGTCTTCTCGTGATCAATAAGTTGCTAAACATACTCAACGTTACTAAAAATCAAATCAGCAGCCTTTTATATCTTCTTATCCTAGATTTTTGACACCGCCATCGTTAAGGGACCGACGCCATTTGATCTCGTGACCGACACCGTTACTAAACCGATATCGTTATCGTCTTCATCACCGACAAACCAAAGCAACTTGCCAAATTCACCATTCGAGGTTGTTTTTGTTCTCGATAGATTGAAACTTTCCGGGTGTTCTAGTCTATGGTTGTCATCACTGAAGCAAGCCGCCGCCATGGTTTCACATGCCTCGCTTCCGTGTCTTTGCTCGAATCACCCCCTTCACATTCTATAGGGAACCCTATGTACACCAATGAGATCCCCAAATTCCTCGTAGGAGACAAGGACTTTGCCAAATTTCTCGGATGCTAATCCCAGCGCTGTACAATACTATTTGTCTCATACCCCGACCGTACGCCCGATGGTCAGCCTCCTTATGGGCATGCCTATTAGTATAGCTGCTCATTTAGCTCCTACTCCTCCTGATAACAATACCTTACTTCCTGCATCACTAGCCCCGTCTCCCAATCCGACAGCTTCAGAGGTTCATACGACCCCGATTAGCTTTCCTTTGTTAACTCTGGGCCCCACGATCGCCACCACCAATCGCCCTATCTCTGCCTCTCTTTCGCACTCACTCCATTCATGACTTACTCTCGCCACCTATTCAAACGAGCTTCCTTCTCAAGCTCCGCCTACCTTTTCATTCCCATACACGTATCCAAGAACCTCAACACCTTATATGGGACATCCCTATTCGTGGCACCATCACCTCATCCAACCACGATTTCATCAAGCAAATGATGGACAAAATGCAAAACCCGGAGGCTTCCGCTTTCAGAAGTCGAAGCGCTTGACATACGAGCAAGTTTGTCGGGAGCCCATTCACCCTTCTCGTCCCCTTCATTCATATCCTCCTCAATGGGAGTTGCCAAAGTTTACTCGCTTTTAACAAAGAAAGAGGATCCTCAACAACACTTGCGATCATTTAGACATGCTTGTTATTTGATCGCCCATGATGATGCCTGTCATACTCCGCACCTTTCCCATGTCCTTATCGTGGCCTCGCTTGAGTGGTACAAGTTGCTTTAACCCAAAGACTCAATCTTCTCTTTTAACCAACTAGCCCAATCTTTCTTGGATCATTTCTCCATTAACATTGCCAAGAAAGTATCTATCATCGACTTATGCCATCCGACACCAAGACGAATCTATCGCAGATTTCGCTGACGATGGCGGGCCTTATCAACCAACTTACGTATGCCTTGCCTCAAACCGAACTTATCGAATCGCTTACGCGGGCCTCGCGCTAAGCACATCTCCCCTACCCTCCAAATTCAAACTTTCCGTACATTCGACGAGGTTTTACTATGGCTCAAAATTAGAAATTCGAGCCTTAGAGGAAGAGAAATCATGCGGTCATGCGCAACAAGAACTCCACTTTCCGAACTCCCGATTCTACCAATAAACCAAATACCACCACTCCTCACGCGTCCACCTCTTCTAAATCAAAAGGAGCTGTCCACGCAGTTGATGGTCAAATCCCAACCACCGTCCAATACTCCACCAAAACCACCTATAAATACAAAGCCGAACCCATCGCCTACACTCCTCGGGAGAAACCTATGATGTGATATTCGAGAAATTGCTCAAAGCCGGGCTATCACCTTGCCCCTCGTTAAACCTCACTGGGTTTGACTCCACCCGCGCAATACCTTCCCGGTACAAAGAAAATGACTTTTGTAACTTTCACCGCGTAAAAGGACATAGTCATGAAAACGCAAGATGTTGAAAAACATAGTGCAGAAATGGTTGATGCAGGGATATAACACTCGATAATCCTAACGCCCGCTAACCGAAATCTGAAAATTTTCAACAAGCCATTCCCGAATCACTCGCCCAAAGAAAGAACGTGAACCAAGATATCTTAGCCGAGGAGAGTGTTCATGAGATCCATGCAGCTTTCGATTCTCAGCCAAAAGCCTCTATCGAGAAAATTTTGAATCAAGCCTCTTCACTAACACAGGAGCCCGAACCTCCTTTACCACCATCAAGCCAAAGCGAAATCGTTCCTTTACCCATAGAAGAGTTAACCGCCCAGGCTTCTCTTCTCATCAATGAGTCTTCTTACACCACATCCCTACAAGACTGTGAGCGGATGCTATCTAATTTATCTATTTCCCAAACGTCCCCTTCTACCACTCTTGCTACACAAGAGGAAGGCTCACCACTCCTTTTGACATCCTTAGACGAGAAATCTCTTACACTAACATCACCACATTCTTTTAATGTGACAGATCTCCTCGAACACGCCCTCCTACCTATTAGTCCCTCATCGCCTAAATCTTTTCAACGACCGGTTGACCTCCTAACATCTATTGATACAAAGGCCTCATCCGCCTCCCGTGTCACACCCGCAATGGACTCGGAATTACAACCCACCTTTCTTCCGTACAAAATTACAAATCACACTGAGACCTGCCATTCCACGTAAGATGACAGCCCTATGGGAACGCTTGAGTACCCCTTTTCCTACTCAAATGCAAATGACTAATCCCGATGTCTCCACCATCTACCCGAAGTGCTTACGTAAGCTTAAAATGCCCCCTGTTCTCGCCTTCACCCCCTCACCTCTACCAAATGCCCCGTCCACTTCTATCAACTTAACCAGATCTTCCCCTACGCTGGGACCTCACCAATGCCCAACTCGACACACCCACCTAAGCGACTCGATCTATCCAAAATAAATCCGTCCCGCCACCTAGAGACGAACGCAATCCGGTCTCTATCACAATTAAAACCTCATCATCACACCCACCTTCCATATGGGACCTCATCCCTCCACATTACACCAATATATCATACCTCCTTTGTTTTCTCGCAAAACGACCTACGCTTTTTACACCTATACAGAGATCAAAGGGTATCACAACATCGTTACCCCACGTATCCGGTCCACCTATCAACCCTAAACCAATCCCATCATCAAAGGATTTATTTTTCTCACTACTCCCCTTTCTCCGTGGTTGTTTCCCGCTACCATGCCATCTCGTAGCCTCATCATCTAACCAAATTAACGTAACTCTCGTGTCCAAGAAACCACGTTTAGTGAAAAACATGTGTCAAGACCTCGGCTAAACCACCACCCATACGAACTAAACACGCCCAAACATTACCACAACCCACACAATCAATACCCTCATCTTCTTTCGATTTTGACCCACTCAAAGGATCTTACGCCAAAATCCTTGCTATGTTGGTGGAGAATGCGACCATCTCCCTACCTCCACTTAGACCTTATGACCCGCCTAAGCCCCGACTGTGGATTATGATGAGTCTAAAATCTGCGCCTATCACCGCACACTGACATGATGTGGAAGGATGCAAAGCTCTAAAACCATCCTTCGCCACCACCTCTTCCTGATAGAAAGATTAAGAAAGACAACTTACGAAGGGAGAGACCTCTAGCGCCAATTCCCCTCTACTATACCATCCGTCCCCGCCTCACCAAGATCGATCATTATTACAACCCCACCTCTTAAAGACCATGAATTATCCCAACCATCTTCTTCATCTCGTGTCTACGAGATTAATATGATTAGTGTCGCTACTCGAGGACAGAAAAACAATGGGAAAGCGAAAGAAAACACACTCGCGTGCATCTCTTTCTCCTTCAACCATCCCGATTACACCACCACCTAAAGTGGTTATTCGCGACCCGCCTATCCCGCCTCTAATGGAGTTGCCCACCGAACCATGATCAAACAGCCTTCATCAATCGCCCGTAAAATGACACTATATGATCTCATTCGACTTTCAATCTCATCGACAAGCTCTCGTTGAGATCCTTCAAGGGATAGAGGTTTTACCCAACGAAACCCCGCCCGTTGCCTCCATTCTAACACCCAATCACGCCGCTCTCTCACCAAACAATCCATCTCCCCCCACCACTGCCTCAAAACAACAAGCCGCATGTTAGTTTTCTAAGATGAAATTATCGACTTTGGTGCGTAAGACCCCGACTCGCCTCTTTTCATTTCCTTACGTCCGAGACATTCGAGTACGCCGGGTTATGATTGACGGGGCGCTAGCCTAAACATCATCTCTTCAAAAGCCTTCCAACAAATGAACATCCCTTCTAGTTGCATGTGTGCAACCCCATCATGTTGCGATCATTCAATGACGCTATTACTTCTACCTTAGGCACCGTGATCCTCAACATCGCGTAGGCCCACGACTTTGCCCGAACTCTTCTATGTCCTCAAGGAGAGTTCCAATATAATATATATTGCTGGGTCCCTCGATTCGAGCCATGGGATGTGTTCCCTCAACATTACATCGATGCATAAAATTTGAGTACGAGGGGAAGTCTTACACTGTAAAAGCTGATCCTCCCCCCTTCAAAACTTGCAATATGTTATACCGCCCAAACGATGTGCTTATACCAATTAAGACACCCATACATTCAACCCAACCTTCCTCTTCAAATGTACCTCAACCATCCACCTCAACTGCACCTACGCCTTCAACTGATGAAACCACCATCGCACAAACCACTTCTCTTCCCGCAGCTAACATCCCAACCTCCGACCCCTTAGTAGATGTTTTTCATCGCCTCACGCTGGGGGAGTACCGCCTATATAACGTTAGTTCTTTCCCTACCCCGCAGGAGTACGGACAATTACATGCGCATCCCACCTACGACTGTCGCGTGGGGAGGTAATCTCTACGACCACCCCATCGCCGCACTAACCTAACGTATGGGGGTGTTGACACATCCTCCATTATCCCCGAACCTCCTCTTGGTGTGGTTCCTTCCAATCCGATTTTCAATACTTGACAAATCGCCGCTTCGCCCTCACCTTCTTGACTCGCAGGCGTGGAAAGGCTTTGGTTTTGGCCTTTACGAACAAGGCCGACATACACTCATTCCCGTGACCACACGCAAACATAATGATCGCAGTGGTCTCGGTTTTTCCAAACACCTACACAAGAGACACCTCCCGTCACCGTATCTCCGAAGAGGAAGACGCGTTGCCTCTACCGAAACATCATCACCTACTTTGCCATCATCACCCACGTAATCGATGGACCCCGAATCTATCCCTCCTAACTTTTTTTTTTTTTCATAAATGCTATCTTCATAGGTCCTCTCACTTATCAACGCGATAATGAGGACCCATCTTCTTCCCCTTCGTATCCGCACATGATCAAGAGGATTCGCCTTTGATTAATGTTGTTGAATGCCGTGATGACGACTCCATACTCACTTACCGGGCGCGATGATTCTTATATTCAACGCGCCCTACCATCTCAAACCCAAACTATGCCGAATGAATCTACTATAGAAATCAACATCCACACGGAGGAAGATCCTCACATAGTGAAGATTGACAATCCCTTAACACATCGTAACAAGCCGCCTTTACTACCTTTTCTCGTGTTTCGCAACCAAGCTGCTCGCATGGTCTTACGCCGACATGCCAGAATTGATCCTACCATCGCCGTGGCCCATAACATCACCCTAAACCCCGATTCCAAACCACCAAATGTAAATTGAGAAAATGCATCCACGCATTGCTTCTTCGTCAAAGAGGAACTCCAACGACTCCTTTCTCGCTTCCTTCATTCTCGCCTATGACTATCCTCAATGGATTTCTAACATCGCACTCGCCACTTAAAGCGACGGGGACTTTTGATATGCACGGATTTCGAGATCTTAACCTCGCTTGCCCTAAGGATGACTTCCTCCCAAGTATTGATCAACTTGTTGATCTCACCGCGGGTCATGAAATGCTTTTCTCATGGATGGCTTTTCAGATACAACCAAATTTTGGTCGCCTCGCCGATCAACACAAGATCGCTTCATAACTCCTCGGGAACCTTTTGTTATCGTGTCATGCCATTTGGCCTTAAGAATGCCTGGTGCTACTCTATCGCCGGCTATGACCTACATTTTTCATGACATTATGCACACTATCCTCAAGACTATGTCGACGATCTTCTTGGCAAGTCTAAACATCGTAGTGAACATCTCGATGTTTTAACCATTATTTTTGATCGCCTGTTACAATATTCTGTCCGCCTTCAACCGAAGAAATGTGTCTTTGGTGTTCTTTCGGGAAAACTTCTTGGCTTTATCGTCTCTTTGCGTGGCATTGAGGTCGATCCATCGAAAGTCAAAGCTATCCTAGAAATGCCCCCACCCAAAAATCTCAAACAATTGCGTAGTTTACAAGGTAAGCTCCAATCTATCCGACGTTTCATCTCCCAACTCTCGGATCGGTGTCAACCTTTCCATCACCTCCTTAAAAAGGATATTGCATTCCAATGGAGCGAAGAATGTCACCAAGCCTTCGAAGCTCTCAAAGCTTATCTCTTACAGCCACCCGTGCTTATCCCACCCCAAGACAACCGCCCTTTCTACCTTTACCTTTCCGCCACCGACCACGCTCAGTAGAGCCATGCTTCGCACATCGTGACTCGAGAATCACGAACAAGCCGCTTATTATATAAGTCGACTTTGGTGGACTATGAGACTAGGTACACACATGTAGAAAAATTGTGCCTTGCCCTATCATTCGCCGCCACCAAACTCCGACACTACCTTCTAAATCACAAGACTTTCGTCATCACCAATACACTCCCATCCATTACATGTACGCCAAACCTCATCTCGAACCAACGATTGCTAGATGGCTCATGCTTTCGCCGACTCGACCTTGAGTTTATCCACCGTAAATCAATCAAAGGACAAACCATCGCACCAACTTCATGGACGCCCCTGCATCGGGGAACAATTTACCAATTTCACATTTCCCGACGAACTCATCGCTACTCTTTCCTCACGGAGGAGTCGTACCCAATGACCCTCTTCTTCGATGGATCTAAATGCCTGGCCACAAGGAGGAGCCGGGCGTTGTTCTCATTCCTCTCAACGCTGAACCTATGCCTCTTTCATTCCGACTTGATTTCCTTGCACTAATAATACAGCAGTAATACGAGGCCCTTGCTCGGGTCTCCAAGTTCACAAGCGTTACACTTAGGTATCAAATCTATCAACATTTTTGCGACTCTCAATCGTAGTCAATCAAGCTATGGGCGTCTACCAATGCAAAAACGAGGAACTTCAAAAATACAAACACTATGTAGAATCACTTCTAGCTTTATTTACCCACTATTCTATACAAACCATTCCCCGCTCCACTAACAAATTTAGGATACTATGGCGTGCTTAGCCTCGCAAATTCCCGCCGCGCCAACCGACTCAATTATTCGCCGTGGTCCAACAACTTTTGCCCCATCCTATTCAACCCCGATAGTTTGTATGATAAATACCGTGTCTACTAATTCACAGGATACCCGGTACCACCAATTTCACGACTACCTTACAATCTCTCGCGTCCTCCCACCGATCTTACTAGTAACGGCAAACGTGCTTTTCTTAAAAGTGTTTCGCGTTATGTTGTCATGGGGGACTCTCTATAAACGTGGCTTTGATGGTATCCTCCTTCATTGCCTAATCGCATGGAGGCCACTCATACCATCCAACAGTCCATGACGGTATTTGTGGTGGACATTTTAATGCGGCCTTGCGTGGCCAAACGAATCCTTCGCCTTGGTTATTATTGGCCTACTCAATAACGATCGCTACTTAATATGTTAAGCGTTGTGTTATGTGTCAAAGAACATGCCAACCTTCAACATACTCCTAGCCACCCGCTCCAGATCGCTCGAGATCTTTGGCCTTTCTCACAAGTGGGGTTTAGACCTTATTGGTGAGATTCACCCAACCTCTTCACAACGTCACCGCTGATACTCACAATGACCGAATATTACACAAAATGGGTGGAGGCTATTCCACTCATTTCAATCAAAAAAGAAAAAATTGTCGAGTTCATTAACCACCACATTATCTGTCGTTTTGGTGTTCCTCACCGCCTGATAACTGATAATGGAAAATCTTTCAAAAACAAGTTGTTGCGAGACCTTTGTGACAACTTTGGTATCAAACTTAGTTTCTCATCACCTTACTATCCACAAGCCAATGGGCAAGCCGAGTCTTCTAATAAAACACTAACCAAAATCCTCATGAAAGTTGTCAATGAATCTGGAAGAAATTGGCACGATCACATTCCCTTTGCCCTTTGGGCTTATCGTACAAGATTCGTATTTCTACTAATGCCACACCTTTTCTTTTCGTATACGGCACCGAGGCTGTTTTGCCTCTCGAAATACAAATACCCTCCCTTAGAATATCTCTTCGTGATATTCTCACCAACGATGATTTCCGCCAAGAGCGGTTAGCCCAATCGAGCTTGACGAACGCCGCCTTACAGCTCTTCGATCACCTTCAAATCTATCAAAAACGCATTAAACGTGCTTATGATAAGCGACTTCATGAGCGTATTTTAAGGTTGGTGATCTTGTCCTCAAAGAGAATCAACATGTAACCAAACTAGAAAAGAGCAAACGTGGAAAATTTGCTCCCAATCGATTGGGCCTTATATAATCACTCACATCTATGGATCGGTACTTATCGCTTAGCTTCGCTTAATGGTAAACCCGAGCCTCGAGCCCTTAATGCCTTGCATCTTCGACCATTCTACCGTTGAAATTAGTGTTATATCACTTCTTATCTACCTACCGCTCGTCCCGAGCTCACTTACCACCACATACACTTGTCTTTACATCTCAAATAAAATCAAGCTCACCCTCACCTCCCCTTACGATGCCTTCCCTTCTTAGTCTAGTCCATGACTTCAAAGTATTAAAATAAGCCGTATTCTTATGGGATTTTCTTGAGTCAAACTTCCTACTAAACTAGATGCTTCACGCTAAAACGAACATCTAGTCATCTAAATTAAATATAGATCGCTTCCTCGAAGGACAGCTATATGCCAAACTATTGCTGCTATTATTATATATAGATCGCTTCCTCTCAAGGACAGCTATGCATTACTAATTATATTCGCTACTATAAATAGATCTTCCTCGAAGGACAAAGCTATACATGGGCCATTTTTATCGAAGCTTCTCGCATTGATCGCCTTCGTGAAGACCTCAAGAATAAAACAATCAATATCCCCTGTAGACTTCCCGCATCGATCACCATATTCAATAAAATAAAAGCCTCATTCAAAAGAACTTTTGGGTCATGGACTTGTCTATTTAGGGTAGGTTCTCTTTCATCGAATAATCAAGTTCTTCGTCAGACCCTCGCCTATATCATCCACCTCACCTCACCATTTGTTTCAACTCAAGGGACGTGGCGTACACCCGATATGTTGTGATCATACAACTCTTTTCACCTATCGACTTCTTCGCCATATGCAAGGTACCTAGGGCTTCAAGCTCTCGCTATCTACGTTGTGGTGGTTTGTTTAGCTCTTTCACCTACGGACACTCTTTCCGCTTTGCCTCGCATCTAGATTGTGTGTTGATCTTAATCAGACATGGTTCCCTACTACTTGGGTAGCTAACTTTCGCTTTACCTATACCTACATCAACATCACCATTATCCTACCAACACCAACAACATTACCTACCAACATCAAATTTTTACCAAACGACAAATTGCCTAAACCATACCAAATTGCCTAAATTCACCCCTCCCCGATCCTAAGGGAGAACTACATCGGCCCGAGGCCCTTCCTTGCTTTGTGCAATGGGCTATGTAGGCAAGACTTTGAGACATGGGGTCTCCCAAGGTTAGCTCGACCATCCCCTACCATAACCTATCATGTGTGGTAAATATAAATATTTTTGTGTATTTCTATTTAATCACATTCTCTTTATCCTTTTTCAAAACACCAAAAGTCAAAACGCAAACATTCTTATTATTATTATAACTCAAATCAACATACATATTCTCGCTTTTATTTAGATGTTAAACAAATACATCTTCTCTATCATCGACACGCAGTCGACATCCTTATTTATTCTTCATACCTGCTAACATTTATTTAGACCTCACGCCTCATCCAAACTAGGTGATGATCGTGATCGCCGACCTCTCTCGCCAGCCTCTCGTCCTCAAAGGTACACGCTGCTATCGGGTACCGCCCACCGATCTCGCCAATCTCTCCCGTAACATATGAATACGCCTCTCGCATGGAGGTACTCAGCCTCTAGTCCTCCGCCGTGACTCACAAACACTAACAATCCTCTTGTCTCATTCACTCGCATTTGAGCTGCCCAACCAAACGCCTACCATTTGCCCGACCCAAGGCCGCACTAATCATCGCCCACTATGTCGTGGCGCACTACACCCAGCCTCGCTACCCACCATAATCTAAGGCCCACATTCCCGCATCCAACCCTCGCCCGATCGGCCTAACCTCGTGCCCTTTCGAGGTGTTGGCCGGGTGGTGAGAATGCTGCCTAAGGCACGATCCTATAGGGACCTAAGGCCGTGGTATGTCCCGCAACCAAACCAAATTTCGCCCGACGCCCGACCTAAGGAATCCCTCATATTCACCCTCGCCCCATCCAGGCCCAAGGCCTCAACCCCCCGACCCAAGGCCCAACCCAAGGCCTGGCCAACCCATTGGCCCGACCTCCTCAACCCCAACCTATTTGGCCCGACCCAAGCCTCAACCTACCTATTCGCCCGACCCAAGGCCTCAACCTACCATTCGGCCCGACCTTTTGGCCCGACCTAAGGCGCCCAAGGCCTCAAACCATTTGGCCCGACCCAAGGCCTCAACCTACCTATTTGGCCCGACCCAAGGCCTCAACCTACCAATTGGCCCGACCCAAGGCCTCAACCTACCAATTTGGCCCGACCCAAGGCCTCAACCTACCAATTTGGCCCGACCCAAGGCCTCAACCTACCAATTGGCCCGACCCAAGGCCTCAACATACCATTTGGCCCGACCAAGGCCTCAACCTACCAATTGGCCCGACCCAAGGCCTCAACCTACCATTGGCCCGACCCAAGGCCTCAACCTACCTACCATTTGGCCCGACCCAAGGCCTCAACCTACCCTGGCCCACCTAAGGCCTGGCCCGATTCGCCCGACCCAAGGCCTCAACCTACCATTTGGCCCGACCCAAGGCCTCAACCCTACCATTTGCCCGACCCAAGGCCCCAACCAAACCATTTGGCCCGACCCAAGGCCGCAACCAACCATTTGGCCCGACCCAAGGCCTCAACCAACCCACCCATTTGGCTCGACCCAAGGCCGCACCCAACCATTTGGCCCGACTTAAGGCCGCATCACTTAACCATACCATACCCACAATCAACGTTTTATTTTATCCATCCATCATGTAGCTTTTTGTTCAATCGAGCTCACTGCTCGTGTTTTAGCATGATTAGGGTCTCGACTTGATCTCGTTGACCAACTTTGCCTAGACTCTAGACCGTGACGCTTATCTCAACCAAACCAACCATTTTCGTATCGCCAACATGCCTAAACGCTCTCTTGTACCTTACCCGTTATATACCCCGGAGCTACTTCCTATGCCTCGATACCGTGATTATATCACCCTTGTTTGGATAAACTATCGACCTTTGCCTATACATCGCCGGGTTTGCTCACAAATCATGTACCCTAGTCATACTATTGCATTTCAACATGTGTATGCTTCCTCGACCTACCCCACACCTTACCATTCTCTCAACAACATATACCCTTTATCAACCCTATCCCCGATTTCCCGCTCACCCAACTCGTGATAGATTTGAGGGGGATTACCTATACCCTTAACAGGGGAAACCACTTCATATTATTGTCCGCGCAGCTTTACAAAACAAGCTACACGACAATAAGGGGCTAATGTAGACACCAAATTCGTGTCTTACGATCCCTTGTGACCCACATCTCATCTCGCAACCTAAACTCATCACCTAAACCTTACACAATTATTTATTAATTACCTCATAATTGATAAATCCACATCGCCTTACCCGCCACCTCACTTGCCCACCTCACCATGACTTAGCCCTAACCCTAAACTAACCTAATTAGGACCCATGACTTGGTCTAGACTCACATCCATAACTAATGCCTCCTTACTCGCACCCAAAGCCGACCTTCTAGCCACTTGACCAAGCCCGCAACTGATCTCTCGGGAGAAAAGTTAGGAAGGTGGGCTATTTTACTAAAAATAGCCTACTTTTTCCTAACCGATGCCGGCCTACTCGACCGCCGCCGGTACACGTAAACGCCATCTGCCTCAGTAAATGGGCTCCCAAACCAAAACAACGGATCGGAATTTCATTTTGGGAGATCACCAAGGATTTTTGAATCAAAGGAGAGTCCAAAGCGATTAGCAGAGTCCGTAACTTCACTGACCAAGCAGAGACGAGTGAAGAAACCAAGAGTGGCAGCCAAGGAGATCAACCGGCATCTTCACAAAAACCAAGAAGTTACATCTGCATGTCCTCCATTATAACATTTCTTATGCTTTTGGAATTACAAAGCCTCCCAAACCGCTTCTCGATCCATTATCCAACGTACTCATTGCTCTAATTGCCATTCTTTTGTTTCTAACCATCCTGCTTCCCAAAACTATCCAAAAATCAGCCATTACAAACTCCACAACCAGCCCGTAAGATCCTAGAACCCACACCTAAGATCGGGTTATCAAGAATCGCCATCGGTTATAGGTAACCGCACGGTTCCTTTGATCAAAACCAGAAAACAAAGCCTTTCCCTACCTACTTCAAAGCCAAGCAATTTAATTGATATTTTACAAGATTTTGTGTTAACTCATATCGGCAGGGAACCGACCACCTTCGAAAGGAAGTTTCATATTTCCGGGCCCAAGGCAGTTCCTCATTTACTATCTAATCAAAAGTACTACTCGGGACGTTCTTGATGGTACCAGGGCTGACTATCAGCCATATGCGGCGCACAGAGCGGAGACCTCATGGAGTCAGAGATCCGGTGGTGGTGCAGCTGGCATGCCCGGTGGGTCGGTGACAGGGAGGAGGCGGGAGCCAGGGCCAGGACCCGCAGGGAGAGGTGCTGAGGGTGGTGGGGAGAGTTGAGACATCCCTGGGTCGGAGAGAGATGTTTTGTTTGTAGATTGGATATTAGATAGAGGCACCGGTCTGCGAACCGGTTATGTATAGAGAGGCCTGCGTGCCCACATATGATTCTTTCATTTATTTATTCATTTATTGTATATACTGGCCTGCGAGCCGAGTGCAGGTTGCATCAGATTGATACAATCTTGCCTCCCGAGTCAAGTATATTTTTGATATGAGAGACCGGCCTGCGAGCCGAGTCGATATTTTGATAGTTATTGCGGCTGCGTGCCGGCTTTGTATTATTATGAGATCACCAAGAGGCCCTATGCAGGGCACATTGTATATTTGAAACTTTTGATGTATAGATATGATGATTTTGACCCACATCTTTGTGTTTAAAATGTGTTAAGTGTTTTGTCGATGGTTTGTGATATTTAATGTATGATGAGTTTGATCCACATGGTTTATATATTGATGGTGTTGATGTCTTTTGTTGATGTGATGTATGTATATATAGATGATGAGTTTAATTGACATGTTGTGTTTATGAAATGTTGTATGTATGTTGTCGATGGTTGTTATAATGTAAATGGATGATGTTGTTGAAATTATGAGGATATATATATATGATTTGGATGACAAATATTGATAATGGTGTGTTATGCGGGAAAAGGACGCGAGCGCCACAAAAAATTGTAAAACGGAGAAATGGATTAGGTTTAAGCAAAAAGGAGACACTGACCGATATCGGTTATGTAACCGATGCCGGTAGCTATATGACCGATAGCGGTTATATAAGCGATATCGGTTATGCAAGAATTATTTTCCTAAAAATAGAATTGCTTGGTTGGCAACTTAAGCTCTTATTTTTAGCATTCTTATTTTTAGAGTCATGCAACAAGTTAAATATGCGAATGCGACGCTGTTTGACGATTGATATAGGTAATTGCATGAAAGAATTTGAGTGATAAGGAGGAAAGAGACAGGTGAAGTGAGCGTGGTGAATTTGAGATTCGGAAGGCGAAAGACAAGTTATATTTGAAGAGGGTGGTGAACATGGTGAAGCGAGGAGAAGCATCAAGCAGGCAGGACGAGGGGGAAGACAAGTTCCGCCCCAAGCTGCTGCATCCCGAGAGGTAAACTGTTTGGTTTGTAATTTGATTCTTGCATGTTTTGTGAATAGGATGAGAGAAGTGTAAGTGGGTAAAGATGAGAAAGAAAAGGTGATAGGAAAGGGTTTGGGATGGGGTGAGTGCTATGGGGTAGGTAAGTAGGGTGGTCACGTATGTTTTTAGGTATAAATAGGAGTAAACGGGCAAAATAATTATCGTAGGTGTATGTTTTTAAGCAGGGTGTATATTTTGATAGTGGACCAGGTATCGTTTAGAGATAACCTAGTATCGGTTAGCAAACAGTATCGATTATCTATAAACGATATCACAGTTCGTGGGAGTTTCGAATTTGAGAAAAACCCGTGGAGATTTGTTCTATTTGAATAATTATGTGTCGTTTTGATGTATGCGGCGGCGGAAGCGGGGTTAAGGATGAATGATACTATGCGGTGTTGTTGTCATGAATCCGAGCGGATGTAACACCAGCCTGAATGGGCATGGATAAATCATTTGGGGTTAAGTGGAATCCGCTTATTATTCACGAATCATGTGTAACCATGCTATATTACAAAGCGTTGATTGAGAGATGGAATCAGTAAAAGAATACCTTCTATCTGTAGGCAACAGGAGATGACGGTGACTTTGGAAGATGTGTTCCATATTTTGAGACTCCCAATGATAGGAAAAATAGTGTATCGAGGCATTGCCTAGCACAGGGCGAAAGTGATAACAATAGTATTTGGTTCAAATTGCACGAGATTTGACACAATGAGGTTTATTATTTACGTATGGTACAATGTATACTACACACCCCGAGGAAACAAGGTTGCCGTGCTATTAATGATAGCTTGGTGGGGGTATTATGCATTACCGAGGGCGAAGAGGTGGAAGATTTCCCAAAGCATTGATGAGTGTTATTTGGGAAATGATAGAAATGAGCGTGACTTTCGCATGGGCACCCGCATATCCGGTAGAGTTATATAGGGGTTTATGGGCTGTAAGTAAAAACACGGGGCATTAACTGGATTGTTCGTACTTATTACATTGTTGGGCCTATGAGCATATTGTTTGTGTGCGTCTAATAGGCCGACCCATCAAGTCAGGAGAGGCAGGAGTGCAAAGGTTGGGATTCAGACGATGGGTCCAGACAGAACAAGAAGTGAGATCCTAGGCCGTGATAGATGACATCGAGTATTATAGACAGGTATGGGAGATGGTGATGATTGTGGATATTTGTTGGAGGCCTTACGGGAACTATATGGTGACAGAGAACATAGCTGAGGAGTTGAGGGGTGTAGAGTGATTGAGGTGGATCGCAGGGCACAGGCCGGGTGAGTACGAGAGGATTCCTCTAGATCGCGTGTGGTGACAATTTGGGTTCATTCAGGATATACCTATGACATATAGACCATACATGAGGATTGATGCCGAGGCAGCATTCTCACCTCCCCGGCCTACACCTCCAGAAGGGCCAGAAGAGATAGCAGCCGATCGTAGGGTAATGGATGCGGGAACGATAGAGGCCTATAGAGTATGGTGGGTAGCAGAGCTGCGAGGTGCACGTGAGCACCTGACATAGCTGTGATTACAGCGGAGAGAGATCGTCTGTAGGATTTGGCTCACCAGCTTCAAACACAGGTGAATGAGACAATGGGATTGTTAGAGGTTTCACAGTTACGAGTGGAGAGACTGGAGGCAAGATTCCTCCACGCGAGAGGACGTATTCGTATGTTACAGGAGATGTTGGCGGATCAGTGGGAGGAACCAATGGCAGTGGCACCTTTGAGGATGGAGAGGCCAACTGAGGGGCATCGACGATCACGATCACCACCTGATTCGGGAGGAGGTGCAAGGGTCTAAGTGAATTTCATAGGAATATAAGAATAAATAAGGATGCCGACCTATGAGTCGATGATAGAGAAGATGTATTTGTTTAACATCTAAAATAAAACTAAAGATGTATGTGGTTTTGAGTGATGATAATAATAAGAATGGTTGTGTTTTGAATGTTGTTTTTGTTTTGTTTGAAAAGGATAAAGATGAATGTTGGCAAATAGAAATACATAAAAATATTTATATTTACAACACGTGATAGGGTATGGTAGGGGATGGTCAAGCTAACCTTGGGAGACCCCATGTCTCCAAAGTGCTGCCTACATAGCCCATTGCACAAAGCAAGGAAGGGCCTCAGACCGATGTAGTTCTCCCTTAGGACCAGGGAGAGGTGAATTCAGGCAATTTGGTTGTGGTTAGGCAATTTGTTGGTTGGTAAAAATTTGATGTTGGTAGGGTAATGTTGTTGGTGTTGGTATAGGTGAAGCGAAAGTTAGCATACCCAAGTAGTAGGGAATCGTGTCCTGATTAAGGTCAACACACAATCCTAGAGTCGAGCAAAAGAGGCCAGAGTGTCCCGTAGTTTGAGAAGAGCTAAACAAACTATATATTAATGTAGGATGAGCTTGAATCCCTAGGTACCTTGCATAGGCAAGAAGTTGATAGGTGAAAAGAGTGGTATAATCACAATATATCGGATATACGTCACGTCCCTTGAGTTTTGTTGCTTTGAAAAATGGTGAGGTGAGGTGGTTGATGTGGGCGAGGGTGCAGAGAACTTATTATAAGATGATTTTCGGATGAAAGAGAACCAAACCTAAATAGACAAGTCCATGACTCAAAAGTGTTTTGAAATATTGCTTTTATTTTTATTTTATTTTTCCTACGGATATAGTGATCGATGCGGGAAGTCTACATGGGATATGTATTTTGTTGTTCTTGAGGTCTTCACGGAAGCTGATCAATGCGAGAAGCTTCGATAAAGGTCGATTGTGTATCATTTGTCCTTCAAGGGGCGATTATATTTATAGTAGAGAATGCGGTGTTTATGTATAAATTTGTCCTTCGAGGGAGCGATCTATGTATAACGCAGCAATAGTTTGGCATATATTTTGCCCTTCAAGAGAGTCTATTGTATAATTTTAGAGGTCTAGATGTCCGTTGGGCATAAAGCATCTAGTTTTGTAGGAAGTTTGACTCAAGAAAATCCCATAAGTGTTTTAATTAAGAATTTGTCATTTTGATACTTTGAAGTCATGGACTAGACTAAAAGGAAGGCATATTTTAAGGGGAGGTGATAATCAAACCATGTGAGCTTGATTTGATTTTTGAGATGTAAGAAACAAAGTGTATGCGGTGGTAAATGAGCTCAAGGGACGAGCGTAAGGTAGATAAGAAGTGATATAACACTAATTTCAACGGTAGAATGGTCAAAGATGCAAGGCATTAAGGGCTTAGGCTCGGAGTTTACCATTAAGCGAAGCTAAATGATAAGTGCCGATCCATAAGTGTGAGTGATAATGTAAGGCCCAATCTAATTAGGAGCAAATTTTCCACGTTTGCTCTTTTCAGATTTGGTTACATGTTGATTCTCTTTGAGGACAAGATCACCAACCTTAAAGGTACGCTCATGAAGTCTTTGATCATAAGCACGATTGATGCGTTTTTGGTAGATTTGAAGGTGGTCAAGAGCCGTAAGCGACGCTTGTCGAGAAGCTCTAATTGGGCTAACCGCTCTTGGCGGAAATCATCGTTGGTGAGAATATCCTGAAGAGATATTCTGAGGGAGGGTATTTGTATTTCGAGAGGCAAGACAGCCTCGGTACCATATACCAAAGAAAATGGTGTGGCATTAGTGGAGGTACGAATGCTAGTACGATAAGCCCAAAGGGCAAAGGGAATGTGATCATGCCAATTTCTTCCAGAATCATTAACAACTTTCATGAGGATTTTGGTTAGGGTTTTATTAGAAGATTCAGCTTGACCATTGGCCTGTGGATAGTAAGGTGATGAGAAACTAAGTTTGATACCAAAGTTGTCACAAAGGTCTTGTAACAACTTATTTTTGAAAGATTTACCATTATCTCATTATTCGGCGATGAGGAATACCAAAGCAGCGAGATAATGTGATGGTTAACGAATTCGACGATTTTTTCTTTTTTGATTGAAATGAGTGGAATGGCCTCCACCCATTTTGTGTAATATTCGGTTGCTGTGATTATCCAACGGTGACGTTGCGAAGAGGGCGGGTGAATCTCACCAATAAGGTCTAAACCCCATTGTGAGAAAGGCCAAAGATCTCGTGCGACCTGTAGCGGATGGCTAGGAGTATGTTGAAGGTTAGCATGTTGTTGACACATAACACAATGCTTAACATATTTGTAGCAGTCGTTATTAAGAGTAGGCCAATAATAACCTAGGTGAAGGATTCGTTTAGCCATGACAAGGCCACTAAAATGTCCGCCACAAATACCGTCATGGATTTGTTGGATGGTATAGGTGACCTCCGCACCAGTTAGACATCGAAGGAGGATGCCATCAAAGCCACGTTTATAGAGGAGTCCCCCCATGACGACATAACGAGAAACACTTTTAAGAAAAGCACGTTTTCCGGTACTAGTTAGGTCAGGTGGGAGAACAGAGGTTGTAAGGTAGTCGTGAAATTGGTGGTACCAGGTATCCTGCGAATTAGCAGACACATTATTTATCATACAAACAACCTGGGGCTGAGTAAGATGGGGCAAAGAGTTGTTGGACCAAGACGAATATGTCAGAGTCAGTTGGTGAGGTAGGAATTTGCGAGGCTAAGCAAGCCATAGTATCCACAAATTTGTTAGTGGAGCGGGGAATGGTCTGGATAGAATAACGAGTAAATGAGGTCAAAAGTGAATCCACGTAATGTTTGTACTTTTGAAGTTCCTCATTTTTACATTGGTAGATGCCCATAACTTGATTGACTACCAATTGAGAGTCGCCAAAAATATTAATAGATTTGACACCTAAGTGTAACGCAACTTGGAGACCCAAAACAAGGGCCTCGTATTCCAGTTGTATTATTAGTGCAGGGGAAATCGAGCCGGAATGAAAGAGACATAGGCTCGGCAAAGATCAAGAGGAATGAGAACAACGCCCGCCCTTCGCCGCTACGGCATTTGGATCCATCGAAGAAGAGGTCATTGGATACAACTCTTCCCCGAGTGAAAGAGTGGCGATGAGTTTGTCGGGAAATTAAAATTGGTAAATTGTTCCCAGGGTAAAGGGCCTCCATAAGTTGGTCCACAATAGTTTGTCCTTTGATTGACTTCTGGTGTATAAATTCAAGGTCAAGGTCAGCGAGGAGCATAAGCCATCGGGTGATGCATTGGTTTAGATGTGGTTTGGCATACATATAATGAATGGGGTCTGCGTTGGTGATGACAAAAGTTTTGTGATTCGGAGGTAGTGTCGGAGTTTGGTGGCTACGAATGATAGGGCTAGGCACAATTTTTCTACATGTGTATACCTAGTCTCGTAATCCACGAGAGTACGACTTATATAATAAACGGCTTGTTCTCGACGTGCCGAGTCCCGATGTCCCGAGCGGGATAAAG